>CM046817.1:8582568-8907849 GCA_025617385.1 Murraya koenigii | reverse complement strand
CAATAATTTTGTAATTTTCTAAAATAACCTTTCAAATCTATTTCTTTCAAAATCTAGCCAAAATATATCAAAATCACTAAAAACGCCGCTATCATAAATATATCACTAAGGTCTAGTAAAAATTAGAAAATACAGAAATGGATAAACATATTACTAGAAATTAAAGATTAAATAAACAAATGATAATACATATTCAAACAATAATAGAAGAGATTAAGCTTTTAAAGATTGAAGTTTTTGAAATAAAAACTAAATTAGAAAAGAAATCAACAATTTTAGAAGTACAAAAAGAATTAAAAGAATCAATCAGGACGTAAAGAAAAATACTGATTTGGAGAAATAGTCGAAGGATCGTTTGATGAAAGAATAAGAAGCTACTACTTATGCGAGAAATATTAAGAAGAGAAGAAGAATATCAAAGACAATTACAAGAAACAATAAAAAATCAAAAAAAAGCACACGAAAAATAAATCAAAGAAAAAAGCGATATAAAACAAAAGAAATAAAAATTGATGAGCACTAAAGAATCAAGCTCAGTAGTAGTGAATAATAGATAATTTAGAAGAACAATTTGATAAATTATCATTAGAAGATTTATACCTAGAAACACTAGGATTTGATGTAAATATGAATGTTGGAGTACTACCTCTTGAACCAAGTATAAAAGCCGAAAATACTTAATATAGTAGTCATTGATAAAGGGGTAAGAACAAATAACCGGATATTAGCATCTAAAAACCTTATTATAAAATGTATCAGGAAGAATATATACCGAATATAAAGCGAAAATGAACCCATTAAACCTATGGGAAGTAAATTAGATATAGACTGTAGAAAAGACCCAAGTAAAACATTAATAAGTTGGTCAAATGATATGAAAATAATGTTTTTATTTAATAAACAAAATAATGATTGGGATGTACAGAATACATAAGAAAAATTTGATCTATGGATAGAATTATTAATAATGAGTTTTACTGGTAATGTACAAAATTGGTGGGATGGAATAACTGAAGAAACAAAAACCTTAATAAGATTAGCAACTAAATAAGAATTTAGAAAAGGAATTAGTGAATGATTAGATAAATTTACAAATTATATAAGAGATGAATTTTTAGGAGAAAATTGGGAAGATCTTAAACAACAAGAAATACAAAAAGAAAAATTTTTAGCGAGACAACATTTAATAAACCTCCAAATATGCAATTTATGTAACATAAAAAATTATACATGTGAATTTCAGAAATATTATTATAAACAATTTTACAGTAATGATGATCAAACGATTTATTATGATATATATATAAATAAATTACCATCACCATGGAATACTTACTTTATTAAAGAATGAAATTCATACAAATCAACAGAAACAGGAAAATTGATACCAAATACGTTAGGATCTAGAGTAGAATTTGTCATAAGAAAATTAAAAGATATATGTATAGAAAGACAATTATATAAAAAAGAAAAAAATGCCATGATGATTTGTTGTGATCAAGTAAATGCACCAAATCAATGGGATGTAAACCATATTATAAAAAATATAAAAACGTAAATAAGGATATCAAGGTAAATATAAAAATAAAAGAAGATATAAAAAACACTACAGAAAATATTAGAAAAATAAAACATTTAAAAGAAAACCTTAGAGAAGATATTATAAAAGAAAACATAATAAAAAAATTAAAAAATATCATAAAGAATGTAAATGCTGGAATTGTGGACAAAAATGATATATAAGCCCTGAATGTAAACAGAAAAATGTTAGAATAGCAGAAATAGAATATCAAGAAATAAAATCAGATTTAGAATTATTATCTGATAATGAAAACATAAATTGTTTCAATATTGAAATATATGAAAGTTATAGTGATATAGAATCTATTAGTACAAGTTCTTTAGAAAATTCAGAATCAGATGAATCAGAATCAGAATTCTGAAATAGAAAACATAGAAAATATAGAAATAAATAATGAAATAGAACAACAAGAAAATAGAGATGGATACCAATTAATTGTACAATTAAATCAGAAAAAATTAAAAGAGATTTCAAGAATATCTTTAAATTTAAGAAATCAGGATAATACAATTTTAAGAAATATACAACAATTTTTAAAAGAAAAAATATAATCATTTATGAATATCAAGAGCAAGAGAAAGCTATAGATATAACACAAAGTAGAGAAATATTAAATTAAGTTTATTAAACTCTAGAGGTATAGAAGTAACTTTAAATAAAATCAAAAGTGATAGAATTAGAGATAAAATACAATATGTGTATTTAGCGAGCATACAAATATTAGTAAAATCTTTATTTAGAGAAGGAATAAATTCACTTATAATACTTAGTTTACATGATCAAAGATTTATAAACCCTAAATTAGCACATTTAGGAACTATAGAAGGAAATTTATGTTATAAAAATTTTTATTTACATATTACCTTAGATATTGTGTTCATATAAAAGATAAAAATATAAATGATACTCTAAGTTTACATTTTGAATTAAAAAGAAAAGATATGATGAAACCTGAAAATAAAATTATGACATTTTATTATTCTGCCTTATATTCTTTCTGTAATAGTAATTATGGAGAAATTTATAGCAATAAACCATATATAGAAATAGGCAAAGAATTTCAAGATTTAGGACATAGTATAGAACTAATATTAAAAATTCCTAATTTACCTATAACATATAATTTAAATATAAAAGATGATAAGCCTGAATTAGTGGAAGATATTAAAAATCAAATGATACCAATTCAATTTGGTAATAAGCAACTTATTAAAGGAATCAAAATTAAATAAAAACAACCAAACAATAATGCATACAAAGAAATATTAATACCTGATAATACATCTAATGGAAGCTTAGTAATAATGGGAAAATATTTTAACGGAATAGAATTCATAGAAGGACCAAAAATATTAATAGATACAGGTTCGAGTCATAATCACCTAAACATATTTAAAAATAAAGGATTAACAGAACATACCACAACTAATGAATATAAATATAAAGACTTTAATGGAAATTTATGAGTCTGTACAAAAAAAGTAATTGTACCAACATATTTAAGAAGATTATTATTTAGAATACTATGTTTTATAGACTCAGGATTTGCTCAAAATGAAATATATAATATAATATTAGGAATGGGTTTCTTAAAACACATAAATTATAAAATTACTTCTGAAGGAATATATATAAAAATGGATAGTGAAACAATAGAATTTTGCCCTAAAATAGCAATGTGGCAAAATGAATAAATGAATACTATAAAGTTCCCTTTAGGTATTTACATAGAATTAACATTTCCTGAAACTAATATCACTACATGTGCAATAATAGACGCAGGAAGTGAAATAACTTTAGGAAAATCCTTTTTACTAAAAGAATGGAATAAATTCTCAGGTTCGGGAATAAAACTTATAGAAATAACAAATACACAAACACTTTTATTATTTTATAAATCACAAGTTCCAATTATTCTTGGCAATAAAATAATCTTATTAACACATATTATACAATATAATACTTTAAAACATGATTTACTCTTAGGAAATGATTTCCTTAATCAATTCCAAAGTTGTCAACAAACTTTATACAATATAAATCTTAAAACCCCATGTGGACATATCCTTCGACTGCCTCGAATTTTTAAACCATACTGAGTTACTTGCGAGCGTGGTGATTATACTTATAAGATCTTTTTTATAAACAACAATTACACAATAATTTGATATCTATAGATGAAATTAAGAAACAATTACAAGAAATATATCATAAAAACCCTTTAGCCTTATGGAACCCTAAAAATCTAAGAGCTAAAATAGAATTAATAGAACCAGAGTAACCATTAGAGTAAGACCAATGGTATATACCCAAGAAGATATCACGAATTTAAAATACAAATAAAAGAATTATCAAATTTAAATTTAATAAGACAAAGTTTTAGTCCTCATTCAAGCTCAGCTTTTTATGGTAACGAAACATAGTAAACAAGTTAGAGGAAAAGCTAGAATGGTTATAAATTATAAAGAATTAAATAAATACACTAAATTTGATGGATATTTCTTACCAAAAAAAGAAGTATTAATAAATTTAGTAAAAGGAAATACATATTATTCTAAATTTGATTGTAAATCAGGATTTTGGCAAATAAAAATGGAAGAAAATAGTATAAAATATACAGCTTTTAGTACACCTCAAGCACATTACGAATGGTTAGTTATGCCATTTGGATTAAAAAATGCACCACAAATATATCAAAGAAGAATGGATGATCTATTAAGAAATAAAACATATTTAATAGTCTATGTAGATGATATTTTAATAAGTTCAAAAACATATAAAGAACATATTGAACATTTAAAAGATTTTGCACAAATATGTAAAGAAAAATGAATAATATTAAGTGAGAAAAAAGCAAAAATATGTCAAAATGAAATAGAATTTTTAGGAATGATACTCAATAATACAGGTATAAAATTACAATCTCATATAAGTGAAAAAATAAAACAGTTTCCTGATAAATTAGAAAATAAAAAACAAATACAAAATTTCTTTGGATGTTTAAACTATGCAGAATGATTTATAGATAATTTAGCTAAGAAAAGAAATCCTTTACAAAAACTATTAAAGAAAAATAATCTTCAAGGATGGAAGGAAGAGCATACAAACACAGTCAAATAATTAAAAGAAGAATGTAAGAATTTACCAAAACTAAGATTACCAGAACCAACAGATAATTTAATTTTACAAACAGATGCCAGTAACTTATACTGGGCAGCAATACTAAAAACTGATTTAAATGAAATATGTAGATACACAAGTGGAACATTAAATTCAGCAGAACAAAATTATACAACACATGAAAAAAATTATTAGCAATATTAAAAGGAATTAAAAAGTTCTCATTATTCTTAATTGCCAAAGAATTTACTGTAGAAACTGATAATACTCAAGTTAAAGCGTTAATATTTAATAAATTACCAAATGAACCTCAATATAGAAGAATTCATAGATGGCAAGTGTTTTTATCTTTGTATACTTTTAAAGTCAATTATATCAAAGGATTTGACAATTATCTTGCAGATTTTTTATCTAGGAACATAGAATTTGCTGAAGAATCATAAACAATGAAGGAAGAAATCTCCAAAATAAATCTTTGAAATAAATCGATCTGAAAGTCGATGCTTCTTGAAGCCCTAGGCATCATAGATCGTCTAAGGAAATATTTGAAACACATAATGATGGAGTAGACAAGCTAATTTCTTTTGGAACAATCGATCGATAAACTCCAAATAAATCCAATAAATGCTAAAAGCAGCAGTGGACCCGTTCCACAGAATCCTATCAGCGATCCAATAAATCAGGATTCTCCCAGGGATCCAATAAACCAGGACTCTATCAGAGGCCCAATAAAATAAGATCCACTCAACGATCCAATAAATTCGGATCCAATCAGCGATCCAATAGTCCGGAAAAATAAAACCATAACCATCCGTGCAGCGGTGAAGACAATAAAAGAGCTGTCAACATAAATCCTTTTGTCTCGGAAGATGATAATCTCCCTTTAAATCCAAAAGAAGAAGATTATAAACAAGTAACCACTTGGATATACTCCATTTGTTCATACAAAAACACCATTTATAAATCACCGAGGAAAAATGTCTATCCTCGAATGATAGCAATCAAGGATGCGAGATCCGGTCCTTGTCGGAAAAATAGCAAGGTATGGATTTCTTGACATGATATACCCGACATAAACCTAAAGAAGCTAGCCAGTTTTGATGAACTCCTTATAAAAGAAGTCTCTAAATTTTCTAAAAAGAGACAAATATACCTTAAATTCTACACCATAAGTCCTGAATATACAAATAACATAAAATACCAGGCCTTCTACATTATTACAGTAGGCCATGTCACCAGAAATTTTTAACTCGAAGTGGGAAAAGAATATACAACAGCCCCACAATTCAATAAAGCTTGGATAAGAACCAGAAGAGCTCGAGAAATAAAAGCCATCTGGAGCATAGCTAAAGACCTGTACAATAGAAAATACAGGACAATCATAAAATTCAATAATTACATCTTGCTGACAGCAGAAGGTGGAGAGTCACCATCTGAGATATTGCTAGACTTCATATACGAGATAACAACAATGAGATTTCCATCAAGCCCAGCTACTTTACAGCAGGCATGCAGACTGATGGAGATAAAGTAAGAAAAAGAAGTCTTATCGTTTATGTCGGCAACAATAAATAATGTAATATTTAATTTATATATTTGTCATTTTGTAATAATGTAATAAAAACTTTTTGACTTTGTAAGGCCACCACATAAAGTTGTCGGCCATCAATTCAGCCCATGTGTATATTGGACATTAGTTGTATCTATCTTTTCTTCTACCATACACCTGTAAAGGAGAAAGATAAGAAGTCATTATCTTTTCCCTCATCCATACACCTGTAAAGAGGAAAAGATAAACATCAATAATGTACTCTCTATATAAAGAGAAATAAACTAAATCAGGGGGCATCATCAAGTTGATAGCCTTGCATTCAGAAAAACTCTTCTCTATAATCTCTCGAAGATAACACCAATGCAAAAATAAATCTTTTTCTCCAATCTCAACCCAGATAAACATATCATCCTAATAAACCAGATAACCTCATAAGATAGAAAGAGGAAACCTATATCTGTTATTGAATATAAGGAAATTCCAAAAGACACCAAGGGATACAGTGAAGCCTTAGAAGACTGTCCAGTTTTCCCGTGTTAGCCGAAGGTGAAGGCGTATTGAGGGAGTTAAGGACGAGGTCATTTAGGCAGAAGGTTACTCCGCTGGTATATAGGAAAATTCCTTTTATACAATAAAGGATATAGGTAATAATTCTAAATTCTTATCTTTTGGTGGTAAAGGTTTATAAAAGATGTTAATGTTTGATGGGAAGAGTAGGAGATCTTGGATATATTGCAATAATATGGAACAATATCATGAAACTCTGTTAAAAAATTTGAAATAACTAAAATAATTCGAATAAATGAAAAAATAAAAATTTCATATAATCTTAAAACCATAGTACTACAAGTTAATTGTGGAACAACACATTATGAAGCATACATATTCTCTAAAAATTAATTAGTATCAAAAGAAGCTTTGTTAGCAATAAAAAGTATAGGACTACCAAATGAACTAGAAAGGAAGATAATAAATCAAATTGAAATAGATAATTTACAAGAAAAAATATATATGTTTCAGATAAATCAAGAAATTTCTATAGTAAAAAATAAGATAGAACAAGAAGATGAAGATCAATGGGGAATGAATCTCTATGACTTCTTTTATTATTAAAATAAACTATTTTACCACCAATAAGATTTGTAAAATTCCTCTTGTATCTCGTATAAAATGTTTGTTTGTATTACTTCTCGTTGTAACATATTTTCTTGTATAAATTATGTACTCAGTCTTGAATAATAATAATATATCTTCAATTATAATTAAATGCTTCTCTCTAGATAAATAAATTTTATTAGTTTGAATTTTATTAATTTTTATTAACTAGATTAGTCTTCGGACCCCCCAAGCCAAATGGTATCAGAGCTAATAACATCAATAAAATTATAAGAAAATTAAGAAGAATAAGAATTTGAGAAATTGAAATTGAAAATGAAGCCAATAACTAATATCGTAGATGCAATGTATACTTTAAAAATAGAAGATAAAGATAAAATAAGAAAATTGGTAAAGGAAATAAAAGAAAATGAGAATAATATAAGAAATATTGAATTAGAATTAATGTAAGAACAAAGAGAAAGATTCAATATAAATACTAAAGATGATGAAATAATATTAAATAAACGAATGAAACTTATAGATGAATTAATTAAATTTTTGATATATTGGTATAAAACAGAAACATTATGAATAATAATGATCCAGAATTTTAAGCTTGGAATAGAATTAGATTAATGTGTCATACCATAAAAAGAATGATTTTTAGTTGGGAGAATAAAGTTAATCTTTACATAAAATATTTAAATCAAGAAATAATAAGTTTAGAATAAGAAAAAAGAACTTTAATAAATATTGGACAAGAAAATTATGAAGAATTAGAATTTATAGATTTTTATGATCTAGAACAAAAGATATATTTTTATAAAGAAATAATAAAAATCCTAGAAAGAATAGGACGAAGATGCAAAATGATGGAAAAATAATCGATACATAAAATTATAAAACTTCAAGGACTTCAAAGAAAATTACTATAATAAGAAAAGACAAAATAGTTTGTATTTTTTAAATTAATATAAATACAGTATGGGTTTTTAGTCCATACAGCAAATATTTGGCTAAAGATGATAAAGAAAAATTAGAAAGATTAAAAATGAAAATCACTAAAATAAAAAGGGTAATATTGACAATTTCCAAAACATAGCTCTTGCGGTTTAATAAAGCTGCAAGATTTTCTCCGGACCTCAAGGGTCTTCGAAAAATCACAAAAAGTACGGATGTTTTATTTATCACTAAATAGAGATGAATACTATATGGTAGCGGTAGAAAATTCTTTGGCACTGAATCAGGGTAGTTCAGAAGAATAGGTTGTTCCGACTTGAACCGTCAAGAGTTCCTGACTATTGCATGGGAGTAGGTTCATCTTCGACTAACTCTGTGCCAGCAGCAGCGGTAATACAGAGGATGCAAGCGTTATCCGAAATAATTGGGCGTAAAGCGTCTGTAGGTGATTTTTTAAGTCTGCCATCAAATCTTAGGGCTCAACCCTGGACAGGCGGTAGAAACTACCAAACTGGAGTAACGTAGGGGGTGAGGGAATTTCTCAGGTGGTAAATGGCAGAGGATATGTTAGGTGTTGAAACATTGTAACTTAAAAGTTAAAAATTATAATTAATTATAATTATAAAAATAATAATATATAATAAATATAATTTTTAAATAATAATTTTAACAAAATTATTAAAAATATAATATATATTTTATCATATAAATAAAAAATTATATTAATATAAATTTTAAGTTATAATAATTAATATTTATTAAATGCTTTAATCTAATTATTCGATTTTAATTTCAAACATAATCTAATTATCCCGAGTCCACAATTTTGTTATTTTAATGACATTTAGATAAATTCTATACTGGAGAGGAGGATGAAGTTTCCACGTTAGTCTGATGATTAAAGATAAAGCTCAAGGGTCACTAACAAGACAAACAGGGACTGTCCTTTGTAACGAACAAGGGTCAAGAACTATTGGCATAGTATTGGGACAGAGATGTGCATTGGACTCGGTATTACTTGCAAAGAAAGACATGTAATTTTTAATATCAGGTGTAATAATTAGGATAATACGCTGAAATATATGATGGACAAATTGGCTGCAATATTATCTGATCTGATGATTAATTTCCTCAATCTATGTTCTTAGTTATTAGCTTTTATTTTTCAACTCTAGTAATCAAGGAAATTTCTTTAATGGAGTCTACTGGATCTCTTCTAAATATTTACATTTCATAACACGTCATAGAAACTAGCTCCAAACCTACTCTCATTAACAATGTTAGGAAGAAATCTACTTCTATTCGACATCTTTGTGAAAAGAAGCTGTTGTTGAGAGCATTTGTAATATAAATAGTAAAATAAAAAAAAACATGCAAGGTAACAATTATTATTATTATTTTTAATTAAAAGATCTTTATTCCTTTAGCCGGTGCCGATTATTCAACTGTGCACTGAATGAAGTGGAAAAGGACCCTTTCTTTCTCAATCACTGAAGTAAAGCCTGCCGCAACAAAGCTAATGAAAGATTCTCTTTCTTTCACAATCACTAAAGTAAAGCCTACTGCAACAAAGATAACGAAGACTCCTTCGTCTCCAAGTTACTATTTGGCATGTGAAGTCCAACAAAGCAGTCACAGACTTAGCAGCTACAGAGCAAGTGCTTTGATTGGCAGGCAATCTGGTCCTTGCATTAAAATCTCGTCTCAACCTCTGTATAAAAGGTGCAAATAGGTAACAGTCTTGTTAAGCCACGAGCAGATCATTTAGCAAATGGAAGCAGCTGCGTTGGCCATTAGTATAGCTAGGATTGAAAGAGAAGAATGCGAGCGAACCAAACATGACGCCCACTTCTCTAAATGGAAGGTTAATACTTAATAGCTTTGAAAACTAAAATCTAGTGAGAGCAATTATTGTTAATAGTGCAGTGATTTCACTTTTGTGCTTGTTTTGTGTACGTTTATTTCAGGAACTTGTTGGACCCTCAGATTGGGAAGATCATTCACTCGGGAAGGAAGAAGCGTTTAGGTACAGGGTTCATAACCTTCCAAAGGGCACGGGTCCTGGAGTTTATGAGCTTGGAATAGCTGTACCTCGCGCCAGTTTAGGCCGTAATGTTAACAAGTTTGACTCTGATGGGGTGATCGTGGTTTACCTTGGACAAGCTGACAGTGTCCGAACAAGACTCCAGGCCTATGGCCGTACTGGTGATCATTTGAATAGTGCCAGTGACTCTGGCCTCAGAAATGGGTTTGGATATTTTGAGGATATATTCTGCAGAGGCTACTCCATTGTGTATAGATGGGCACCTGTAAGTGAGTTTTGAGTTACTTCAATATACTTGGTTCTATATGCTTGGTTGATAGAGAAGGCATAAATTCACGTACAGAGATATACTAACTGTTTTATGCTTGCTGTTACTAACTACCAACTGAAACTGGACTTAGTCAAGGCACCATTAATCAAAAATTTCCCGCACATTCAAAAGTTTGCTTCAGATTCTTTTGCATTTCAATTGCAATGAATATGAGAGAAACAATCATTTTTTCTGTAAACCTCCATTTATGCACAAGCTCAATGCATTTGAGTGGTTCTAGTTAATTCACTTGGTATATATTAATTGAAGTAGGGCCTGCTTGCAAAGTTTGGCATAAGATTTCTGAAATTTGATTTGTTTTCTTCTTATTCTCCCTCCTTAATGTTTGACAGATGAAAAACAAGGCAGATGCTCTGAAAACAGAAAGAGAGCTTCTCGATACATTTGATTATGCGTGGAACAAAGGCAATAACGGCACACGTCGCCATGCTGATGTCCGCCGGAAACTCAAAAAAATTGCTTCAAACAATATTCAGTTTCCTAAACCTATCAGGAATCTCCTATATTTTAATCAAAAGCCAGCAGACTTCAAAATCAAAGCAAGCACAGAGGGTCACAATTTCTTGCCTGAAATTATTAAGTTTACCACATCACAGCCTAGGCTTGTTTGTGATAGATACGGTGCTGATGAGGACCATACAGGTATCTGTGGGGTTTCCTTAGGTGATGGTTCTGTTTGTCAAAGGCCGCCCGTTGAAGGAAGAAAGAGGTGCATTGAACACAAAGGTATGAGGATCAATACATCCACTCCAAAATTGACTATGAAAGGGAAAGCAAAAGTGTGTGATGTTGACCCCATGAAGCTTCCATTAATGGTGGAACAAAAATGCCCCATCAGTGATGGTGAAGAGCAAAAACGGAGAAACAATTGCGGACCCAATTCCAAGAAATATGTGTATGATGCGTGTGTTGATTCCAATGCTCATGGTGCTTTAAATTCCCCCGAAATGTATAGACAAGGAAGAGTACAAGCTAAAGCCAAATTGCAATGTGATACCATATGTGGGGTGAATTTTGGGGATGGGACATTCTGTACCAGGCAACCTGTTGAAGGAAGAGTGAGATGTGAGCAGCACAAATGGTGGAAGATTGAAGGGATCAAATCTACTTCAGCTGCGCAAGATCATAAATCCAATGTGTACGGTACGAGCTATGGTAGCTTTGTTTGCGGAGGACTAACACTCGATGGTTCCTTTTGCAGAAGGCAGGTTAAGGCGGCAAATACAAGGTGTTGGCAGCATTCGGGTTGTGTAATGGATAAGAGTTTGACATTTAGATCACGGAGTGACTGGAATTATGGAGGAAGCTCTCTCTGTGGAGCGCCCACACGCAATGGCTCTTATTGCAGAAGATCTGTTAGAGGAGGTGGAAGGTGTTGGCAGCATTAAACAAAGGATGATTCATCCATATAATAAATAACCTTCTGCAGGCTTCCGCCTTCCAGCTAACTATATGATGAAGCTGTTTGTAAACTTGTAAGGTTCTATTTACGTTATAATAAGCCCTGTCAAACCATAATATACTATGTGTTGTGTTGTATGCATATTAATATTGTCATGTTTGGTACCCGCATTACATGAGATTGTATTAGGCACTAAATTGATACAAAAGAGTGCATTATAATGTGCCTTTTACACCAATTTTGCACATTAACTTTCCTTTTTTTTTTATAATAATAAAAAATAAATATAGTTTTTTAATATAATATAAGATAATATTTTTATTTTTACATTATAATTATTAATATAATAAATTAATAAGTTTATAATTGATTATTCAATAATATTATATTTTAATTTTTATTATATTAAAAATATATCTAATTAATATATTATTTAATTATATTATAATAATTAATATATAAAATTAATTAATATTTAATAAGTTAATATAACTAATAATAAATACTTAAATAATATATAAAAAAAATATAACATAATATTAGATTATTTAATTATAATAGTGATTAATTTATAAAAATTGATTATTATCCAATAATTTAATATAACTAATAATAAATATTTAATAGTAATTTATTATAACTAGTTAAATATTATTTTCTAAATATATAATTTAAATTAATCACAAAAAATTAATACAATACAATGTAGTATCAAACATTGTACAATATTATTATAATATAATATTAATACAATATAATATACTTATATTAAAATAATATAATACAACATAATAAAATATAATGTACTAAATACACATAAAATGTATTGTAGTTGTTATATTGTTATTTGCACTGATTTTGGGGTGTTCACACAATTTGCGTTGTTTACCAAGAAAGTTGGAAAGAAAATAAAAACTAGAGATAAGAGTGATAATATCTTCACTGCATAGTTTTTGTAAACTCACTCTATTTTTATAAAATAGTTAAAAATATATATTAATTTTTAAAAACTTTCAAATAAAGAAAATTTTTGAGATTTAATTAATTAAATCTATTTTAATTTGAATTTTTATGACTTATTTTTTTAATATATTTGATTATAAAAATTGTTTGGTGCAAGTTGAAATTGATTATTTTACCCTTATAAGGTAAAACTACTAATAATTTACTTTAACTTCAATATTTTTCTAATTTTACACCAAACTCATCGTTTCTAGTACTACTTTATTAGTATGATTATTGAATTTTAAATAAACTATTTTTTTAGTATGATTATTGAATTTTAATTAAACAAAGTATCTTTATGGCACAATACTCATGTAAATTATTGGATGGTCTAATTTATGTTATTTATATGTAAGGATGTTGAAAATAATAATTAGATTTTATTTAAATATATTAGATTATAAGTCACAAAATTAAATAACTAAATTATTAGATACAATAACTCATGTTTGATAAGGTAATTTGGTTGTTTTATATCATAATAATAAAATATAAAATAAAACTTATATTAAAGTTTATGATCAAAGATGGTCAAAGAAACTTAAGAAAAAAAATTTAATATAAGAATTCAATTGATTAATTATATAAAACTTTTATTGATTTGTATTTGTTAAAAATATTGTGAACTCATTATAATTATTTTATAAAAGTGAGGTGAGTTTACAAAAATATTGGAGTGGATATACTCTAACCTTATTATTTTACCGCTTAATATTTTTTTACATATAACTTTAGTAGTAAAGTTTTCTGACAATTAATTTTTTTCCACTTAATACTTCAATTTTATCATTCTAATATCAAAAAGTTAATTCTATTAATAAATTATTAATGTCACAAAGGTATTTTAAGAATTTTAGTATATTCAATATTTAATAATTTTAGAATGTATAATATTCATAGTTCTATTAATTAATTATTTTAGATAAATAAAATAATCAATTGATAAATATATTATTTCTTTGTATGGGGCTATTACATCATATTCCTCTCCACTCTCATTTTTTCCAAATAGATTCATTGTTAAAAATTAAAAATTTCAAAATTTTAAAATTACCCTTCACTATTTACTTCTCTCTATATTACAATTGCATATTCTCTTTTAATTTTCACATCCAGTAAACTAAACACTCACTTTTGCTCTATTTTGAATTTATGTATTTTTATTTTTCTTAGTATATCATGATTTCTATTTCATACTTTCTATCTATAGGATTTTTTTTTTCATTAGCTTCTATCTTTAGTAAAATTTAATTTCTTGATATTTATTAATTTTTATAATTGATAGAAATTTGTTAATACTATTTTTAATGGTGGGTTTTGTTCCTTTTAGTTAGTAATATTAATTATCTACAACTAAAAAATATATTTGAATAAATTGACGAGAATTTGTGAAATTAAGAAGACGAAGAGAGGAAATGATTAATTAAATAGTTTTATTTGAAGCTAAATGATTAATTGAAAATTATTTTGATAATAAAATTCTTAAATAAAAATATGGTGTAATGAGAAAATTAATAGGTTCAAATAGCTATAATAATATTAGATGCTATAATAATAACTTACAAATAAACTCAATTCAATTTGAAGACTTATTTAGACAAGATTTTTGAAATCTCGCACTTAAGTCCCATTATAAAAAAAAAATATTAATTTAAGTAGATATAACAAAAAGACCCGGTTAGATTTTGGCCCGATTGATTTGGCTCAAAATTTATAAACTTTAATTTAAGAAACACGAGTTGAGTTTAGACCTAAATATGAAGATCTGATTCAATTTGGATTAGAATTCAAATCTTGACTCAACTCAACCCTGAAAAAAAAAAACAAAACAAAAAAGACGACACAACACACACAGATCACACACTCACACTCATATATGGGACACACCTCACTCACTCAATCTCAAAACATAAAAACAAACTTACAGACCCTAATGAAACTGCATGAATCCGCTGTTGCTCGCCTACTTTAAGCAGCCAACAGCGTCACCTGCTCCAAGTTGCCACGCACGACTGCCAGCCAACAACCACAAATTTGACATCCATGCACAAGGGATAGGGAGGGGCTTGAGCCGCTATCGCGTGAATCTACTACTATTAACTTTAGTAATTTATATATATTAATTAATTTTTTTATATTTAAATATTAAATTAATATAAAATTTTAACTAAATATATTCACAACAAAACCCGATCCAATCGTAATTCAAATCAAGTCAGTACCGACCTACTCTAAACCTTTTATTTAAGTGATCGGGTCGCAATAAACTTAACCCAGCGTATAGCCGTCCCTAATTTATTTTATTGCATCCTCCCAGATTATCTCTGCAAATAATTAAAGCCACAAGTTGGGACTCGTGGCTCCACCATTAGCAATCACGAGTTCACGACCGTGTTTTATAGTTTTAGATCCTCGTTTCTCGTAACATTTGGGTAAGTTTGTTTATTAACAGATAAAGAGAGATGCCGGCGGGCGAGCTTAGGTACCCATCTCCGCCGCGAAATTCAACGACGGAAACACACGCCGCCGCAGACGACGAAGCTTGGGTGTGGACCCAGATAAAAGCCGAGGCACGCCGCGACGCCGAGTCTGAGCCGGCTTTAGCCAGCTACCTCTATTCGACTATCCTCTCTCACTCTTCCTTGGAGAGATCGCTGTCGTTTCATTTGGGAAACAAGCTCTGCTCCTCTACGCTTCTCTCCACTCTCTTGTACGATCTCTTTCTAAACACTTTCACCTCCGACCCCGCTCTCTACTCCGCCGCAGTCGCCGACCTTCGCGCCGCCCGTGTTCGTGACCCCGCTTGTGTTTCCTTCTCCCATTGCCTCCTCAATTACAAAGGCTTCTTGGCTTGCCAGGTACAATTAAATAATTTTTTTGCCCTTTTGCCACATCTATGCATGACAAGAGCACTTCGGGTGTTTTATTTTTTTAAGTGCTTTTCTTTAAAAAAAAAAAAAAAAGCACTTTTTCAAAGAAGCATTTGATTTAGGTTTATCTTAAAACCGTTTTTGCTAAATTTCTACTAAAACTCTTATGTCTGCACCCTAAACTTTGTGCGAATAAATTGGAGGAACTGAGTTTAGACTTTACGTCATCACATTATCTGCAATCACTCTATGTTGTGCTCGGATACCAGTTATTGTGCTGCGGAAGGGTCATTCTTTGTGGTCTAATAACAAATACAGAATTAATACGCACTAAATATTTACAGAAAATAAAGAATATAAGTGTGACGAAGATATTTTGGGATCATGTGAATGAAAAGAACTTTGATTATGGATACGTGTAAATGACAATGCCATTATGTTAGTGTAATTGTTCATGACATGGATTGCTAATGTTTTCTTAAGTTTCTTCTAATGCTAGAATGGTACGTGTAATGATTTTTTCTTCGGAGTGACTATAAATTGAGAGGAAACTAGATCTCTAGCATTTCTTGTTTTATATCTTAATTCAATGTTAACTGCCTTTTCTTTTGTGTTGTTGTATTAGGCTCATCGAGTAGCACACAAGCTCTGGACTCAGTCACGTAGGCCTCTGGCACTAGCATTACAATCCCGTATCTCTGATGTGTTTGCTGTTGATATACACCCAGCTGCAAAAATAGGGAAAGGGATTCTGTTTGATCATGCGACAGGTGTGGTGATAGGTGAGACAGCAGTTATTGGTAACAATGTGTCAATCTTGCATCATGTTACTCTTGGTGGTACAGGGAAGGCAAGCGGGGATCGGCACCCGAAGATTGGAGATGGGGTGTTGATCGGGGCTGGAGCAACCATATTAGGGAATGTGAAGATTGGAGAGGGTGCGAAAATTGGGGCTGGGTCGGTGGTACTGATTGATGTGCCACCAAGAACCACTGCAGTGGGGAACCCGGCAAGGTTGGTGGGAGGAAAGGAGAAGCCCTCGACAAATGAGGAATGTCCAGGGGAGTCCATGGATCATACATCCTTCATCTCTGAGTGGTCAGATTATATTATTTGATCAATTGATCTCATTTTGTTATTTAGTAGTTATTGTATTGCGCAAGTGCAAGAAGAATGCTGTAATATTGTATTACAATGTTGCAGCTGTTATACATATTATTTTTTTTAATAGTGGGTTTTGAGGATCAGTACCTGATCAGAATGTACTGAACTGTTTGTTTTATGAAGCTCAGTCTAGAACTTGAATGGAAAAGTAAATAATAGTGTGAGAAATAAGAAATGTATAATTCTGTAGACCTGTAGAATATTCAGTCTCTTGGCTTAGAATAAGCTTCTCTGTTTTAGTCATTCTTCCAGTGTAGTAAAAAGGAACCAAATCAAAGGCTCAGCCATTGAGTATCTTGCAAGACTTATTTGAGCATGATTTTGATTATGTTGTATGTGCATGTTCAAGGTGGTGGGTCACATAATGTAATGCCCAATTTGACCTACGATAAACACACACCAAAACTAAAATAAAATGTTACTTAGTTGAAAACTAAACTAAAATGTTGCTAAGTTCAAACTCACATAATGTGTTTGATAAATATTGAGTAAGGTTGTGGATGTATGATCTCTGTTATTATATTGAACTCTAGACGTTGTGTCATATTAAAATTTCATCTTAAATAATACGATGTTTATTGATGAGTGAAATAATATAATTAGTTAATTTAAATTTTATAAAAAAATTATTAATTATTTAATAAATGATATATCACGCATCATATAATTTAAGATTAAATTTAGATTAAAATTTGTTATATCTATTATAATAATAGTAATATTAAAATTTTTAAATTAATGATAAATATCTCAGAATTAGGGGTGGGTATCGGTTCGGTTCGATTCGGTTTTAGAATAAATTGAAAAATTCGCTTTAGTTCGGATTGAGAATTTAAAAAAACTGAAAAATATTTATGAAAAATAAAAACTAAATCGAAACTGAAAGTTCGGTTCGGTTCGGTTTCGATTTTTCGATTCGTTTTCTATTTTTCGGCTCGATTTTTCTCAACGGTTCAGTTTTTTATATTTGAAACCCTATACCTCTCATATAAATCTACAAATTTTTAATTTCACTAATCATTAATATTCATTAAAATATTTAAACCGAAAACCAAAAACCGAACAATACCTCTCATCGGTTTGGTTCAGATTTTTTAATTTTTGAACCGAAAATCGAACTGAACTATTCGGTTCGGTTCGGTTTTTATTTATTTAATTTTTATATTTAAAAAATCGAACTAAGACTGAACCGAACCAAACCGAAAAATCAATTTCAATTTAGTTACGCCCAACCCTACTCAGAATTTTGACCACATGCATGAATGGCAACAAGTATACACTTCGAAAAATTATAGGTGCACAACTGCCGAGTGGGGAACCTATGTGATATAAATAGACAAATTATATTCTTTTTTAGAAATTTGAAGACATTAAAGACCTAGATGTTATTAACTAATAACGAACAAGGATCCGGATCAGCAGAAACCAAAACTAGGGAAACTATTTTCTTGGAAAAGATTTGCGATATTTTCCATTAACTTCATCATTAAAGAGGATGTTTCAAAACGAAAGAAGTTTGAAGTTGAGCTGAGTTTCATAGAGAGCTTGCAACAATGGCGTCTCTAGTATCCATTCAACAACACGCAGCAAACTCGATGATAATTTCTTCTAACTTGAACCCCAGAATCAGCCACTCAATCACTGCGCACTCAATGACTCTCAAATCATCGTCTCCCGTAAAACCTCTCTGCGCCTACGCAACTCCAAACCCCAAGGTCTATCGCAACACTCGGTTTATCAAAAAACAGAGAAACCCCTCATCAAATGAGCAAGAGCCTAGTACGGGCACGGGCTATAACCAAAATACGAACGACCCATCACGTGAAAACGCTCAATTACAGAGTCTTGATGTTAATTTGTTGAGTTTGTGCAAAGAGGGTAAGGTAAAAGAAGCAATAGAGTACATGGGTCAAAGGGCTTCCGCATCCGTTGGCTACGATGTGTTCAGTTCGTTGCTGGATTCCTGTGGGAACTTAAAGTCGATTGAGATGGGCAAAAGGGTTCACGAATTGTTAAGGAAGTCAGCTTTTGTTAAAGATGTTAAGTTGAACAATAAATTAATTGAAATGTATGGGAAATGTGGTAATGCGAGGCTCGCTGGCAAGGTGTTTGATCAATTGCGTAAGAGGAATTTGAGTTCTTGGCATTTGATGATCAATGGGTATGCTGCAAATGGGCAGGGTGGCGATGGGTTGACGTTGTTTGAACAAATGAGAAAAACAGGCCTTCAACCAGATAAGGAGACGTTTCTTGTGGTTTTTGCCGCGTGTGCTAGTGCAGGAGCTGTGAAAGAAGGATTTTTGTACTTTGAAATAATGAAGAATGAGTATGGGATTGTTCCTGGGATTGAGCATTATATAGCGATTATTGAGGTTCTAGGAAGTGCTGGTCATTTGAGTGAAGCTGAGGAGTTTGTTCAGAGAATGCCATTTGAGCCCACAGTAGAAGTTTGGGAGGCTCTTTGGAGATTTGCTCGAATTCATGGAGATCTTGAGCTCGAAGACCGTGCTGAGGAGCTACTAGTTGATCTTGATCCTTCTAAGACAATTGTTGACAAAATTCCATTGCCTCCAAGGAAGAAGCAATCTGCAACTAACATGCTCGAGGAGAAGAATAGATTGAGTGACTACCGGAGTACAGACCTCTACAAAGGAGAGAGTGAAAAGATGAAAGGCTTGAATGGACAGATGAGGGAAGCAGGTTATGTGCCGGACACAAGATATGTGCTTCATGACATTGACGAAGAGGCAAAAGAGAAGGCCTTGCAATATCACAGTGAGCGATTGGCAATTGCTTATGGTTTGATTAGTACTCCACCTAGAATGCCTCTTAGGATTATCAAGAACCTTAGAATCTGTGGTGATTGTCACAATGCAATCAAGATCATGTCGAAGATTGTTGGAAGAGAGCTAATCGTTCGGGACAACAAGCGATTTCATCACTTCAGGGATGGCAAATGCTCTTGTGGAGACTATTGGTAAAACTGTTCAACGCTGCTTATTCATGAGAGGGACTGTCAATCTAAAATACTACTCTATGAATGAAAGCCAAATTAATTTTTTTAAAGAGATTTACTTGTATGGAATTTTTTTTGGTGTTGTACACATGCTTGCACGATAGATTTTAGTATCATTTCAATTCAAATTGAGTTAATGATTAACCTAGTTCGATGCATGTCCTTGCAATGTATGTTAGATTTCCCATCGTGTTTCCATTTGCTTAATACTCGCCATGTTTGGTAATGTGATAATGTCTAGTGATCATTTTGGAAAGACAGTTATACTCCTCACTATTGGAGCATTCCACATCACTTTGTATGGGTCTTTCTAGCTTGCATTAATGATTATTCTAAATTAAAAGGTACATAAGTAACAGCAAAACTACCAATGACCTAATGGCTGCTTTGTGGAAGTGGAGCTGGAAGAAGACACCAGATAACTGACTCGAAAGGAAAAACATTCACATTGTAGTTGAATCAAAACTCTTATCGATCTTATATGTATATGTACACTTGTCAATATTGTCCTCGGATGGTACATTACTTTACAAGGGTAAATCCCCAAAAATCTAGTCAATAAAGTTTGGTAGTTGATGGTCCCTTAATATCCGTGCACCAGACCTAATGCAACAGTATATTGAAAGCAGGAAAGTAATCTACACAGGCTGTATACAGCGTGAAAGAATAGAATATTAGATTGCACAGATTAAGGGCATGAATTGGTACAGTCAATCTAAAATTACAATTCGGACAAATCAAAGGTTCTGACGACCTTGAGTAAGAATCTTGATCCAATTCGAAAGTGAGTTGAATCCTTATGAAGAGTGAAGCGATGGTTGAGTATTTCTCTTGTTTGTTACCACTTCTATAACATCTTCATCTCGTGCTGGAACTCCCAGGTAAGATTTCATAATGTCATACACTGTAAATCCAATAGCCACAGACGGTACAACCTGGTATATAAATCAACACATCATTAGCTAATGTCGAGGGAAAACTGCTAATAAATGACACGATTTTTGTACCTTCAAATAGTTGATGCTGAGCCCTGAAAATAATTGTTTCCATCCTTGCTTCTGAGCAATCATAACAAGGGTTTGCATTGTTCCTCTTGAAGCTGCACTATTAGACGCTAAGAACCTTTCAACCTAAGAAGAATGTTTTCACTTGTTAAAATTGTGTCTCTTTGCTCCAATGATATGTAGATGAGAAACCTACAACAAAAGTACCTGCATTTGTCTTCTAACAACATCAAGAGGGTATGTGAAGGTCTGACCCAATAGACCTGCAATGGATCCACACGCAAGTTTCACTGTTATATCTTTCTTGTGATCCTCAGGGACATGGCGCTTCATCTCCTCGTAAAAGTAAAATTTCAAACCAGCATATGGGAAGATTCCATAGAGCGCTGGAGCTGCAATCATGCTCCATATGTTAGTTGTGGAGGCATGCATAGTTATCACTGAAATACAATGCAGTTCTCAAACAAGCTGTTTTGATATCCATACCTGCACCACGATATAGACCTCTAAGCCCAGTCTCTTTGTAAGTCCTATGAAAACAATCGCGAATTCCTCTATAAACATGTTCTCTACTAGCTATTCCTTGAAAGTTCATTTTTGGTGAATCAACAATCTGCATGAGAAATTGCAACTTAGCCCACAATTTTGTACTGTAAACCAGGAAAGAATTATGAAATTAAATTATCAGTTTAATGTATACTTCAACAACTTTTCATGTGACAGGCTGCTAACACTTCAACAACTTTTCATGAGACAGGCTGCTAACACTTATAAGATGCAACCAGCAGAATAGGTAGCAAACTCAGCAAGTAAACCGCTGCAACCATTCCCAGGACACTAGCTAAAAGGATTAGGAATCTCTGTTTACATCCGGGTTCCAGCAAGCATGAATCCAAATTCAAAAGAATATTTTGGGAAAAGCAAGGGGTGGTGGTGGGCTGGAGCAGCAGTTTGCAAGGAAACACAAAAAGATTAAAATTCTTTACAGTAACATTTACCTGATAAGCCAATTTTGTTCGAACTAAATCAAGAGGATAGGTAAACAGCACAGCAGTTCCTCCAGCAAAAGATCCTGCTATTAGATCAAGTACAGGACCTCTACTAACATCAGGAAAACTTAGGATAATCCATCTACGATATTGCTCATAAGCCATGTAATGAAGTGCAGCATATGGAACAATTCGAGCTACACTAGCACCATTTCCTCTGTAGCAAATTGCAGAAATTAAATAGTTAGATGAGGACAAAATATTCTGCAAACCCTCACATAAAATGCATTGGCCAGGAAATCCACCTGTAGAAACCCATAACACCTTCTGTGTTTGCAATCTTTTTAATGGATCCAAACAGTCCGATGCTGTGAAATTCTGCTCTTCTAGTCTGAAAAGAATCAATGACTAAGTTCCTTGTAACTTTCCAGGTTCAATCCAATTTCTAAATCAATCCAACTTCATGTTTAATATCAAGGGGTCATTGCCATGTGCAAGGTAAAAATATGAAACTGACAAGCACAAAAGTACAGGTTTGAGTCTTAAAAGTAGCCACTTTTATGCAAAAGTGAACAACATTTAGGAGTTCAAATCTTAACCAACCCTTCTCTAAGACTGTGCATCAAGATAACATTAGATAACGCCTTTAAATGGCATTACAAAGCCCAGAAACATGAAACACATTCCCAAAATTAAAAAAATATATGATAAAATGGAATCATTAATACAATATCAAGACCAAGATGTGCCATTGGTTCTAATAGAATCTCTAAATGATGTAGAAATTAATGGGCTCTTTAAGTGTCCAGGATATTTAATAAAATTTATTGAAATTTTACCAAACAGATAAGTCAAAGAATTTTAATGAAATTCCATCTCAAAATAAGTTCTTTGCCCAGACTTTTGCTATCATAATAGAGCTACCATCAGTATGTTTGGCCTGAGAGTAAACCTACATAGAATCAGTCCATGCCTTAAGTGAGCAAACAACATGATAACATAACAATATTGCATGAACCTCATGATACTAATCCCTAATAGGTGTGGCAGTGGCATGGATCGTGTTTGCATACTGAGTATTGGCTAGGTGAGCCTAACCATTTCACAAACCAAAATGCCTCAGCTTGCTGTGAATCAATGGTACAAACATTGTTGGTTTACACTTCCCACCATATATTACATACTCAAGTCTGGTGCATTGACACTTCTAATTGGTTCATCTATATCTATTTCAATTCCTACTATCACACAAGTTTCACAAAATTCAACGTACCAATCTTTAATCCTGACATAATTTCAGGTGCTTCGATTCTTCGAACAGGCACCTCATAGGGAAGTGAAGCCCAACATAGCGTTAATACCTCAGTTTAGAATTCGGCATAGACCCAGTAAATCACCAAGTAATGAAAAAGGGTATCAAATTTCACCGTGATCATCATTTGCCAAAAATAACCACTTGTAATAGTTCCAAATTCTAATCACCACATCCAATTTATCTCCAACCAAAGCGACCATCCATGACAACAACATTTTCTTAAGTTGGTAATTACTAACATAAGTTGGCTCAACAACATATATCCAAAAGAATCATCAGGCAAATATCATAACAGAGAATTACAATCAAGAAAAAGAATCCCACTAAGCCAAGGACCAAAAAGAACATCAACCGATTTTACCTGAAACAAAATCTTGACGCGCTCAAGTGGGGCAACAGCAGTTTTGGCGAAGCCACCAGCAACGCCACCGGCAATCAGCTCCTTTGCAAACACAGGCATGCCCTCTCTTATTCCATCCAACAACATACCCATCTCTCTTTCTTCTCCCTTGTTTTGCAATTATCAGAGAGAGAAGAAAGAGAGAATTCTCTCTTCTCTTTCTTATTGTTGAAGAAAGAATAAATTCGTGGAATGGTGGAAGAATTGGATTCAAACGTTTCTTTAAGATTGGCTTTTATATGCTATGGACGAAGTCTCAAGTCAGAGAAAGCCCACGCTATGGTTAGACTCTTGGAAAAGTCAAGATATTATTATTGGTTTGGTTTGTTGATTCTTATTATTATAATAAATAGAATCATAACATTAAAATTTTAGATGTTTAGATATTTTTTTTATTATTATTTTCTCTATGAAAGTAAAATTAAATTTTTTTTTAATTCATATTAAGTATTAATCCCATTTTAAGGGGGAAAAAAAAAAAAGCACACTTTATTGATTCTGAAGGTGGAGAATTCTCTTGCAATTTTGTGTCTTTTCTTTCTATGCATTAATTCTCCTGGCCCACATTCAGAATCCCATTATTAAGATTATTAATTTTGGAATAATTATTTAATGTGGCCGCTATAATTGAATGAATACTAAGGTTGAAATATCACCTAAACGAAGGAGCACGTATCTGAAACCTGAGTGTTTTCTCTAGAACCATTTATTTGAGTCAACGGGTCCGGCTATAAAATAGATTTGATCCACGGGTGAAGCGTTCGGTTAATTGTGTAATTTACTAGAAATACTAAGAGGGTAATTGTTTAATTTACTAGTTGTAATATAATTGATACATGAAAGTAGTATTATTATTAAATTAGGATTTTTTTCCTAATATGTTTTTCTCCAATTCTATCCAAGTATTATAGATTTAATAAAAAAAATTAATGTAATTATAAATAAAGTGAAATAAATTAATTTGATTGTCAATATAAAAATTCAAGAGTCAATCTAAATTACTTATTTTACTTAAAAATGATAAATAAAAAATTATAAGAAAATTATTATTCGTCGTTCATCAATCATGTTTGTACTATATTTATGTTCTCCGTACTAGGACTAGAAGTTAAAGAAATCTTAATTGTGTTCTTCACACTACTACTAAGAAAAAAAATTCACTTTTATTGAGAAGGGAACTATTAACTTATTACATGCATTATAGTCGTAGACACAAAACTATGGAAAACAAGCCTATGCTGTATATCAAAGGGGTAAAAAAATCCACATCAATTAGTCGACAAAAATTTACGTGAGACAAGCGATTTGCCCACTAAAAATCAACCAAATACTCGTAAATTAAATAATATAATTTTATATCTTTTTGAAATAAAATTTATCCGTATTAACATTAGATTTATTGGATCTACCATTTTAATGGACAGACACACCATTTGTTTTGAGTAAAATTAAAATGATGCGACTGTCACACGTAAGTTTCTCTTCAATTAGTAAACCTAATGGAAGATAGCATGCATTTATCAATATGAAAGTAATTTATTTATTAATCATGCAAATAATCTTAAATATTAACTGGATTTATTTATTAAATTGTCATTTGTTTAACATATATATAATATTTGGAGTATTGGTGTAAGTATAAATAAACTATTTTTAAACTAAAAATATAACATAATTATATTGGATGCAATAAGATTACATGAATAGTTAATCGTTTCATAAACAAGTTCGTGTGTCGAGCTAAACTCAAACCCTACACATTTAGCCAAAAAAAATGACATATATTCAACCCGATTTATAGCCATATCATTTTGGATAACCCGAACCCGCAAACTCCCAATGACGTTTGTGTGGTTTGTGCCCATTATCAACCCTAAGCCCAAGTGCCCAACCATAAAATTGAAAACCTTTTTCAATTTTCAGTGAGGAGGGTTTCAGAGGTTTTTGAAATAAAAGGTCCCCTGAACAAAATGACAAAAGGGATCAATTGGGAAAAGAAATGGAGGCAAGACCTTGAAATGATGCAAACTATAAACTCTTACTTGTAGGCTTTGTTTAAATCAAAATGAAAAAAAATTAGAACAGAAGACCAAGCATCTACTAAAAATTATTTAAATAAATTGCATATCAGCAATGGGCAACATTCAGTCGTTTCCTGTACCAATGAGAACCACACATAAATTTGAGGAAATGCTTCATGAGTAGACTGGCATTGTCTGAGATTGACACTCAGATGAGTTCGGTCGACTGGATATAGTACTATCAATGTTTTCCTTAATGGAGATTGCACCTATAAGGTGGAGTAAGATCTTGTTGAGCTCCTCTGCACTGCTCCATTCGTGTACTTTTGCCTTTATAAGCATTGGGTTGCTGCAAATGCGGTCCCATAGAGGATAGTTCTTTCTTGGCATCACAAAATCGCAGTCTCGAAGCTTCAGTGTCGGACAATAGTCACCTCTTCCATCCCCAAGATAAATAAATCTTTGTTTCCCACATCCAACAGCAGAAGTACAGACATAGTCAAGAACAAAACCCTAATAAAAACAAGAATTATAACTTCAAAACATTTTAGATGGAAGAATAGAAATGTGTTATGAGAAGGAAAAATTTAACACCATAAGCAGAACAATAGCGTAAAGCCTCACTATCTCATCTGCTTAGCATATTTTTACTTGGAACACAATGAAACCTATTGGACTATGACAATTTAATATTCATATTTTTTCATAAGCTATCAACTATCACCTCATTGGGACTTATCAAATTCATCTTTTTGAATCTGTGGCTCCAGATGGGAAAGGTGAATAAAAACCAAAATCCATTAGGAATTACCAATGTTGACTCGATATGAATCGAAACCGAGAAGATGTGTAAAGCATACTAAGATAACATAAACTATTTTAACTTGCTACAAGTTTTAAATCCATAATGAAAAAATCCAAAGCAAATTAAGCCCACTTCTCTTAAGAAGCAGGTGGCACGACAATTGAACAACAATGCCACAGCTATAACTTAAACCATAACCCTGCAGCTGCAGTGTACTCAACTGCATTTGACCCAAAAAAGATACTAATAATAAAACGATGGTTCTGCTTCTTTCACAAGGCATGTAAGTGACTTTCTTACCAACATATGAAGTCACGAAACATCAGTTTTTAACCTTATCAATATAAATATGAAAAAATGACAGATTTCAGATATCAAATTACAATATCAACAATAAATCTTTTATAAGTAATAAAGATACAGATTTTGAGGGGAAAACTGCAGATAATGCTACAGAGCTGTGGGATAGAGTTTGTCTTCTTGCTTCACTTTCGGCTTTAGTTTCAAAGGAGTTTCAAGATTCATCCTTTTTCCTCACACATCTAAACTCGGATGAGATAGGGAGTTATAACTGATTCTAGCCTTGTATAAGGGTGAATGGGAATACTTTTGTACGGCACAAATAGTCCTAGTTTTTGTTTTCTTAGTGTGACAGCTGGTCCACTATCTGTTTTAAATCTTCTTCTTTAATACATTTTTGAGTTTCTTATAAAAAATAAATAAAGATATAGATTTAACTAGATGATCACTAATCATTTTATCAGAAAACTCAATCCATGATGACAGAACCTTAAAAAGCTTAACAATTTACTTCATAATTTAAAAGCTTAGAAATAAGATAGACATAAGAACTTGCTATATTACTTTGCACAGATTTGAAGGGCACAGATTGCAACCATGACGAGATAGAGTAGAACCATGGTAAGGCAAAATCCTAAGCCTCCCTTCTTCATCTACATAAGTTGGATTCGTATAAATCTCCGAAAAGCATCCCAGCAAACCATGATGTTCCATGATTGTCTCAATGAAAAAATGATTTGCATCACTAACTATTTTCAAGTCACATCTAAAAAATAACCACATTGCCACATAAAGTTAAGTTAGTTTCATCTGTACCCATCAAATCAACATAAATGATATAAGAGTTTAAACGTTGTAAAGCACTTCTACAACGTTGTAAAAGGTGCATTTTCAACTGATATAAACTTGACATAAAAAACAAACCAAAATGAAAACAAATATTACCCAAGTGAGTGGGCTGATTTTATAGCTACAACCACATGGGAATCCAATGGACACTGTCTCAAGCAATTTGCAATGTCCTCAACTGTTTTGCCTTGTGAATGAAGCTCCTTCATCATCCTATCCTATAATTGTTTGACAAAAACAAAACAAACCCAGCAAAAATCTATAAAAATAAGAACCCAAATAAACGATCTTTATCATTTACATAAGAGAGCACAAAGAAACGAACCATGAGAGAGTTCCAAGGTAATGTAGAGCGGAGCCGATTGAATAACTGGGTGAGGCCCATCTGGGTCACCACCCAATTGTCGCTGTCGTCATCGATTAATGTCCGGTCAAAGTCAAAAACCACCACTATGTCCGCCATTTTCAGGCGACCGGGATTACAGTTTCCCGGCGCCACCAAAGTGAATTTCCTCTGTTAAGTAGTAGTTATGATGAGTCGGCGTTTTTTTTCCCTAAACATGCTCGTTGTTCGGTAGAGATTCGATCTTCTAGCGGCTCGACATATTGCGTAATGTGGCGTCAATTGATCATGACCGTCCATCTGATCAAGGAAGAACAGCTGGCGCAATGTCGCCCAATGTTCATATTTATTATTACTTTAGATATTTCTTCTTTCCCCTTTATTTTTTGGCTTTTTCTAACGAAGAATTGGATAATGAAAATTGTACATGACGTACACGATCAAAGATTATTAAATATTAAATTTGTTGTAAATTACCATTTTGTCATGCTTACGTCAATGTACTGCAGATATATATAAATATATTGGGCAAACATTCTCTTTTATTTTTTAATTTTTTTAAATAATTAATTAAATATACGATAATTATATAATTTTTTAATATATATATATATAATTAATTATTAAAAAATAAAAATAAATTATGAAAAGTTCTTTTATATATATATATATATAATTTGATTCAAGTTAATCTCAATTTGTTATAATCTAAATAAGATTATGAAACTTCATTCATTTTAAAATAGTTTCCTAATTTGATTCAAGTTACATCTTTTAGGATTAGGAAACTTTGATCTCTTAAAGAATCCTCATTCAATTTGGTTAAAGAAAAACATCAATTATTATATATACAGAGGTCAAGCCATGGTCATAAAAACAAAACAAAGCAGAAAAAGAGTGAGCTTGGAGTAAGTAACATGGGAAGAAGGAAATCGATGAAGCTGGTACCACCTCGCATCCTGAAGCAGCAAAAGCCTCCTCACAATCATCGCCACCCACCCAACATCCCTCCTCGCCTTAAAATACAACAACAAGAAGAGCAACCTTCTTTTAGAAGACTTATTCCACCACGCTTGATGAAGCAGCAACTAATAACAAGAAGACCAAAACTGATGATGCAAGAACCTATTGGAATGGCAATACCGCATCCACATTATCCTCAGCAGCTCATCCCGCAAATGCATTTGCTCGTTCAATATTATCTGATGCCGCCTCCCTTTATTATTAACTTCCAAATTCAAGACCAGGAGCTAAACAAGGAACAACCCCTTGAGCTTGATGAATCATCTGCTTTGGACTACGTACGTCTCACGTCATTCTTACGCAATAAAGATGACGACTCTGTACTCACTCCATGGAACTGGAACCCTGTTCATGGCCATTTAACATCCGCAAACAAACGCTTACAGTCGGGAACAAGTTCATATTTCTCTTTCAACGTCTGCGAGAAGTGGCCACATTAGTTCATGTCCGTGACTATCTTGGAGTTGGTCCAAAGTGGTACATGTAAAATAAAAATTAATAAAAAATGTATTATAATTTTTTATCGTATAATTATAAAAGAGTATCGTTCGTGCAAATCTCTCGTCAAGAAAATTAAAATATATATATATATCGTCATTTACGTTACATCTTGCAATTTTTCTGAAGTTAATAACGACTCTGTCCAGTTCTTAAACCTTTTAGTTATAAAATAATAATCAAAAATATTTTTAGTCTCTTAGTACATGCGCCGACTGGTGCTCACATATTTAACTGCCGAATACATAATACAGCGCCAACTGGTGCTAGTGAGATGAATGAACTTATCAACTAGTAGCTTTCAGTGTTAAATTATTCTTAAAAATAACATCAGTAGGCTTGTGGATCTATGCCGACGGACGAGCAACCATATACACAATCAAATTAGTTAAAGCGACGAATTAAATAAAGAACAGCAAGCAGGAGATCTAAAATTATGGGGAAGCAAAGCTGTCTTTTCTTTAAAAATTAAAATGCCAACAGTTGGGGAGTTGCTCACTATTATTGATTGCTCGTCATCATAAGTAATAAGTGTCCTCTGTTAAATTTACAAACAGAACAATGACTCCTTTTATGGCTGACTACAAATGAATTGAATCATATAAAAGATTATCTCCCTCCCTATATTTATATCCTCCTTCACTCCCTCCCTGGTTCCTGTTCTGTATCTACAACTCCTCCCAATCAAAAAAAAATTTAAAAGTTAAAAAGGGTCCTTAGAATCATATCATCTTGCATAGTCAATGAACCCAATCTACATTTTCAACCCTAAGCTTAGAGAGACATGCGTGTCTTTATCGGTTTTAACTTCAAACCCATGCTTTCTGGGGAGAGCAGCTCCGGGGAGATGCAAGATGGGCTGAGTGGGCTCCTCGGGCTGTCACTGAACTGGCACGGTCTGTACAAGCCATATCCCATAAAGAAGTATTCCATTGGTATCAGCATTGCATGTGGTTGCTCTTCTGTCACCATTGATCCACAAGCCTGAACCTGCAAATAATTACCCATACTCCACATTTGAGCATAGCTTTTGCCATATTCAATTTCAAGTAAATGTTATAGCAAGTGCTGTGCATGCCTAGCATGGGATCACACAATATGACTTACATCATTCATAAATCATAACTTCAATCAGTTCAAAAATTCAAATGTTAATGTCCCACAGATTCAACTTCAAGCATGCAGTGAATCCTTGTTTTTATCTTATTTCATGACAGACATATATAATCTCATTCTTCCTTTCATAAACGCTATACATACATCATTCCATTTAATGGCTACATACCTCAACCAAGGCACTATATCTTTTATCTAGTTTTGAGATCATATGGAGAGCCTCGGAATGGAAAGGAGAGTTTTCGCCAACAAAAACAAGAGTGCGACATCTCAGTCTCTTCAACCCGTCAGTAATATCACGTCTCCTGCAGATTGGTTTAACAAAGTTTTAAATCTCTTTCAAGAATCTCAAAACCTCTCAAATAATAAATAAGATGTAAAAACCAGAATGTCAGTGAGGATGTAATCCAGACACAGAATGTTTACTTATTAATAGCTTGTAGAAACCGCAACACGTTTATGCTCTGCCTCTCATCCAACAGCTGGAGGAAAAAAAATGGTAAAAAGGAGTCAAAAAAATGTAAACCTTGGAAAAACCGTCATTTAATTATGGAAGAAAACAAAAATCAGAATTCAGAAGATGAGATATTCAGGGAACAAGAAAATAACTTGAGTAGGAAAAGAAAAGTTCGTGCACTGACCCGTCTACATGCTTGAACGATATCCGACTCTGGAACTTCAGCAGTACCTCGAACTTCCTGTCATAATTCTTAATAATCCCATCAATCAACCTATTCTATAAGTAAAAGAATATGTGAGCTCAACAAGAATAAAACTGACTTTCCAGCCTTCCAGGGCAGAAAAGCTAGAATACCTTGCTAAAATACCGCTGAAGCAAAAACTCTTTAAGCAATCCAGACATGCCATAGAAATATAGCAAGTTTGACATCACCTGCAGATTACAAGTGATCTTCAGTGATATAGCTGAAAAACAAAAGTACAGACATTTGGATGTAAGAATAACCAACAGGGTCAGCAAAAAAAAAACCTTATTGTAAAACCATTCTGACCAAGAGGGTGCTTTGCATAAAGGAGATACAAGTATCAAACCAAGAACACGTTCTCTATATTTCATCTGCAATGCAATGCCCTCATCAATTTATAGACATGAAAGTCATATGGAAAATATTAATAGTAGCATTAAATAAGAAAACATACAGCAAATAAGGTGAGAATATAAGCGCCTGCAGTTACACCCATACACATCACTGCACCAAGTCTGAAAAAGAAAAAATTTCATGTCATCAGAAAAGTTGGCATAAAACCACAAGTACAAATTTCAAGAAAAAGCAGTTACTGCCACCCAAAAAATAATTCCATATATTCTTTTAACTCCTTGTGAATACCATGGCAGCATCATACCCAAAGTAGTTGAGAACCTCAAGGATCTGATCAGCCAAGTCATCCACAGAAGGAGCAGGATCATCTGGACAAATTGGAGCAGCTCCCAACTGCAAGAACTCTTATGAAAATGAGAGAAACTCTGTGAATAACGGTGGCCAGCCAACGGATGTAAAATAAATTAATCATTAAGAATATAAAAGTTGAGCTCAAGTGAATTAAGTTACAGACCTCATGCCCGGGAGGACAAATATGGTATATGCAGAAGTTGTGAAGTAGCATGGAAGCCGCCTCAGGCCAGAAAAACAATCCTTGGAAGCATGACATATCTGATCAACAAATTAACAGAACATGGAGAAATAAAAGCAAGTTTCAGTTTGAAAAATCTTGATATCATTAATTGAGCACCACATGTAGAGGAAGCTAACTCTCTGATTACTAAAAGACCAAAATTCCCCACTTCAACAAATAACAACAGATTAACAAGGATGAATGGATTGATGAGGATTAAACTTCACAAATACAATATCAATAACTGCAACTCACAAATCTGAATCCATTTTACTTACGATTTAGAGCTAAATCAGGATAAGTTATTAATGCAGGCTTGTCTTGGTCTCCATAGATGATAACAGACACAGAACCACGGCCGGTTGGTACATGATGTTCCTGAAAATTTGTAACAAACACATTACTAACAGACAAATAACTGCAGGAGAAAAGAACAAACAAAGCAGAAATTTTCCAGCTAATACTAAAAGCCATTAACACTTGGAAACACTCAACTCCCATTAAATTTTACAATGAGTCGAATAGTTTTTCAGCAAGAATTAGCTTCAGTAAAATAAGAGCAGTCATTTGTCTTCTATAGCTTAGACCATTTAAAGAAAAGAAAGCTCCTAATTTAACCAGATGGTATTATTCCCTAAAAAGGACTTCTTCCCCATGTGCTTTAATTTTTAGGGAAACATAAAATTACTTGATACACCAAATTAACAGAGCTTATCAAAAAGTGAATAAACGAATCAATAAATAATACCTAGTGATTCCTGATTTTAATCATTGTGTTCTTACAAAAGGCAAGACATTTTAAAAAGAATCTCTTGCATCAAAAGAAGACATTTGACTTTAAAACTTAAATATAACCAAAAAAAATTATTAATAATAATAACAGCTAGTCATCAAAATATATTTAAAGAAACAAAAAACAAAACGCATAAACAAGGCTTCTGCAATGGACTGCCCCAAAAAAAATATTGAATAAACCAAGAGAAATTGATTCCAGCTTCACACGAAGAAAGGTATAAATCCAAAAACGGGAACAAGAAAGTAAACGAAGCAAAATTAATTAAAATTAACAAATAAAATCCGAAAAGAATATAATGTAGCATAAAAAAAATATAAGTTAAGGCAAATATACTAAAATCTGAATAGTAATGCGATCGTTAAAAAAGAAAACGCAAGGATCGGAGAAATCACAAAAAACGACGCCGTATATTCTTAATCACACCGTAGAAATCGTTTCACAAGTAAAAACAAACAAAGAAACAAAATAAACAAAGAATCGAAAAATGAAAAAACGTTACGAACTTTGCCACCGAGGTAGATCTTCTCCATGTTAACGGAAACGGATTCATTAGAATCATCCATAGCCATGGCCATGGCTGCGTTTCCCTTCTCTCTGTCTGAACTCTGTGATAAAGAAGAAGCAGATTAAAGAAAGAAAGGCCTTCTACAAATTTGGCCCCTCTCTCTCTCTCTCTCTCTTTTTTTTTTTTTTCAAAATTTATTTGCCTGTGATTTTATTGGCTTATATACGAAACGATTCTTTGATTCTTTCCCTCTTCAATTCTTATAAACTAAACTAAAATAAAATAAATAAAAAAACGAATTTCTCTCTCTTTGGGGGTTGGAGGTAACTGCTAAATTAACCTCCACCGACGCTTTTTAATCACCTTCCCTAACTGAATTACGTTCTAAGTTTTTACCTCTACCGCGGTCAATTTCCAATCCGACGCCGTTTTAACGCTCACTTTGTCATTCTAAATTTCTGATTCTCTAACATACAACGAGAAGAAAGTAATATTTATAGACACATTAAATTTTATCTTAAATACGCACAAAAAAAATTATCTTATATAAAATAATTTTTTAAATAAAAATTAAATAAAAAATTTAAATGTAAATTTAATCAAAGCATAATTTAAGTAAATAACTTTTATCCGGTTTAAGATTAACTGCTGCTTATAGAAACAATTGTGTCGTGTGAATTTAGTTTCGGATTTACGGAAGCGCTTTTGCTTTTTATTTATTCATTTTTTTGTTCCTTTTCTTTTTATTAAAGAAAAAATTGGAAATGATGAATGGCATATTAGGTCTATCATTTGGTTTGACTAAAAGTGATTTTAGTTTAGGTGTCATGGAGTCAGAGTGATGTGATGTGTACACCTGTCATTGGATGATGTGGTCGGTCCCATTTTCTCCAGTGGGGGCCAAAACTTTTAGACGTCGACATGTCATTAGTTTAGGGGACCTTAGAAGCTACATCCGAAATTGTTGTGTGCGTTTGCTTGCCGTTCATTGGACTCCACTCGTTAATCATGTGTCCTAATCAAGTGTTGCTCTATCATCATCTTCATCTCATTTTTCTTGTGCCAATTTTTATTACCTTTAAGATTTTGACTTGATTATTCATCACTTGCATGATTTATAAATAAAATTGTATAATTTCTCGTATTAAAATGTAATATTTTTAGCTTATAACATTCTAAGGATTCGAACATAAAAAATACTTAGTTAAATCATTCGAACCGGCATTAAGTTGTAATTAAAAAGCATGGATGAAATTAATTACTAAATTGAAAAATTAGCTAGAACTAGAATTGCATGTAGCCATCCTGATGGATTTATTAGCAAAGGTTATCAATTGTTTGATTCCAATAATTATTAAGAGAGTAGAAAGAATATATAGATGTTCAATGCTACCTAACATATGGTTGATAATTTGTATAGAATTGATTATTTTTTATTCTTTTTCGTTATTCTTTTGTTTCTTATTTCAGCCTAAACTTTGATGACCAACAAAAGCTTTCCAAAAAGATATGATTAAGAGTCCCATAAACTTGTTTACAGTAAGTATGGATCGTCATATGATTAAGAATTTTCTTTTTATATAGTGAAAATACCTTTATTTTAATAAAATAAAACTATCATACAATACACAAAAATATAAAATTTAATATATTAAAATTAATAATTATTTATTTATTAAATAATATCTTTATTTTATTAAAATAAAAATATTCTTATTAAAAAATTATTTGAGATAATAAATACTAAATAATTAAATAATAACAACTGTAATGATTACGTAGAGGCCGTATTTTGTTAATTGTCACAGTCGGCGACAAATTGGGTGCCAAAAGACCCACCCTCCTTTTTTTTTTCTCGTGTGTTTTTTTATATTTGTTATCATCAAACAAATAGTATTTGAAAACATCTTCTTCACAAATAGTCCTAAATTATTGTGCTAACATATTCTAGATGTTTGAGATTTCTAATATTAAATTTTATACTTGTAATAATCTCATACAAGTTTAATATTCTAATGTTACAATTTTAATTATGAAAAAGAAAGATGAAAAGCATTGCATCTCTCTTACTCTTTAGGACTGTGGGTTGATTTGAACAGCTCGATGGGACGCCAATCCACATGGCTGGTTTAAAGAGGGCAATTCCCAAGCTGCTAGGAACAATTAAATATTGTAGATCCCAAGCGCATGAATAGAATTTAATGAATTTTAGTTTATGTCCATAATTCAATTAATTACCCAATTTAATGTGTTCCCTTGAATCAATATCAGCACACGTGAAAATGCTCTTCGATTCCTTTTCAAGCAATATAATTAAATTACAGGTAATATGAGACATAGCCATCCACCATCTGTGAGGTTTTATTTATTTTATTTAGAGAGCAAGAGGCTTCCCGTGAATATTCAAATTTCCTGTGAAACCATTTAAGAAGTCTTGATTTGTCAGGCTCTTGAATCAATTTTCTATCTGAAAGTGCTAGTGGTTTTAGTTTTGCCAATCAAATCGGAATGAAGTGCTGAATTAAAATTTGACGTTTTGATTGAAATGTAAATAAATCCTTTAAGACAGCTTTAGCAGCAACCTTTTCTCTAATAAAATGAATGTAATGTTCTCTGTCCTCTGTTTTAGCGTGATGTACTAGATAGATTGTTGGCCAAAGTTATTGCCCCTTAATTATCACTCCATGTAATAATAAGCATTGTAACAAGCTTGATCTTGAGCTCATTCAACAAGAATTATATCTAGATCACTTCTACGGTAGCTTAAACCAAATCTCTATGTACTGCTTTTGTACTAGACTTTGAAGTTTGAAGCCATACTAGCCTTTGAAACCAGAAGCTACCTTTTAGAAAACCAAGACACAATATTAGAGTCAAGAAACATAGCATATCCAGCAACAGGATTTCTATAAACAGATTTTCTATAATCCTTAATGCATGCTCTAAAAGAAAAATGACCTCCAATGACAGATGAAAACTGCCATTTAAGAGGATGGATGACAGATATCATGTATGTTATTGTAGGTGGATAACAAACAAAAACTCGTCATAATTTACAGGAATACTTAGAATATTTTAAATTAGTTGAAAAATTAATTTGTCGTAATGTCTATTATAAACTTTTGAAATTTAAAATATTATTTTTTGATGAAATTCCCAAATTCTTTAATTTATTTTTAAAATTAAAATTTATTAATGTACGGGCCTGTTTGAGATTATTTTTTTGTAAGGTTTAAAAGTCATTTTAAAAAATTTAAAATTAATTTTAATATTTGATAATATTTTTAAAAATTATTTTTGGTAAAATTGTCTATCCTTGAACATATTTTGAAAAGTATAAAAAAAAAAGTGATTTTTAAAATCTTATTTTAAGAATCACTTTTATACTTAATACAATTTAATATATATCCTCATATATATTATAAAAATTTAAAATCATCATTTTTAATTAAGAAATAAAATTATTAACTTAAAAGATATTATTATTATTACAAATTATTTTGAGATAACAAAATAAAAAAATAAAATTAATAATAATAAATACTTATTTTAGTTATTAATTATCATATGTATATAACAAAAAAAATTTTCATATACATATTTATAAATGATTAAATAAATTTTATTTAACATTTTGTCTAATTCAGTATCTTATACTCTTACAGCAGTTTAACAGTAAGATTTATCAAGTACATACTATTGTTTTTAAAACTCATAATACTTTTAAAAATAAATTTTACTAAATATTTAATTGATTCTCTTCATAACTAATAACTTATATGGCACAATTAACAACAATTATTTTAAAAACCACAGAATCACGAAACTGGTCTTAAGGTATTTTCCATTATCCACGAGATAAACTATATTTGTAAACATATATTTGAGTTTGATTAGCTTAACTCATATGCACTCGTGTCCTGTTTACTCGAATTTCAACTTAAATTGTGTCATACTCGACTTAGTTTTGTTTACTATTTTCTTTATTTTCTTGGATGATTAAACGCAAGAATTAATCTTGTAACACAAATCAATTAATAATTTTTAGAAAATATAGCAGGTTTTAGAATAAATAAAGTAATTATAGATGTTGTGATTTAATTTTGTTACGATCAAAGCCAAATTAATTGGCTATGATAGCTTTTGGAGTAGGTCGACTATTCTCTATCATAACTCAAGTGCCTTAGTTCAACTCGGTTGTGGAACAAATAAAGAAACACTAGAAAAAATTACATACAATATCAAACAGTAAGAACAAAAATAATAAAGAGAATAACACTTGAGATTGATATGGTTCGGCTTTATTAGGCATACATCCATAGAAAAAACATACTCTTGTTGAGTTTGTTAATCATTAATGATTTTACAATGGAAATACATTGATTCTCAGAGGTTAGAGAGCTTACAATTTCTCATTATGCACGAAAATTGTCTGACCTACTTCTCTAAAGTGTTTCACAAAACCTCAATCACCTTAGCCCACCTTGTGGCCACTCTTGATGTAATTCCCTCAATGATTTGAACCTCTAAATAACTACCACAGCAATTTCTTATCATCACGATTAGTTGTCTAACCATTATGTGCTATGGCTAGTTATCAAATCATCGTGGGCAGTTCCAATTATGTTACAAAGCCTAAATAACTTTTGCAGCATTTATTTAGCTATCATGTGTCATGTAGATTAAAACTTCAATGCTAGATAAGCTTCTAATGACATAAGTGTACCCCAACTACTCCGCCAATGCACCTTAGTTACCGCCACATTCCTTATGAAAATTAAAATTTACAACCATAATCTTGCAAATTTATTGATTAAGTTGTGAATTTAAATTGATGAGCTTTTAATTACGAATTGAAAGCGATTGTGTACAGATTTGAATGTAGTTAACTATGGATAATATTACCCTTACACGAATAATTATAAATTGGCGACTTCTCTTCAATTGAAAAAAAAAGAAAGAAGAAGTAATTACACACAAACACAAAATGATTTTTCTCCCTTGATGTTTTCTATGTCAAAGAGTTCAAGCACGTTGGAAGTTTGTCGGAAACAATTTGGCGGTGCATCGAAATTGTTTCATACACATTGTATCCTTACAAAAAAAAAGATGCCGTCCAATCCTAAAGCACCCAAAGTAAGTGGCAAATATATGTTAAGGAAACTATCTAGTACAGGCCTCAGTTTTTTCTATAATTTTATATTATTTACAGTTTCTTATTACTTATTGTGTTTGCTTTAATTTAGATTTATTGTTTCACAAAGTTCAGAGTTTAAGAACTATCCCAATGCAGCAACTTTCACGTGTCTCGTACCAAGTCCCACACCATTGGCTCACTGATAAAGAAGGCTTGCTTAGGATCATTGATTGAAATTGAATGCTCGGATTTAGGGTTGGCAAAACTTGGGTCTCATCCGTTTCGAGTATGATAATACTCGGACCCGGCCCATGTATATTTTCTTAACATTCGAGCTGGGCTTAAAAGGCTCATTATCAAGTCATATTTTTTTATCTGGACTGTTTAAGTCCGCATTTTATATATATGTATATATGTTTTTATTTATTTTATAATTTAAAATTTTATTTTAATGAAATTTGACATGAAATATAAACTTTAAATGTTTAAAATTTTAAATATATTGAATAAATGTATCAACAAAATATAATTATTTAAAATAAAATATATTTTATAACAATTTTTTATAAAATTTGTGTCTTGAATCAGACTCCAGACTTTTTAAGTGATGCTCGAGATTAGACCGACCTTATCTTTGGACTAGATATTACTCGACCCACATAACCCAAATTTGGATTGAGTATGAATCGGATGGATATTTTTACCACCCCTTCTTGGATTTCTATTTATGCCAATAGAAACTTCAACAAGTTCAAACGGAATATTAGCTCTTGAATAAGAATAGTTAGCTCCGAAAAATTAGAAGAGCAAGCTGTGTTACTGCGGTTATCGAAGTTGGTTTGGTGGTGGAGTTGGTTTGTGCACTCTGTAGTGCTCAATGGTATCATTATTTATCATGGGGGCCTGAGTTTGGGCCTTGTTCTCAAGTCCATTCAAAGCGGCCCATGCCCAGGCTTAAGAAAAAGTCTTGATTCAGCCCATGGAGTTTAAATTTTTTCAAAATCTCAATCTCTAAACCACGTGTAATTGCTGCTGGATCAGGTCTGTTTCTTCTTCACAAGCCGTCAATTCTATTCTCTTTGTTTCCAAAATTAGATGGGTTTGAATGAAATATGAGTTTTTTCTTTAAAAATGCAAGGCCCAGTCCACTGTTCGCTCAGCCTCTTATTGCCCTCAATTCATAAACCTCAAAATCCTTTTCCTTCATTGTTGCTGTTTACACGGTCGCATACTTGTTCCCCTCCTCTTGCAGTAGCCGAACATAAACCCACTGATGATTTTACCAAAAACTTGTCATTTGAATTTCATCAAGCGTCCAGCAAGTGCAAGATTGCCAGAAAATTAAGCGAACCAAATGTGAGAAGCCAATACGAGGACATAGACTATAAGAAGAGGTTGAGAAAATATTCCTCGTTGCTGCATGACTCGTCTGGAAAAGGGTCTCTGAAAGAGGGGAAGTTGATTCATGGCCATGTCATTAAGTGTGGATTAGAACTAGATTCACATTTATGGGTTTCGTTGATTAATGCCTATTCAAAATGTGGGACTGTTGTGTATGCACATAGGGTGCTTAATATGATGCCTCAACGAGATGTTGTGTCTTGGAGTGCCCTGATCACAGGGTTTGTGGCTCAAGGATATGGTAGCGATGGCGTTGGTTTGTTTTGTGCAATGCGAAGGGAAGGTGTAAGGCCTAATGAGTTTGCTTTAGCTACTTGCTTGAAAGCTTGCTCAATATCTTATGATGTTGGTTTTGGGAAACAGGTCCATTTGGAAGCAATAAAACTTGGGTTTTGTTTGGAGTTATTTGTTGGTTCTGCTCTTGTGGACCTTTATTCTAATTGCAGTGAGATAGAACTTGCCGAAAGAGTGTTTAATAGCATGCCTGAACTGAATGTTGTGTCTTGGAATGCGTTGCTCAATGGTTATGCTGAAAGTGGTGATGGCCAAAAGGTAATGAATTTGTTTTGTAGTACGGAAGATATGGAGAAGAAATTCAGCAAGTTCAGTTTATCCACAGTCTTAAAAGGTTTTGCAAATTCAGGGTATATGAAAGCCGCTCAAGTCGTGCATGCTATGGCTATCAGACTTGATAAATTTCTTAGTTGTAGTCTTGTTGATATGTACTCCAAGTGTGGGCTGGCAGATAATGCAGTAAAAGTTTTCTACAGGATCAAGGATCCTGATGTAGTAGCTTGGGGTGCAATTATCACTTGCCTTGATCAGCAAGGATGTTTCCAAGAGGCAGCTAAAATATTTAACCTAATGAGAGAGTCAAGTGCCAAACCAAATCAATTCACCCTTGCTAGTCTTGTTAGGGCTACAACTGAGGCAGGTGACCAGCGTTGTGGTGAGAGCATCCATGCTATTATTTGCAAATATGGGTTTGAATCTGACACTTTGGTTGGCAATGCCCTGGTCAGCATGTATATGGAAAACGGATGTGGGTTAGATGGTTCCCGATTGTTTGAGGCAATAGCCAATCAGGATTCAGTTTCATGGAATGCTCTTTTATCTGGATTTCAAGACTATGAAAGTCCTGATCAAGGCCTAAGAATCTTCTACCAGATGCTTTTAAAAGGATTCAAGCCCAACATGTGCACATTTATTGGCATTTTAAAGTCCTGCTCTAGCCTCTCAGATGTAGGTTTTGGAAAGCAATTACATGCTCATATTGTAAAGCACAGTCTTGATGGTAACCATGTTGTGGGAACATCTCTTGTTGACATGTATGCCAAAAATGGATGCTTGGAAGATGCAGGTGTAGCTTTCAACAGATTGGCTAATAGAGACCTCTTTGCTTGGACAGCCATAATAACTGGTTATGCTCAAGCTGGTGATGCAGAGAGGGCTCTTAAGTGCTTTAGTAAGATGCGGCTTGAAGGCCTAAAGCCCAATGAATTTACACTTGCCAGCTGTTTGAATGGTTGCTCTCCTGTGGCAACATTAGCAAATGGACAGCTGCTGCATTCTATGGTAGTCAAGACAGGGCATCTACTTGATATGTTTGTTTCTACGGCACTTGTAGATATGTACGCAAAATGTGCATCTATTGATGATGCAGAAGCTGTTTTCAGGGGCTCGGTGTTAAGGGATACAGCATCACGGAACATGATGATAGGAGGATATGTGAAACATGGGCTAGGAGAAAAAGCTCTTGAAGCCTTCAGGATGATGCTGGATGAAGGATATGTGCCCGATGAGATCACCTTCATTGTAGTTCTTTCAGCCTGTAGCTACATGGGTTTGATTGAAGAAGGGAAAAAGCACTTCAGATCAATCAACAAAATTTATGGAATAACTCTGACAGTCAAGCATTTTGCTTGTATGATTGATATTCTAGGTCGTGCTGGCAAATTTTCAGATATTGAAAATTTTATCTCAGAGACGAAACTCACCCCAAATGCCTTGGTATGGGAGAATCTTCTTGGGGCTTGTAACTTGCATGGACATATTGAACTTGGTGAAAGGGCTGCAGAGAAGCTCTTAGAGCTTGAATCGAAGATGGAGTCAAATTACATATTGCCATCTGACATTTCTGCCACCCAAGGTAGGCAGAATGATTTCAGAAAGGTCAGGGAACTTATGACTAGTCAGGTTATTAAAAAGGAGACTTCATGTAGTTGGATAGAAGTTGACGGTCGAGTCCACATCTTCAAGTCTCAGGATGGGTCGCTTCCAAAAATCAAAGAAATTTATATAAAATTAGATGAGCTGGTTGAGAATATGATTTCAGTTGGACACATGCCTATAACATTTTGAGTACAGATATTATCAAGGGGTCAGTTTGATCAAGCTGGTGCAGCAAGCAGGCATTTATATCACCAGATTTGTCCAGATTTTTGTGGTTAATGGAACTTGAGGTAATAATATTTAACCTTCTACTGACTCTAAAAGCCATATTAATTATAAGAACTTCTGCATTCTCTTTCTCTCTCTCTCTCATTTTAAAATTTTTTCTGTGTGTGGTTCAAGGCATTTCATGTTTGGTTGAAAAATTTCTGTGATTGAATTTAGAACAGAAACTGAATCTTTCAAGGTTGGATACTTGTATTTCTAATTATATCCACCTATCCTTTCTTTTTTAATTATCTTTTTGCTTGACTAATTTGATTAATTCATTGATCATATTGCATTGTAACTGAATGTGGCAACACATAAATCACTGAGATTAAAGTCAAATTGATGAAGGCAGAACTCAAGAAAAATTATCTTGGTTTACCCTCTTTTGTTTTCACATTTAATTGCATTACTGCAGCTAGAGAATGAATTTGGGCAAGTTCATTGGGACATTATCCTCCCGCTCAAGCTCTGATTGAAATGACAGTGGTGCCCCATCAGTTATGTGCTAAAGATAAAGATCCTGATCCAATTGTAAGCAATTCCTTCCCATTTTTTATTTCAAGGGCTTCTTTTCGCAATATATTGTCATTTCTCAACATCTTGGTATGTTTTTCTTTATTCTGACTCTCTTTCTGGGGTTTCTAACTAATTGGTATTTAGATCAACACTTAGTAGCTTGTGAGATAAAGATAAACTAACAACTAAGGCCAATTTTCACTGTATTTTGAGCTCATAATATATAAGAATAAACTCCACAATATAACAAGTTATAACTTTTCTAGATCCCATCTTAAGGAACTTGCCTCCACATAATAATAATTTTCTGTATATTGAGCTCATAATAAAATTAATCACGAGCATTTGTCTTTGTCATTTGATTACCACAATTATTAGAAAATTGTTTTAAAATTCTGTTGAAAATACTAATCTAATACTTTTTGGTTAAATAACGATTATTTAGTGGTCAAATTTGTGAGTACTTGTGCAATCACAAAATTAATTCTGTTACTGATAACTGTAGAAGTTATCACACATGATCGCAAAAGCATTTTTTCACCTGATAGATATACACCCACAATGGTTTGTATTGTGAAGACTTCATTCGAAACAAGAACCCACAATGGTTTGTATTGTGTATACTAATTTTGAAACAAGAACGCTAAACATATGATGAGGTTAGAAGTTACATAAACCTTACCCGTATGGACCAACCAACTTTCTTTCCCCTTCTACCCCTCCCCTCTTTTTTTTTTTTGGTGTAAAACTTCTAAGAAAGCTCTTTCCTTGGAATATTATCTTTTTTGGCTTTTTCTGTACAACAGCATGTTTCACCAATTTTTTATTCATTCAAAACTCAACTTGCATGCAACATAACCCCTTAGGAGCATCAAAATGAGACCCTCGGTTTCTTTTGACATATCACCACACTTGTGGCCAGGTTTGGCTCTGATACCATCAGTCATCCTCCAAATACAGTAGTTAAGATATTTTTTGTCCTGGGCTTCATGCATGCATCCTTTCATTAAAAATGCACTGGGCATCTGTAGGCAACATTAACTATTCAAGCATCAACTTCTTCCCGGGTGACATTGGATGTCAAACTTTAAATCCTACTGTTAGTAGCTCTCTGTTGAATGGGCACGGGGATGATCGTTGGCTTAAAATCAACCATTGACATTGTAGAAGGTGAGAAATCTCAAATGTCAGTCAACGCATTTTCACTGCTCTTCTGGAATTTAATGATATGTTGTTTTATTAAAATTCATATGCTGATATTGACCATAAACTTTTACATATGCTGATAATTTATCTATTTCTAGCTGATTACTGTACCTTTGTGTTTCTGTATTTGTAAATTTTACTTATTTTTGGTCTTTCTCTCAAAATTTTCCAATTCATATGGTGTTCTCTTACAGAATTATGCTGGAAATTTCTTGTTCATTAACCATGGTTCCTGAAATTTTGGAGGAGATCCATTTTCAAATAACTTGAAGAAGCTTTCCATGGAGGTCATCTGCAGCTGAAATTTAGATATTCAAAATATACCCAATAAACAATACCTCCCCAACTGCTTCCTTCATCAATATTTACAGGTGTCGGGTGCTATGATCTTTCTCTTTTTTGGTGATTCAAGCTTGCACAGCCAATGTTTATAAGGTGATGCTTCGACTCATGACAAAGAGCCAAATGTGTCCAACATATAACATTATAATCCGGCTGGAGCCAACTATAAATCTTGAAATAATTGGAAACACGCTTCATGTAGATGGAGTAGGTTTAATTTCTAAATATACAGGTAAGCAAACCATACAAGGGTGATTTTCATATAGGTAAGCCTTAGCCTTATTTTTTTAAGTTTCTAAATATAATCCGGTAGATGTTTCGTCGCCATTCTCTTTGTAAGAATAAACAGGAAGATATTAAATAGCCACTTTTCCTGTGGCGTTCAGGTTCTAAATTTCTGCTACAAAACTACAAGTTGACCAGCGTCTTTATGTTTTGTCATTGCATATATTTAAAGGGAAATATCATTATGTTCACTGTTCAGGCCTCAAATCCAGTTCACATGCTCAGTTTGAATAATACTACAAATGATTCTTAAAAAACAACTACATATCGATATCGTGTTCGTACAAAGACTGTTGAAAGATGAAGTTCTCTCTTTATATTCTTTTTGTAGGTTCATCTTTTACTATATCCTCATGTTATTACTCTGAACAGTATTCTAAACACAGCTAAATCACAAAAACATATTAGTTGGACTGGACTGCTGCTACAAGCAGTATGTGTTTCCCGTCATTCATATAATAAAGATGCTAATAACATAACAGACAGACACTACCAATCGGTTACGCTAGAGCAATATGGTAAACAAGATTAGATATTCCGTAGGTATACCGGGATTTGATTAAAGAATGGGCTACTTAATGATCTTAAGCCTGTCATGACTAATGAAATTTTGATTCATAGGGACAAAACAATCATAGCACAGATAATGACCTAATTAAGTACTAATCATGGTAAGACCTTCATATGCAAGTACTTTTACATTCAAATTAGTAAAACGTTGCATTACATATGCATGGGAGAGTAGAATAAGAAAGCCACACAGATGTCATCTTTCACCATCAAAGAACTATTGCTCCTTTGCTTGTACATCTTCGTCAGAAAGTGGTTCTTCAATTTCACTCTCACTACTCAAACTTTCGTCGCTGACAGACAAGAACCTCTCTTTAGTTGAATCACTACCGTTTGAGAGGTCGAATTTGTGATACTTGATCTTTTTCTTCTTGCCAGAACTTCCCCTTTCTTTTCTTTTTCTCCCACTGTCTTCAGTCACTTTCATTGAGTGAGCAGCAGCAACAAATGCTGCATTCATGGATTTGTTAATCTCTTCGTTCTCCTCACCTTCACCTACCTCTTCCTCTCCCTTGTTATCAATGTAAAATAGAAGACTGTCATTTACTTCTTTCCCCTCAATTTTTGATGATTGATGCTCATAGTCTGCTTTGGAATTATCAACAGCTAGTTTGGCACGAGTTTTCAAATTTCTATCATCAAAAACTTGGATGCCTTGATTCTCAAGACCTAGCAGCCATCCTGAGAAAGAGACCAATTACAGCTTAATATTGGAGAAAATAAATTATTGTAACCTACAAGATACAGACAAGATAGGATATTTGCAGAAGTAAACGGCATTAGAGCTGCTTACTCAAAAGAGCTTTAGGTGAGGATCCAATTGATATACTTGCTTTTTCATCCATGCCAACCTGGCTTGCGATCCATTTGATGATTTGAGAAGGTAATTTGGAACTCGAGAAGGCACTAGAATAAGAAATAGCTCTCTTCTGATCTCCATCTTCCCTGCAGTATTCGCAAATGATGAGTAAAATGAAGGGCTTCATCAAAATAAACTTGAGCAATATTCATTTATTCATACCTTGAAAGCTCTATGGCTTCTTGCATAACAATCAATCTTGTCAAGGAAAGACTCCTCATATGTTCAACTGGTACATGGACTGCTCTCTCAGGGTTGAGGAAAGAATATTCCACCAATATCAGAGCATCATATAAAACTTTCCTCAATAACACTTCATCTTTGGAGCTCTGCACAGATTTTCAATGCTCCAAGTAAATCATAATAAACAGGAACACTTGTACATCCCAAATGGCTTACTAACCCGTCTAATAGAACTAAATGAATGAATATGACGAAGTAGAAACAAAAACCAAATGAACAACATAAAGACAAATACGTGAAACTAATTTTTCAATCCAATTTCCATTGAAGTTTTCTCATTTTTTAAGTTTGATAAGAAATTGCTAGGGGGATGTTCCCTCATAGGTTGCATTCAAGTAACAGACACATCACACATGAGCTCAAAAACATTAGCAAGTGAGACAGAGACATACTAAGAAGTACAAAACAAAGGGAGATTACATATAAATGAATGAAACATACTAACCAATATCGAAGTAAAAGGAACAGTTGGCTCCAAAAGCATCTTCAGAAGGGTCTCTGGTAAGCAATTAAGAATAAGAAAGAGACTAATCAGACTAGAAAACATACTAGAATCAATTTTACTCTTTAAGAGAACACACATACAAATGCAATACACCTACTTGTTTTTTTTATCAAGTTCCTAAAGCACAACTGTGTTAACATATTATTACACACGTACAATAACAAGAACATATTTTCAGCAGAAAGAATAAAAGTATTGAAGAATGGACTTGAGAAGTTGAAGATAACGGTTTCACACCAGAGATGAGAGCACATTGAAAACTTTCCAGTCAAAACAAGGACTAAAATACTAATATGTAGAGGACTGCAAAGTTACTTGAAAAAGTTGATAGCACCAGAAAGATCTAAAATAAGGGGATAAAACTGCCACCCGAATGAAAAAACTATAAATTTCATTTTTTTCCCCTTTACAAAAGAATTAAGTAAAGAGCACTCACCAAAGAAGTAAACATTTTGAATTTTGGTTATGGAGGTAACAACCCAACTCGTCAACTCTTTCTTCAACTCCTTCCCTGCAACCCCAACCATGAAATTCAAGCAAAATTTCAACCAAAACACCTCCACAATCACCACCCCAGCCAAGTGATTCACATCACACCCTCTTTCAAAAATCTCTCTAAAAACATCCGCATTTACTAGTGGCAAAAAAGACTCTAAATTCCCATTTTTATCCATCCACAAACTAAACAGATCCTTGACTGGTGCAATCAATTTTAAATCATTGTCACTAATAACATCACTTTGTCCATTCAAATTCTTGCAACAACACACACTTACAAACCCAAGAATCGCATCAGTCAAAGACTTAAGCTCTCGTATCACTTTCTTGTCCCTCTTTGAACACAAGTCTCTTCCTTTTAGTTCAACAGACACTTTGTACACCTCAAAAGCAACCGGAGCCAGCAATGCAATGCTTTTTGAAGAACCACATGAACCCGAACAAGCTGATATCAACTGAAATAGGTCTTTTACTACTGATAATTGATTCAGAGGATCCTCATATGTGAAATTAAGTCTTCGAAAGCTCAAAGCAGCATAGACCCAGATGGTTTCGAGAGGTGGGTCAATCTTTGCTTGCATCAATTCGTAGAATATATCTACAAAATGAGTGAAATTTGGGTTTTCTTTTTGAATTTCAGCTACAAGGCTCTGGATTGATTGGGTTAGAGTGAGATTATAATTTTCGCTGATTAACGCATTGGGATTCTGTTGGCTTGTGAATTCTTTAAGGAGAGACATAGACATTTCGATTGTGGAAATTTTTCAATCAGCGAGAGAATTTAGGAAGTGAAGCTAGCAAAAACAAAAACCCTAATTTCTTTACTTTGGTCAAGGAGTAAGGTGTTGTCGGGGTTTAGGGGTTTGGTCCAGTCAGCATTAGACGTTGCCACGTAAGCATTTGTCTTCTATGCCTTCTATGTCATCTTTCACGTGCTTTACGCGTACTCTCGCATCCTATTGGCTGGAAAAAAGTGGGCCCGTATTGTGAGCACCTAACAACCAATCAGAAACGGCGAAACACGTTGTAAGTGAAAGAATGAACTCGAAGTTGTTCTCGAACTCGTATTAGTGGGTTTCAAATTTGCCATATAATGCTTCATGTTTTACTAAAATTTAAGAGAGGCTAGAGCAGAGAGATGGCAAGAATAAAATCAGCAGTATTGGTTTATGTAGCGGTAATATTGCTATTATCGACATGGGCACCGATCTCTTATTGTGCAAAGAAGCCAGTGGCAGGAGCTAGAAAAGAAGACGTACCGTATATCAAATGCCAAGTGTGTGAAAAGTTGGCGTCTCAGTTGTACCATCAAGTACAAAAGAAGCAAGCCCAGATCTCTCCCAAGAAGGCAATTTTATCATCTGGGTTTCTTTTTTGGCATTGTCATTATGCTTGGCTTGGTTGATTTTCTTTTTACGTTTTTTTTCTTTTTTTTTTTCCTCTTTTCAGATTTCAGAGTTTGAAATTATTGGGATTGCGGAGAATGTTTGTAATTTGAAGAAGGAGGAAGCTGACTGGATTTTGAAGATTGATATAGTTGAACGAGGAGATAAGTTGGAGGTAAGAAATTTGTTATTGGTTGGTTGGTATTTAAGATGTTTTGATTTCAATACTATAGTTGACTTCAAGTTCATGGTAGTATTTGATGGGATCCGAAAACTGGTTCAACTTTTTAACAGAGAATTGTTGTGGTCAGATACCCATATTGAGTTAATGAGATATGTTTGTGCCTGATTTTATGTGCATCATGCTCTTGCTTGATAAATTCAATTGATTACTCATAAAGTTGCCTCGATTTTCAGCTGATTGAGCAGGAAGCTGAGGGACAATGCAATTCAGAATGCAAGACAATCGAGCGGGCTTGTCAAGAGGTAAGATCTATGCGATTATTTTGTAAAGTGTATCATGTGACCCAAATTTAAGCTATATGTGGTGACTATTATTTCTTGTCCTTATTACCTGCATGATGATGGCTGTAAACATTGTTGTAGTGTAGGAAAATGTTCGCTCAAAGTTTGGCTGGTTTCAACAATTGACCATCTTCAACTTCAATATGTTGCATTTATAATATGATCATAATTGGAATATTTGCAGGTTATGGGATATTCTGACACTGATGTTGCTGAATATCTCTACACATCCAAGCCTGATATCGAATCATTGGTGAATTATCTATGTAAAGACTTGAGTAAAGCATGCAGATCCAAACCACCACCAGTGCCCAAGGTAATGGCATTCCCTGTTTGGAAACTTAACATAATCTTCCAATCCATGATGTATGTCTTGCTGAAGACTATAACTTGTCAATCTCGGAGATTTCGTTTGTCTTGTTATCATGTGATATTTTTAGTTTTCAAATTCAGATGAAATTTAGTGATCGTTAAGAGCTCTTTAGTTTTCTATAGAAAATTGCAGATCTGAGTCTGTTGGATATCTGAATATACCTGGATGGTTAAGTCTGAATAATGTGTTTGTAGTTTTTCTTTGGTATCTCTTAAATATGAGTGTCCGGTATTGTGAGAATGAGGATTTTGGTAGGAAAACAAGAGTGAAGTGTCATGTTAAGAGAATGATGCGAGTTGTGGAAAAAAATGAAGACGAGACAGATATGCCCTAGAAATATGAAGTTTTCTGTTCAAATATTTCAGTAGACGTGTTTCAGATAAAAATAAGAACTTTGAATTTTGATTTTCAAAAGAATATTTATAAAAAAAGATACCAAAATAACCTGCAAATTAGAAAAATAACAGAGTGAGAAAATTTCTTAAGCCTGACATGGGATATCATTGCTAGTTCCTTCATTGCAGTAGCAATTTTCTGGGAGTGTCATCTATTATGGTTGATTGCACTCTCCCTGTCACGTAATGGTTTATGTCCAAAAGCATTGCCAGTTATTAGAAATTGTTTATTTCTCTTCTGAATTAGCCACTGTTACTTGATTCTTAAAGCATTTCTGTGTGTTACTAATCCATGGAAAGGTTGTGGGAGCTTATTTTTTGTGGCTCATTTTCTGATATACCTACCCAAGTATTAAAGTAGTAGGTTTTAAGAACAATTTGTTTCATTTCCATTCTAAAGCAAGCTTTTCTTTAATTTTTTTTTCCAGCATTTTCTTTGTTCTTTTTTTTTTTTTTGGCTTCATGTGCTGTGAGTTAAAAAATTATTACTCGCTTGGATGATTATGATTTAAACTTTTGTGTGACTTTTGACGTGTGGATCTACTATTTCATCTAATTGATTTTGCATTTCCCAGTACCTTTACATGTTCAGCTTCTGACAATACTTACTTTAGGGAATACTCATCTCAAGGTTCATATACTTGGATAAACCAGTATTGTTGGTGCAAATTTTTGTTGTTGAATTAATTGTGAGATGACATTGATAGAGGATACTTTGGCTTGCATGTTTGATGAGGGAAGGTTTTTCAATTAGTTAAGTTGTCATTTTTGTGGCCCAGAACCGGATACCAGGAGAACCTTTTGTACCCAAACCAGCTAAAGAGGCTGAAATGGAAAGGATTATGAGATCTATGGAGGTAAGAATCTTTTCTTTCATTAATCTTCACTGTATGCATCATTACAGTTTATGTTGAATTCTGGTCTATATTATGTTTCAATGTGGTTCAGGGTATGCCAGGAGCACCCGGCATGCAAATGTATTCCAAGGAAGATTTGATGAACATGAAAAATTTTGGTGGAGAAGATGGCGACGATGATGAAGATGATGATGAGGAGGCAGATTTTTCCAAGAATTTGGTATTAACTTTATATCCTATTAAAGTTTTGATTTTGAATATCTTTGTGCACTAACTGTTGAGACTCAACTTTTGCAGGGTAATGTTTTGAGAGAGAAAGAAAGTAAGAGTGGTGACTGGAAACAAAGGGTCACAAAAGGAATCTTAAATACGGGTGATATATTGAAGCAGCAAGCAAATAAAGTCTCAAACCATGTACAACGGTGGTGGTCAGGAATTAAAGCAGCTCGTTCTAAGAAATCAAAGCCTGGCCAGTCAGAGTTATAGGCTTCCCACCCAAAAATGGAAAGTATACCAAGAGTCATGAACAACCATTTTTGCTGTATTAATACGGTTCTTATTTATGAGGCACTCTTCTTAAAGTTGTAGGAGTGTCAAGAAATTTGGTTTCTTATATTGCCTTTCAACATCTGAAGTACATACTGTCTTCTTCAAATGAATGTCACACAACTGTTTATGTTAAATTCTTGCTGGCAAATTATTTTGCTGAGATGTTGTTTCTGCTAATGCGTGAGGTCTGTACTTAGCCAGATGATCCACCCATCTATGATTGTGTTATCTATGGCACCGGGAACATTAGGGAGCCTTAACCTCTGGAATGCAACCATGTGCCTAATGAATTCAAACACTCAGGCAGCTGCCATAACAATATTTGAAGGAAAGTATGCCATTCTTTAACGTCGACTATAATAAGAGGTTATTTTACCAATTTCTCATTGCATATATTTCAGACTCAGAGATAATAGAATGGCATTGGACAATAGTCAATAATCTGCTTTATTTTCTTTTTCTTTTATTACTTTTTCTTTCTTTCGTTATACTGCTGATAAAGAAAATGACAGATTTACGGGTAATGGTTTGCTTTGGCTTGATAAATGGATAATATTTTATGTACTAGGACTTAAATTTTAGGAAAGCAATAGGGTAGGGTGGGAGTGGGAGGTTTATGTTATTCCTCACTTCATTAAAAATTTTATTTATATTCTCCATCTTATTTCTCTAATAAATTTAGTAGGGATGAAAGAATAATTTTTTCATTCTCACCCAATTCTTTATTTATTTATTTATAGTAGGTATGGATACATAATTTTAGTTAATTAAAAATTAGAGAATTAAATAAAATTATCAATATAATACACAATATTTAAATTATTAAAAAAACTAAAAATTTGAAATATTATCTTGAAATGATATTAAAATTATAAAATATTTAAAAAGAGTCTTAATTTGAAAGAGAAAATAAAATGTAATATCATTTTAGAGTTGAATAAAAATTATATTGTATATTTTTTTTAGTTATAGTTTATTTATATTAGATATAAATAAAAAAAGTATTAAATAATATTGTAATTGATAAAATAAAAATTAAAATATTTACATACAATAAAGTTTGGAGTAGAAATGGACTAAAAGTATAAAATTTAATCCCACTCTATTAAGAATTTACGAATTATTTTTTTTTAAATTATTCAAAATCCTCCTTTTTAAAGTAAGATCCACGAAACCCAAATTTTGTCATCCTGTTCAATTTACAAAAGCTATTAAGGCTTGCGACCTTTTGGAAAGTTTATTTAGGAGAAGCAAAAATGGTGCTATGGTACAAAAAGTACTGATCAGGTGCGTGAAGCTTCCTTCTTGAAATAGAAAGTTGTATCGTGAGTTCACAGTTTTCTATTTAAGAGGTTGACACACGTGGAGTCGCGCTATACAAATTTAAATCAAAATACTTAATAGCATGATAATATATTTATACAAAATTTCTAATTTCAGCACACGTAATGAAATTGTAGACAATAGTCAAATTCAAAATCTGAAATAATTTGATAAACAGACATTGCTGTGGCAAAAGTCGAATGTACCATTTCGAATATTTTATACTATGTATGATTAATTTTTTTTTTTCAGTTTTGAAAATGAACGATAACAGCAGCAACAATGGCAAGAGAGGCAGAAAGAGCATGGACAAGACACAGGTTGATGTACAAAATTAACATTTAAGTCTGTGTGGTGTAAGTGTGTGACTTCTTTCAAATTCATCGGGAAATTTATATAAATGACTACAAAAGTTTTGTTTTGTTTTTTTTTTTTTTTAAATTTGACTTCTAATTTTTTTTTTCTATCAACATTATCGCTAGAGGTAATTCTCTCTCATCCTGTAATTGTCTTAGAATTTTTTAATTCTTTATTATTTAGTCGTAGATTAAGTTTTAATTTTCATAATTTTCGATGGTTAAAGTGTGGTCTTGGCTTGAAGATAATAAATTTACAACTGAAAAAATCTATTTCGTAGATCTCTCTGTTTCTTCATTTCACCTCAGTTAACAAAAGAAAACTTTTAGCCCTCACAGCCTTCCATCAACACACAACACAACTCCTTGCGTTGTGGCCATTTTCTCACTGTATAGAGGTCACGAGATCTTTGAGAAGCTTTGGGATCACATTCAGGCCCAGTAATTTTTCATCAATTAATGTTCATTTCTGTTTTTAATTTTTTTTTCTATATTTATTTCTTTATGTGTTTGTTTGCGGAGAAAAATTGGACAGAATATTTAAGGACCTAGTCCTGCTTGAAATACGCAATGAGTTTTTTTTTTTTTAAAAAAAATTGAACTGTCTGCAAAAGAAAATTATTGAAGGATTTAAGAGATGAAATTGAACAATTAAATTTTTATCATGGAAATTATAAGAGTTTATGTGAATAAGTCGCAACTGTGTGATATAAAATTAAAGTTAGCTACTATTTGCCTTGTTTTGTTCAAACTTTAAGAAAAAAATGGTTTGGTTCAAATTCTTTTTTATTTACTTAAAAGTGAGTTGATTGAGATAAGTGGCTTTTATAGTTATAATGGAGTGGAGAACTAAAGTGTAGTTGTTTGTGGTTGGTGTGTGGTATTTGTTCTGAAAGCAGATAGGCCACTGTTTTCTTATCTAATTTAACAGAAGGATAATTGTGGGAGATCTAGTTTACACATAGCATACATTATTACCTTCTTGCTTCTTTAGTTTTTTTACTTTTAGTTGAAGAACGTTTGTTTGTCTAATAATAATTATAAAGTTTGATTATTATCATTATTCTTGTTCTGTGTTGGAGACACGAAAATTGCTAAGAGCTCTCCTTTAGTGTAGATGTGATTATTGCTTAATGAGGAAAAATGTATTTTACATAGACCGTGCATAGGTCTTATTTTTAAATTTGTCAGCCAAATGCGTGAGAAGAATCCATGACTGAAAATTCTATGACTTGTATTCTTACTAGGTTATTCTTTTGATTACTTTCCTCGTAAATTGACCAGATTATTATTATTTTTTTAAAAGGAAAGTTTTGAGTATTGTGTGACTGAAGAAAGTTTTATGGATCTCTTATTCACTAATACTCTGCAACATGTGTGATAATTTATGTATTTTTGTTTATCTAGAAAAAAAAAGTTAAAATGACATTGAGGTGAGAGGAAAGAAGCTCGGTTATTACGCTGATGTAGGAAGGTACTAGTTTTCTACTCAATAAAATTAATAAATTTTTTTTTGTTATTAGAAAATTTTTATTGCATTATAGTTGTGAATATTTCTATCTTTATTATTTGTCACACAGTTTAAAGCTTCTGGAAATAATAGAAATATAATTACAATAATCTCAACAAGCCATTTTTTTATTTTAAACTGGTTTTCGTATTATATCTGAAAACTATTTTGCTTTTTGTATTGTTTTGTTGTATGTATAGGGAAACTGTAAAACATGGAAGAGAGAAAAATTTGTAGAAATATGATAGTATTAAACCGGCAAGTTAGATTGTTTGTTCGTCTACAAGTAGATAAGTATGTACAATATTGACAATGTTGTATTTTGTTCCCTGTTCACATGTTATACTTGTTCTGCATTGATTGAATTAGTGGATTATGCGAACCACAAAGCTTCAATATAGCGAAACAGATTTGTGTCTTGCAATGCCATTCCACCATTTGCTATGAATTTGTTTATGGGAGTGATCCAGTATGATAGTTCATTTCAGGCTATTCTTAAATGACTAATATTATTTTAATATGTATCTTCATTATTTGTAACTCATTTTTTGTTACAATGTAGCTTAAAGAAGTAGAAAGAGGATTTTGTTCAGAGCCAAGAATTCAAATACTGCACGCATAAGTAAGTTCACCATTTCTCTATGAATTTGATTTGGTGGAAATAGTATTTTAATTTACTGGGTATGAAAATTTTATATGTGAAGCGATAAATATTCCTTATATGAAGTGACATATATTCTTTGTTGTGTAACTTGATGCGGAAAAGCTTTTGGAAGCTGTATTTATAAATATTATTACTATATGACATCTAGTTATGATGAATGCGAGCTAATGCTTATATCGAGGATAGAGGGGAGAAGTTAAGGGGATGAGCAATCTGAAGCTGTGTTTGACATCCAGTTAGAGCAAAATTATGGTATAATAAAGTGCTAGGTAGAATGAATTCAATGAGGAATATATGCTTATGGAACCTAAGGTCTATCATGATGACTGTAACGAAAGATATAGTACCCTAAGCTATTGCAATTTAGAAGATGAAAGTGATGAGACAAGTAGATAGATAGAAATTACATGTAATTATTAGTAATTAGGGCCATTTAGGTTTATAATGGTATGGGAACATCTAGTAAGTTGTATTTTATAATACAATCAAACAATTAGTTTAGTACGAGTAAGATGGTTGACAGTGAAGGATTTTAGGGACAGAGGAGATAAACCTTATAACCATGGATGTTATACATTTAACTGGAAATATGACATAAGACATAATTCTGCAAGCACATAATAGTGAATAATGGTTCAAATTGATTCAACATTAGTGAGAAGAGTAAGAATCCCAAATATCAATTGGATTTTGTAGGAACTTTTATGTTTTATGTTGTTTCTTGGCTTGTCGGACTGATATCTTGAAAATCTCTTCAGTATACCACAAATTAATATTCAATTGAAGCTGTCCAGACTTTCTTTTAATAAGTTTATCTAGCCTTAATTTAGTAGCTATGTTATAAGTTAGTTTTGTGCACTATGCAATCTATGCACACATGCTAAAGTTGCGGGAAAGTTGTTGCTTTGTGAAGTAATGTTGTTATATTGATGTCTCCACATTTATTTACATTAGTTTTAATAAATGTAAATCAAATGAACATATTTTCATTTTCACAACAAAGTTTCCATAGTTGCACAACTATTCATAATACCCATATTTGGATTTTAGGTCATACTATGTCTGGGATGATTCTTTTCCAATTTATTTTTAATCTTAAAATTTTTTAGCATAACATATAAGAATTGTAGGATTTAATTTAAAATACAAAGTTTGAAGAATACGACTACTGTAGAGACCCACTTAATGCTCAGATTTTTTATTTTATTGAAAGTTTAGTTAAATGTAGATTTTTTTATTTTGTTGAAAGTTTATTTAAATGTAGTTTAGCTATCTTCTTTGATAACACCCGAGCATGGTGTTAACTTTTACAAGAGTGATTTAGAGATAAAAAAAAATCCCATTTAACGATGTTCATTCATTTCTCGATGCAGGTTATGAGTAAGAGACAACGTTGAGAGTATCAGAGGTTCGTTTGATTCGTAAAATTGTGCACTGTAGTGATTTGAGAAACTAAATGCGATGTCATCGCTCTCTTCATTTGTAATTGTTAAGAGTGTATATGCAAGAATGCTTGTTGTGTTCCGTGGTTTTGTTTGGGTAATCAATGTTAATGTTGCAACTTGTTGGAGAAAGAAAGTACATTGTATTGACCTTTTGCTTTCAGCCTCGACAACTATACATTCTTTTCTGAAAAGGTCTTCTGTGATTTTTGTGCCTTGCAAGTAAAATAGAAAATGCACTGGAAACTTATGTTAGAAATCTCCATGTGAATCAGTAATTTAAATTTACATTGGTAGTTAATTTGTTTGAAGTGTGAACATCCTCCATTTTAATGTTGAATTTTCTTCGTTAGATGTTTCTTAACATGGCAGTATTGTGTATGTCTGAAAGAAAACTCGTAAGTAGTTCTAGCTAAATTTTTTACTATTTTGATATGGTTCCAAAATTGATATAAATTGTATTATATAGTTTCAATATATAATTTGATTCGGTAATCAACTTTTTATGCTTTTAAATTGGTGAGAAATGAAGTTCAAAAATCTGAAATTTTTAACCATACAAGATTGGGCACAGGGCAATGAAATCCAAGTATGCATAAATCCTTGCAAATGATATCCATCTGCTTCAAATGTCAAGAAAATATTTTGACATTTTGTATGTTCACATACGCATTCATTTAATCATAATCAGAGAAATAATTTTTTTTGTAAACATTTTTAATTGTCATTTATTCTTATAGCTGGCTTATTTCATCCATTTTTATATCAATCATGCTCCTTGCAAGCAATTGAAGCAAATCCCATAAACAGGTACAAATATGAAAACCAGAAACAATGCAAAACCAGCAGAGGCCAAACCCCAAATCAAAAATTACAATTGCTGAAATAGTGAATTGAGCAGCTAACTTGGAGAATTTAACATTGTCATTATAATGGCTGGAAATATGAAATTATCTCACAAAATCATGTCGCGGCTATGGTGCTGCTACAATGGCTTATTGCACTCTATAGAATAGTAATTCAATTTATAATTCTTAACACCCATCACAATTGAGGAAGTAGTTCATTTATGCAATCATGGAACAAACAAAAATATTCTTGTTAGTAGTAGTAGTATTTAATATGATTATGCACATTTATATAAACTATGTGGCTGAATTGAATAAAAAATACGTTACCACACTAACTTCTACTACTTTGAAATATTAGACCCATTATTTTCTGATTTATGTACTGAAGTAGTGAGGTGCGTAGTTTTGCAACTTTGTGGTGGTAATATTAATTCAAACTTCGAACTTGGCTAACATTTCTCCTGAGGAACAAGTTCCATCATTAAGGCGTATGTTGACAAGTATCTATCTTTTGTCAGCAATGGATCAATGAAGTCCACAACCTCTCTCCCTACATTCATAATGCATTTCATTGCATGAGCGCACAGAATCCCACTAAGCTGCTGCCCACCACACTCACAAAATTGCATTTTAATATCAACATTAACGTGACTGGTTTCATTCTCTAACACATGCATTACCTACCTCTCACTTGTTTCCACAATCATATCTTTTGCGGCCTCGATTACCTTGTTAAGCTTTTCACTAACAACTGGAGGAAGCTTAATTTTCCATGATAACTGTGTTGAGTACTTCCGCTTGATCAATTGTTTTGTCTTTCTAGCACTTCTATTCTTCTCATAATGCTTTGGGCAAAGTATTTAAGTATCCATAATTGGAACTTCTTCCCCATTTTATTTGTAACATGAGTACATTTTGCCCAATAAGTCCACCTTCATTAACCATTTATGGCACCTCTCATCTATTACCTTTATTTGTTCTAAATATCTATAGAATTCCGTTATGTTAGTGCTACGATACGCCTCCCAAAATAGATGGCATAATATGTTGCTTTGGAATTCTGCCTTCATCCGTGCATAAACTGTTTGAGCACAAATTTTGTTCTTTGCCCTACACATTGCGGCTTCCAAAGCCTCCTCAGCATCGTTAATTATTATCCACCCTCAACACTTCACCTAGTTTGAGTAAAAAATAATACCAAGTGGAGCTTGATTCCTCTTCAACCTCATATATGGCAACAGACCATATTCTATTATTGGCATCAATTCCTATAGTAGTCAATATAACCCCATTGAATTGATCCCAAACATGCCACCCATCAAGTGCAATAAAATTCCTGCAACAAAATTTAAAACCCCAAATAGTTTCACGCAAACAAAAAAAGAATCCCTTGAACCTTGGCTAATTTGTAACACTCCACCATTCAGTTTCTAGATGGGCTTTGTGTGATCTATCCATCCTAAAATTGGGCAGCCAGCTGGCAAAGATGTGTATGAATCAGTATGGTCAGCTCCTATAATTTCTTATCCCATTTTCTGCGCTTTTAGTAGCTTAGGCTTTGGAAAATCAAACCCAAATAATCATCGAATTTCATCTCCCACCACCCTGAAAGTAACATCAGGATCTTCATTCCATTTGTGTAGGAAAGTATAAGTTATCATTCTTAAACTCTTTATTTTGTTTCATCCCTTGGGTAAGCAATTATGGATGGGATTACTGTTTGTCAGTTCAAATATAGAACCTCGGCGAATCTTTCTTACCTCTATATTCCAGTCGCACTTAATTTCTGAGCATTCAGCAGAAATACATAGCTTATTGTTGCTCATGGGTGATGAGACAGAGGTTGAAACCATCCTAGCTCATTGTTGCTCATGGGACAGAGGTTGAAACCATCCCTAAGCGCCAGAGCCTTAATTGTATGGCGAAACACCTATCCATTATGAAATTTTTTCCCCAACGGTAAAATGATTCTGCTATCATTTGCTTGTGAGAATGATAAACTCTTCCCCTGCAGGAGGTCAGGTGTTTCATCGAAGTTGTCCTACACTTTAGGGCACTCATATTCTGAATCATAGCCTTCCATTTCATCATCATTGTCAATTAAATGCAGCAAAGGGTCGTCTTCATTGTCTGAATTTTCAAGTGCAAACGGATTATGAACCACTCTCTTTTGGGGATGCTTACACATTTAATTACTTCTTCGAGTCTGCGTATTGCTTTGTCTAATTCCTTGTAAATTCCATCATCTGAATCAGAATAAGATTCTGAGTATACTTCTCTCCAAACATCATTATCAGAAATTATTGCGGAATTACCTTTGTCTCTGCCTCTGCTTTCACTTGATTCATTATCAATAAGACCCCTGCAGCCTTTCCCCTTTTATCTGCCAATTTTTCTCTTACCCTTGCCAGGTGGCGATTACAGTTGTGGATTGACCCTTCATCATACTGTAAAGACTGAAAAAGTGATCTTAAAACCTTTCTCTTCCCTTTCTTGTTATTGTTTGTAGTATTTCCCCAGCCCTCCCCCTCTTCAGCTCTGAATCTCCGTTTGCCAATCTGACCCAGTTCCTTTTTCTGTCCCAAGTGATTTGGTTACTGAATGTTTATTAGACATTGCAGAGTCTTCAAACATTTCTCTAATACAATCACCTGTACGAGGTAATTTTAGAGATATAATCAGCACTAACGATAATAACGTTTAATTAAAAAAAAATGGGACTCCCAAATAATCTTGGAAGTATTAACATCAGCAAACAAGAAAAAACTATTGCTTAAAAAGAAATTAACAGAATGACGTGTATTAATTTCAATGTCAAATATTATACATGCACAGTTGATCAATTGAATGTACCTTCAAAATTTTCAATACTCCACCTCGGCTTCACAATATAGTCAGTAACACACCACCATGAAGAGTTTCTATAGTTTTGCTATTTTTTTTCTTCAAAGTGATTTTCCCAGTACCCCAGCCCCATCCCCACTTATAGAAAGGAATTGACTTTGCATCATCACAGCATACCTTTGCGGCGTGAAAAGGGAGTAGTTAGAAATCCCATTCCTGTGTCACAAAATTATCTTGGCTTTCAAGAAGTAAGAACTTGCCTAATATAATTTTTCTCACACTAGTTAGCTCTCCTCACGTATAATAATCCGTAGAAAACGGAGAGCTTGGCATCTTGCTTGGACAAATAGGTCCGTCTAAGTTCAGCCCAATGGAATTCTGTGTGTGATAGTTAATTATTATTATTTTTTGTAGGAATAAATCATTGCTAATTGATTGAATTTGCCCCTCTGCCTGAGCCTAATATGACTGACGATAATGAAGGCCCAAAGTATCGGCTATTGCTTATTCTATTGGAACCTTAAGTCGATTTCATTACTCTAATTAATATTATGAGAATTTATTATTATTATTATTAAGTATTACAAATTATTTCTTGCAAATACATTGCTGATGAAAGATAATATTAGACTCTTGAAAGTTAAATTGTAATTCCTTAAATGAAATTAATGGGTTTCATGGCAAAATTAGTATCATGAGAATTGATTTACCATTTTTTTTCTTGCTTGTAAACAGCCTCACCTATTTATAAAAGCAAACATCAATGAGTTGTAGTGTTCTTCATTATGAATACTGTGGACTTTAAAATCTAATTAAATAATAAATAAAATTTTCACTTATACTAAAAATAAGTATTTACTGTAATTTCGTCCGTCACATATCCTCATCCATTTATTCACACAATTTCATCTGCTTCAAATGTTTCGAGGCCTCCCACCGATTTATAATATGTGACCTTAACATCATAATAAATTTTAAATTTGTAATTTATAAGCTTAATATGACTTGTTCCTTCCAATATTTTTAATGAGACGCACAAATAAGGTGAGAAGGAACTTATGAAATATATAATACGGAAAAACAAAAAAGAAGAAAGGTCAACAATATATCTAAGGTTTCTTGTTGATCAAGCGTTCATGATGATTAGGTTTGACCATTTAATGCTTGAATAGTGATTATTGCCATATGATATATATGCGATTTGACTTGAGCAAGGAAGGTTGTTAGAATACACTTTCTGTCTTGAGCAAAATTATAAAAGTGACGAGATGGAGACGATTTGAGTAGGTAATCAAATACCTTGTGATGTGTGTAGAAATTGAATGGAAAGTTAAGTTAGTTTAATGTTTACTGGATAAACTTTCAAACAAAAAAAATAATGTTTACTGGATAAAGAACAGAGTAAACATAATTCTTGGTTTATGTATAATAATTATAAATAACCCGAAGATAGTTTATAACTTATTAATGTAAACATAGCTCAGACACCAAACTTATCTTAAGATTTTTTATAAGAAACTTTTTTCAGTTGTCAATTAATATTTAGTTATTCTTTTCTGATTTCGATTCAGCACTATAATAAAAGCAATCATTTCTTATAAAAAAAAATTAACAGCATACAAATATGTATGGTTGGTGATAAGGTTATTTTCAACCATAAAAAATTTATGGATTTGTTACTACTATTATGTGACACTATTGTATTACATTATTTAACTAATAAAATACAATTGGCTGATTGTAATATAGATAAAATGTTGACATCTTAACATTACATAACAACTTAAAAGCATCATTTATTTATATTTAACACAACATAAGTCTATTATGTATTTCCATTTGTGGTCTCATTTAATCATATAAATAAGCTTTAAAAACTAATATAATAATGATTAAATTTCAGTTGCATTGATCTTATTATTGAATTAATTTAGATGTCGATTATCAATGTAATTGAATTTTTGAATAAACTTATTAAAAAATAATGTCTTCTAATTGATCATCATTATTGTATCTATATATAGAATAATTAATTTTCAAATTAATGTAATTATATAGTGAAACATTACATAAGTAATTTATAAGCTAATTTAATCATACAGTGAAACATTATGTAAATAGAGTCCTGTAATACTTTTCATAATTGTATTATACTCTTAACAATCGCACATGAAGTCATGGACCTTATTATATCTCTTCATACTTTACAAACCCATTAGATAATTAATATTTAACACTTAATATATTTGAGATAATGTGAGGGTTTTGACACAGAGAAAAATGTTCATAAGATTAATATAGCAACTATTCCAACAAGTTTTATAAAGTATAACATAATTAAACAAAGAATTAACAATTATAGCTTCATAGTTTGTATGTCAAATATCTATTTTCTTTCTTTCTTTTTTTTAATCTTATTACATTATCATTTTGTGATTTAAATTTAAAATATAAGTGTCAAACATCAATCAAATTAGTTTATACAATCTAGTAATCACTTTCTTTATATAAAATACTTGAATTATCAAAAATATTTAGACAATTAATTATTCTTATTATGTGAGGAAATATGATATTAAACTTTTGTTTGTAAAAGTTAATCAAATATGTGATAATGAATTATAATATTTATATTATAAAACTAACTTAAGCTAAATTAAGTAATTAATTAATTTTTCCACAAATTTACCTTATTGTATTTACCTCTATAGTACTTTTGGTCCCCTTATTTATAATTGATATTATTGGTATGGAAACCAACAAACATAAGTTTTTAGTGCAAATGATATGTTTTCTTATTTTTCATTTTTCATTTTTTTTGTAATACAATGATATGTTTAACTTATATCTTAACAAAATAAAAAAGAAAGCAAAAACAAGTGATAAAAGAAAATTTTCATAAATCAAAATGTGGTGATGCATTTCCACTTTCTCCATGCGCCCATCTTCTCAATTAGGAAAAAATCCTCAAAGCATATAAGAAAAATTCACCTTCTCTTCCATTTTAGTATTATCAATTTCATCAAACTTTCATATGATTGGGAGCTAGGGGCACCTCAAACTTTCATGAGTTCTTAGGCAAAATTTCCTATATAGGGCTTCATAAAAATTTCTAAGGAAATTTTAGGTACTAACTTTATTATAACAATTAATCATTTAAGATTAATTTTCTAAATTTTCCAAAAAAAAATAATTTATTACTTTTTCCCTGATTTTACTAACATATATTTCTCAAACTATAACATAATATTTTCCTATCTTAAATAAAAATTTTTCAATTTATTTTTGAAAATAAACTTCTTTTGCAAAAGTACATTTACTAATACTAAGATAGAATCCCCTACGATCAAATCACACAATTATTTAATAAAAATTAAAAAACACCAAATGAAGATAATAATTGATCATAAATTAATAAGACAGTTAAATAATAACTTACTAAAAGGAGAATATAAAGATAAAACCTGAAAAATTTGAGCACAACTATAAATGAACCTTGATGGTTGTTGGTTTTAAGCATTAACCACTGACCAAACTGGAAGAAAAAAAAGTTTAATTTTTTTCGCAAAAAAAATATTATCAACATTTGTGAAATCACAAACCGATGAACAAGCATACATTTATTGTAGAAATTAAAAACAACACCTTATAAACACAATAATATTTTCATGAAGAAATAATATAACTAAATAGCCAAACTTAATTGTGAATAGTATAGAAAGATCAAACCTGAAAATATATATACATTTGAAATAGAGGTTTAAAGCGCATAAACAATGTTTTAACTAACATTTATTAATTTAATGTTACATAGAGAATTTATAAAGCAATAATAAAATAAAAATTAATAAATACGTAATCATTCATGATTGAGTTAGCTACAAATTAATTTCAATCGTATTGAATGTACATTATTGCTTGTGATTGTCTACCAACAGCCATATCTCAATACATTATTCTGAACAAATAATGTCAATTAAGTTAAATATAACCAGCTAAGCTAGATATTTTATTTTTGATTAGATGATCAATGGTGATTTAGTGATTTGACAAGAGAAATAATTTATTTGAATTCGTCTTATATAAAATGCCGTCAACTTAGCTAGTGCTGAGCCCGAAGGAGGAAATTGGAACTTCACCTCTTAGGCTTACTCCTATTCGACTCTTTTTAAATTAACCTAATCCACTTCACCTTTTTACCCATTCACTGTACTTCTTCGACTTTACCAACCGCCTATGTAACTTCCAACTTTACCAACCACTCATTTCACTTTCAACTGTAAAAAAATAATAATAATAATAAGGGAAAATTTTATTGTTTCTCAAATTCTTACTTTCACTACCAACTCCAACTCAAAGAAACGAACAAGCCCAGGTAAGTTTAATTTCGTTTAACTTTCCAATGTAAACAAAATTTTTGTCAATTTTCTTTTACACCCCTTATATGTCATATATATGCTGCACTTTAATTCCTTAAACCTATAAAGAGTCACTGGTGGGTGTTGGAACACTTTTTCATATGGATGACGTGAATGGATCCGTTCTTGCTTTTGTTGATTACAACGTGGAGGAGCACTATATTGGTAGAGTGTATGTAGAACAATGGACTTGGTATGGTTTTGTTACGGATACTCTCGGTCGGGTTGCTCTATCGAATGATCAGTTTAGGCTGACTTTGGTTCAACCTTAGGAGAATCAGCTGGTTCAAGTCAAAGATGACAGGGACATTTAGAACCAAATGCTCAAACACTTCCTTGATGGATTTCCAGCCATGCATATGACACTAGAAGACATTGTTCTTGATTATGACTCGCAAGTGTCCGAAGAGTTAATTAATTCATTCTCAACTGAGAGGGACATCACAGATTGTATGAATCTCAATGTAATGGCAGATGCACTCCCAGATCTTAATATTCCTGCATCTGCAATTGAACCTACCAATGTATGCCAGGGATTTCCTTACATGGCTCATTCTTGACTGATCTACATTTGTAGATGTTGGATCTGTTAATGTATGTACATGCTATAGTAAGATGGACGCGTGATATATATGTTCATGTAGTATAGTAAGGTTGTATCACTTATGTAATATGTAGTGGAACTTAATTAAGAATAAATAATGTTATTAGTGTGGAAACTTATTTATTTATTGATTTATTTTACAAGATAGTCCTATTAATATATAGATTTTCGTAATTATGATTTTGATGATAACAAATATGTTTTTGAATTGATTAATGGCTATAATTTTAAAAATTAGGGCAAAACTATAATGTTAAGAAAGTTGTATTGTAGTGAAACTATTTAGCACTGTAGCTTAACGACTAACCAGAAACAGATTTTGCAGGTCACCGATAAGGTCCAAAATTGACATATCTTGTTCTAAGATAACGACGAACCTACAACAGAGTTAGCATGTTGGCGGTCTAGAGAGTAATATATCTTGTTCAGAGATAACGGCTAACCGGCAAGAAGTTAGCAGGTCACCGATAAGGTCCAGAGTGTAGTATACTTTTGTTCAAGAATAACGGCTAATCGAAAAAAAGTTAACAGGTCACTGATAAGACCTAGAGAACAACATACTTTTGTTCAAGGATAATGGTTAACTGACAACAAAATTTGCAGGTCGCCGACAAGGTGCAGAGAGTAACACAATCTGGTTGATGTTAACGGTGTTCCAACAACTTGTAAATGACTAACTAATATGGTAACAACAAACGGACAATTATATATAGTAACTGACTATTTGAAAAACAGTCCAACGGTAACTTGTTCAAATTAAAACGGTGATCCGATAATACATTAATGACTAACCGTTAATACTTAAAAAGTTTATAACAACTAGTTTACAACTCCAACTATAAAAATGATTCATTCAAATTCAAATGAGAACAACTACACATATCACTAAGCATTCAAGAGTAATCTAAGTTTAAGTTCCAGTAATCATTTTGTTCACACTTTGAGTATTCATCTTGTAATTAATTTTATTGCGTAAGTAAAGTTATGTTGTAACTTTTTTTCTTGTAAACACAAAAATTGGGTAATTGTAAGTGTTGAAGTATACTTTGGTTAAGAGATTGAGATTAATCTATTGTTGTAAAGGTTTATTAACATTTAGGAAGTCAAGTGTATGCATTGTTGAAGTCTTGGAGGCGCGCTTAGTAAAAACCTCAACTCCGGTGAGCTTAGAGGTTGGACATAGGCACGATTGGCTGAACCACATAAAAATCCTAGTGTTTACATTTCTCTTCCCTTACTCCTTATATTTACTGCACTTTAAATTTGAGTATTTCGAATATAGTTGCTTTATTAAGAGTTAATTAAGTTTTAATTTAACAATATTTGTAGAATCTCAATTCACCCTCCTTCTTGGGTTGCTTAGTTAGTATTTCAAGTCTACATATCATTTCAATTATTTCTATTTATTTATGCTTAAAAAATATTTATCACTCTATTTTCTTTTCAAATTGTGATGATTTAGTAGTTCTCATGACTATAACCTACAAAGTTTCGTGTTGTTATCAGTAGTATTATTGTTTTATTTGTATTTGTTATACTATAGTTCATTTATTTTTTACTGTTATTATAGCTATTATTATCATTATAATGCCTTATGAAATATATAATTAAATAATAACAATGTATATATCGTTATGTCTCACACAATAATATTATCAATTTTTCATCGGTCTTTTACTTCATTAGTCTTTTATGTTACAAAGATTGATGAAAATTTTGGCCATGTTTGGATTCTAGGAATAAATATGGGATTGGACTAATTTATGATTAAATATTAATCTCATGTTAACAAGCTTAGTTAGATCAGACTAAAGGGAACAAATTTGAATTTAATCATAAAATTATAGGATTGGTAATCATTGTTTACACATGAGTGTAGTTGTGATAAGATTAAAGTTAAAAAGTTGTCTATTTATATGAATTTCATGTCTATCAATATTTTATATTTGTATCTAATATAAATTAATTAAGGAATTTTATATTTATTATTCTATGATCTAATTAAATTGGTACATTTGCTTCTACTAACTCCATAATTGTAATGTTCATAATTTCCTTTTAGACCTAACTGCTATTTAAGTCCCATCTACGAATGGATAAAATTAAATTTTTCATTACTTACATATTGATGTCTTTCATCAATATGTTTAACCACCACTATAATGTTTTTTTATTGATTATTTTAAATTTAATTTGTAAGTAATATAATATTAAAAATAATCACACAAATTAATATTATCAAGAATGAATTGATTTTATATAATATAATTTTTAAATATTTGATTAAATTAATTGAATAGTTAAACTATTTTATTTTTATTATTTTTTATTATATTATGACTATCCATTAACTTATTCACAATTAAAATTTAATTTTCTTATTAATTGGTTTTTTATTTATTTAATACTATTTGAATATCATTTAGCATAGTCTAATCCGATTCTGTACCCAAGAAAAAACAAAATAATATAATTCAACTTAATAAAATCAAATCAAATCTAGTTAAATCAGAAATCAAATCTAGTTAAATCAGAATAATTAATACAATCCCGCATGAATTTGAATATATAATAGATTTGTACAAATTACAAAATTTAAGGTGTTGAAGCTAATTTTTTTAATGTTAAACTATTATTCATTAATAAATGAGAGATGATCGTGAAATTGAGCATCTATACTAGAAATATTGACCCTTGTTCACCTTCATGCACATTTATCATTTAAAGAAATTGTAATTTGTTATCAATTCTTCTTTTTAATGGATATGATTTTTTGTGAAATATGTAAATATTTTTTAATTTACAAAATAAGATCTTCAAAATTTCAAGACTTAATTGAAAAAAATTCAATGTAAATTATTACATAAACAAAATGTTAATGCTTTAATAGTATTGTTGGCCTCCATTTTTGGATCAAATAGCTAATTTCTTAAACATGTTGCCTCTTACTTGTTGATCCATAAACATTTTAATGCAAACTATTTGGGAGCACAATACTTATTCACATGATTACGCCAGTTTTGTCATTGTCGTGAGGCACTAGAATTATTAAGACAGTCACCAAGCTTTGGATCCTTTTCCAAGTTTGATGCTTCCCATATATCTCTAAATTCAATTTGAAATTATGCATATACACCACCACAATCTCTTCTCTAATCCTTTTTACCCCATTTTGGACAAGACACAATAAGTTCCTCAAATACCAATACCCCATAAAATAAAATTTTGAAAGATTGAAACTGGATATACTAGTTTTGAGTAACATAAACATTGTATTTCTACATTCCACTGCAGTCATTAGATTATATTTCTTTAAATCCAATGGCTTATCCCATAAAAAAAAAATGTTTGGGTTAGTAATGACGGGAGTATAATAGCTGAAATTGTGAAATTGACTCACTCAATCACATGGTAAATCATTTTTTTAATTTTTTGAACCTACACTGGTAATACATGGAATAGTTCATCTAAATAGTGAATGCAGTTAAGAAAGGTATAGCAAATTACAAAATAATTTGAACCACCACAAAGCGGGGATTGCGCCAGTGCGTTCATGTCAATCAATCACATAAGTTTCTTCATTTGTCTAACAAATATGGTAAAATAGGGATGACAATATGGGAGGCCCTACCATAGAGCATGGCATAGGTTGTAGAATAAGAAAGTCTCAGTTGGCCATTCATTTGCTACAGTGAATGTTATTGTCTTCGAGTAGAAGACTTCTAATGGTTACTCAAAATTATGCATTGGAAAAAAAAAAGAGGGAATAAAGAGGAAAAACAAAGGCAAAACACGTGCAAAATTTAACATCACACTACTAGAGAAAATTATAAGGATTGACTACACAAACACCCTTCATCACCAATTCAAAGACAAAATAACTAAGCATGAAGCAATTCTAAAGCGCGAGGTAGGTTGCCAATTTGTTTATGAAGAGTAATTGATTTAACATGTATTCAGTCTGGGGGTTAAAATAAATTTATTTAATTGGTTTAGTTATTTTTGTTTGCAGAAGAAAAATTATCAGTTGGGGATGCCGAACATAATTATGCAAAAGCATCAATTTCCTGGATACCAAACAATATTATCACTTTGTTATGGTGAATAGCCCCAACTAGTCTTTACGCTGGTAAGCTTGGTGATTTTATACATACATTGTCAATTTAAGTCTATATAAATACCAATGTTTAAACAATAATTTAGGAATTATCATGATGTATATTTACAATTACACATTAATGATGAGAACAAATCTATAAGCATATTTTTATATTGCCATGAAGATGACACTTATTGTTTTCATCATTGGAGCAGCTACCAATTAGGCAAATGGCTTCTCCAACGAAGGCATTTCATGTGATGCACCTGTGGATGGTGAAAATGTGATGGAACACACAAATACAAAACCTCAACTTCAACTTTAAGATCCACATTCAACCGAAAGAACTACTCATCCTCAGTGAGGTAATATAGGACAGGAATCTACATATGCTTCATTAGAGTGTCGTTTCACTGTTGAAAGTGAATTTTCAACCGAAGATGAGGCAGAAAGTTTGTACTTAAGTTATGCAAGGTTAAAATGTTTTGGAGTAAGGAAATATGTGAAACGTGTTGATAGAAATGGTAAAGTGAAGTACAGGAGCTGGATATGCAGCAGAGAATGGTTTAGACTCCTAAAATATATGTATAACTCAAACAGGAAACGGGCTGCGAGGTCTGTTACTAGAACTGGATGCATGGCAGAATTACAAGTTCTTTTTTAACAGAACAAAATTGCCTGGATCTTAACAATCTTTACTACATATCACAATCATAACTTGGCACCATTTCATCATGTTTACTATATTCGGAGCACAGGAAAGTTTCTAAGGTAGATTTGGCCACTGCTTTAGTAATGCACCGTGTGGGCATTTGGCCTTCTCAAATACATAAGTATATGGTACAATGTTCTGGCGAATATAGTGATGTCGGATACATAAAAAAGGACATTAAAAATATGGTTGCCGATGAAAGGTAAAAAAAAAAAAAAGCTGAAGGATTCTGATTCTGAGTTATGCATAGCATATTTTCACGGGAAAAAATATTGTACCATTTTTTCTATTTCGAGTACATAATTGAGGGGCAACATAGATTGGATGACATTTTTTTGGTGTGATGGCAGTTGTAGGGAAAATTATGCAATATTTAGGGATCTTATTACATTTAACGCAACTTACCGTACAAATGCTTACCATAAAGCTTTAGTTGTTATGATAGGCATTCACCATCACTATAGAACAAACTTATTCCTGGTTGTGGGTCACATTATTAGATGCTATGGAGGGTAAGCATGCGAAAATAATATTGACTGATGGAGACAAAGCAATGCATAAAGAAATTTCTAAGACACTTCCATAAATAGTTTATAGGTTATACTGTTAGCACCTTGAGAGGAATGAACAAACAAATGTGGGCAAAACATAATTCACAATTTACTTCAAGGACTGTATGCTCTACACAAATGACGAAGAAGATTTTCAAAACTAATGGGATATGATGTTGCATAAACATAGAGTTGAAAGCAATGAATGGGTGAAGAAGATGTACCTTGACAGGAATTTATGGGCAGAACTTTATTTCAAAGGATATTTCTTTAGGAAAAGAAGAGTACACAAAGATATGAGGAATTTAATACTTTCATGAACCAATATGTTAGTAAAAAATTATAATTAATAGAGTTTGTGGACCAAATTGACAGGTTAATGAACAAACAGGGAGAGATGAAGGGAAATGATGATTTTTACAGTTCGTATGGCTCACCTGTATTGAATACCCATCTAAGGCAATATGAGCAACAAGCTGGGGAAATTTACACAAAGCCCTTATTTGAGAAAGTCTGCATATAATTTAATAAAAAGGGATTGATTTTTATTAAAGGATATGTAGATGATATAAATACTCGGACTTATAGCCTCGGAGAATTTCGAAAGGCAAAGAAAGAGTGAAAGTTATATTCCATCACCGATCCAAGCTTGTTATCTATCAATGCTAACTTCTTCAAAGTCTGGACATACCTTGTTCCCATTTATATGCTGTTTTAAAGGTTGAGGATGTTCAATCACTTCAAGAATGTATACAACCTAAAAACTGCAAAATCAACAATCCCTGTAAAGCAATGGCTAATTAAAGCAGATGTATATAAGCAAATTGGCTCTGATAGGGTCAGTCAATGCAAAGTGCAAGAGCTTTTAGTCTTATACTGGCCAGAGCTTCGAAGCTTACAAAGAAGCAATGAAGAGAATTCAAACCTCACATTGTGCTTGCAATCTATGTTCTTGCCTACAAATAGAACAAATCCCGACCTTATTCAAGACCTTATGCTTGTACTAACAAAAGGAGTACCGAGGTAGCCTAAAAAAGCCCCCAAAAAATAATGGAAACACAGTCGATATAAAACCCTGGTCATACAGATAGAACTTGCACTAAAAAGCTATCACTAATTCTAACTAAACATATAAAGTTAGAATAATTGCAGCGATCACATATCTGACAATGGCCTCTAAGAAGTTTTCGGTTCCGCTTGAACTAACATATATTTTGATGGAAGCTCGGAACATGCCTATACTCAAGCATCAGGATCACGGCTTAACAATAATTAATCCATTGGCATCACATCAATTTCTGAGCTAAATCTATATGGGAGTGGTTCGGCATAGTAAGGCTATACATAAATGTCGTGCTACTTATTTATTTTAACTAAGAAGGTAATATTTTGCCCTAACTATAATTTTATATTTTTTAGATTATTTATGTTGGTGATACATATGAGTAGTTTGTTGTTTTAACATATTGAGAGAGGTTGGTTTATGACAATTGTGTTTCCATTATACTAGATCGAGATGGAAGTTGTAGGTTCTGATATAGGGGTTTATTAAATTAGGATTTCAATTTTAACATATCAACTATTATGCATGTGTTTGGTTGCATCATAACTTAAGTAAATGATGTTCAATTGATAAGAAATTCTAGAAATGATAAGTAAATGTTTATGTATTCCAGTTTTGGAATCTATGAATGGAAATAGAATATGTGGATTGAGATGGATTTAAATAGAATGGATGGTTTATGAAAAAAGATTGTGAGGATAACTATATTCTATTCAACATCACCAAGGAAAAAAACATTAGTTAGGTGTCCTCAGTTACATGTAATAATTAAAATTAAGTTTTCTAAAGGGAAACCACTCACATGTCACAACAAATGCTTAGTGATGTTGAGTGTATATTGATTGCTCTGCTTTGATTTACAGTGTGTCTACCTATCTAACTTTAAAATCTAATTTACATGTATGCCAATCATTTTTTGGCACGCTCAAACTGTTCTTAGTTGTTATATTATAATTTCTATGCTGCTCTAATGAGCGAAATTAAAATTTATATATAGCAAAGTATTTGTTAAGCATCTGGCATGTCTGTAAAGTTTCAATCACACATGGTCTTTTTGCCAAAAAATGACCAACCATTTTACAGTCTTTATGATTTATCAGCATATGAATCTACCTTATAAATGTTTATTCTAATGAAAATTAAGGAACACAAATAACTAAGCCCTTTAGTTTTAACCACTGATTATTTTGTCATTGCCAATCGCTTTTGCAGTTTTTCCACTCTTGAATTTCATGCTTTCTATGTATTTAAATATATTATCAAATTTATTAATTTATGAAAATTTTGACCACTTTTCTTCTTTAAGTTTTTTATTTATATTTTAAAATGTTGATTGGTAGGAAAAAAATGAAATAATCAATTATACTGGCAGAACAATTTAGCAACCCAAATTATACAACTGTATTTGAACAAAAAAAATAATGAAAACGTTTAACATTATTTGTTGAGCTACACAAATGAATGTTATTGACGGGATGCTTAAATCATTCGGACGGTTGTGATTTTACTGGAGATATGATCCCATTGCTAGGAAAATCAAGCCTTCTCAATTAGGTAGTGCGAAACTCATCATTTTCTTCTTTAATTTGTATATTGGCTCAGTCCTGGTGATACTATTTAATTTATGTATTGGCTCATCAAAGCATTTAGTCATTCCAGTAAATTCACAATCTTTAAAAATCAATACTATAAAATGTAAATTCGTAGGCACTGTAATCACCATTCTAAAAGTAGAATGATAATTAAGAGTATGCATCCCTAACCTTAGTCTCATTTTGCTCATTTTGTGAAAGCTAGTGGCATGCATGAATTTCAAACTTTTTTTTTTAACATTATGGAAAAAGTGCAAGTCATTTGAGCAATGACTGGTAGTAGGTAATTGGAAATGTTTGGTTAACAATAATATCCTACATAAATAGCCATGCCTTATATAACTGAGGCCAAAGAAGAATATTGTAACAGTGTTGAAATGAGCTGAAATTTTTAGATATTGTTATTATATGTATATAATTAAGCTTTGCAAATTTTGACATGATTTGAACATGTCATTAATTTTATATGAATTTCTATAGTTTCCCACGACTGCAGCTAGGGTTTTTGATAGGCTATCTTACGAAAATTTTCTATCTTAAAAAGAAACTGTAATTAAAATGTTGACCCTTGGCTTGCAGGTAATTCCATTCTTATAGTTGCATCAAGTCATATTGATGCTGTTGTCGTTTGTCCTGGTTGATCAGATAACCTCGTGTTATCCAAATGAGAAGATCTTTATATGTCGTACATTTATGTGTCTATTAGTATTTTCAAGAATTTCATTGCGGTTTAAATAGTTTCATGCTTTGTATATGAGCTGAATTATAGGCTGACTATGCTTTCTATACGAAATGTTAGGTTTTGAGGATGTTCAATGTGTTAAAGTAATGGAGAACTGGATGCCTTTTGTTTTTCTTATAAAAGTTAGTAACTTTTGTCTAGCCGACCTTAGATCTATAAGTTTATATTTTGTGGTCGAATGGTGTATTAAAATTGATTTGATTGCCATTGAATTACCTTGTAAGATTTTGAAACATATGATAGTGTTAAAGATTTTGATTTATTAGTATGAATGTTAGTGGTTGATGATCGTATTTGTGCACTGAAAGAGTCGATAAATTTTCCAAGTAGCAATAAGTTTAATTAAGAAGATTAACTTATGTATGAGCATGACCACATATTTAATCCAATCCCATAGATGGTGGATTATCATTCCAGCTACAGTAATTCTTGTGTTAGATTTGATTAATAACCTTATAAATTTATCTCAAAGATCAAGAAGAAACAAACACAACTATATAAGAAGATAATATGTCCTAATTTTTATAGATTAAATCTTTTATGAAATTTTATGGGGAAAAGAATCATATAGACATATGGTGAGCAGTTGACAATTCAATAATGTGTCAGTGTAAGCTACATTGCTTTCAAAGTAGTATTTGTACTTGTACTGCAATATTAACACAAAACCATCAACAATAATCTTAGGACATGAAGATGTAAAACAATAAAGCAAACAAACTTGCTAAAGACTCAAATTGCAACAATCATTTCTAGCAGATTGCTTGGATGACCCATCGATGGAGGTTTCTACATCTATTAAACTTTCCTGACCTGGTCACTTATGAAAGTTCACTATGATGTTCGGATAGATTGTAAAATTGAATGTCGATAACCATTTTCAAGCAATTTGGTGAATCGGGATACCTACATGAACAACAGCGCAAATATTAGTTTTATTTTTTACATGAATCTTAACTTTAAAAAAATAATATTTTTTGGGGTGGAAGGTCTATGTTAGCCAGATATATTATTTTAAGGCTTATTCAATAAACAAAAACTTATAAAGTGATGTGCTCACCTAAAACCGCAAGTGTAAATATTGCTGCTAACATTATTTTGACAAATTATTGATGGGTTGGAACATGAAATCTTTGGCATAAAAAAAGATCACGCCTGAAGTCTGAGGCAGAAGCTCATAGCGATTACCAAAAAACTAAAGAAAAATCCTTGCATGCCTATTCTCATATGCTGACCTTATTAAAGAAAAAAAAAATCATTGCGCACCTATAGGAACAACAAGATAAAACCACTTAACAAAGCTTGAACTTTAATCAATTAAATATTTCTCTTTTGGCAGGGTTGACAAGAAAGTATCAAGCAATATCATCTAGTATATTAACAAAAAAAAAAGGACATTATTCAATTTGAGTTTCAAGACAACCATTTTATCTTTGATAAAAAAAGTAAATAAACTTGTAAACATATGCCCATAAGGTTGCTGAATACACATAATGTAATAAACTAGCTATTTTGGGGACTAGTTTGTAATGGAGTCACAGTATCAGCATGGTTGAGAAAGGATTACCTATCCAGCATGATAAACATAAATGTATGATAGGGAATTCATTTATTCTTCTCCATCTTTCAACTGTTTTTTATAGTTCCTGGCAATTAATAATTTACGTATGCAGACCACAGATTATTCAAGTAATTAAATATGTTCAGTCCATTATAATTTTCTCTCAATGAATTACTATAGAAAAAGCTTTTAGGTTTGGTTTCATTATTTTTCATATCCCAATTATGATCTTTATTATAACTGCTACATCAGGTTTCTTAGTGAAAATTTAGTGCCTATACAAAATATTAGTTTTCCAGCTTATCTCAATTAAGCAAAATGTTGCAGCCACAATATGAGGTAGGATCAATTTAGAATTCAAACATATGGCATTTCATAAACATAACATCAAAGATTAAATCACCTATAAGTCTATGATCTACGCCTATGACCCTTACGCATACAATGTTTTACTTGCGCACGGTACTTCATTTAGTGATATTGGGCGACATTTCTTTTAACTGCTTCATTTATCGTGTAAAAACTCTACGCATGTAAGATTATTTTCTCCTCATCACGTTGATTCCAGATAGAACAAGTTGAACGGCTAACTTCTTCCGTTAATCCTTTGATTTATATTATTTAAAATAAAAAAGACAAAATTTAATTCATTGGTCAGTTAAAGTAGATTTTATACAAGGTAGATTCGGCTGTAATCTCTTAGGTACTAGTGCTATCCACTGAATATATCCACAAACATTTAAATTTTCATCTAAGTAAAATAATTGACAAACTGTGTAATTAGGAACTTGTGTTATTCGTAGGTTCTCCATCCGCGGAATGACAAACAAACTATAGTCATACCTATTGCATTGTCTGGAAATCCCTTGTTGTGAATGGAACGAAAACTCTAATATCTGAAGTCGCTCCCATATTGCATTGTCTCTGAAATCTGAAGTCGCTCTCAACTATAGTAATAAAAAACCACTGTAATCAGTTTTCACTCTAAAGTAAGACTTAAATAAATACATCAAATTCCTAGAAGATAAAGAAAAGTCAAAATACATAAACAACCTAAATTTCTTGATCCGGACACCATTTTGCTCACTTTTCCAGCTATTGCATTTTTTTTTTTTGAGACACTTGGCAATGAGTCCTAAATCTCAACATACATAGTATGAATATCAACAATTAGAACATATTAGTAGCATGTATTAGATTTATGGAATAACAATCTATGGATAATAAATTCAAATAATTACATCAAACAGTTAATTGTTTTTTATAGAATGAATTTATGTATATAAATGAGATAGATTTAATGATTGTTGTTCATAAAATTTCTACAAATATAAAATATTGTCTAACTTCACAATTCTCTTAATTTATATGCGTAAATGAGATAGATTTAATGATTATTGTTCATAAAATTTCTATAAACATAAAATATTGTCTAACTTCACAATTCTCTTAATTTGTAGCTGTTGCTACTATTTCATCAAACTTCTACGCATACTTTCCCACACTGTGTCTAGTCTTTGTGGTAGCACTTCCTCAAGTGCTTCCACCTCCCCACCTACGCTATATCATTTCCTTGAATTAGAATTATTTGTTGTAATCCAGTAACAAGTAGTATTATTCTTGCATATGCATTCATTTCCTTCCAATAATACAAATATAATAATTTTTACGCATTCACAACCAGTTTAACTAACTGCAAAGTAAGTAGGAAAAAACCGGGTACATGGACTATCTGGAGCTTTTCATCTTTCACTGTTTGACAAGGTCTCAATCATAAGTGATATTATCTACATAAAAAAAAATTGTATTACAGCATTACTCACAATACTGAGCACTTAAAATTCTTTTTGATTAAATTATATGAAACTGTTAATGCATTGGCCTAACCTTATTGTGAATCCATTTTTTAGAACATAAGAGACAATAAATCCCTTCTGTTCAGCCAATTCATCTTTGTTTGAATAATAATTTCACTACAAAAACATTTTAATCATTGCAAAACCAGAGTATTATTCATTGCAAATTACACTTACAAGAAAAATAGTTGGCCAACTATCAGAACAAGTAGTTGTCATTGTATATCATTCCACTTGAAAAGAGTTATTCATATCCAGGTGACATTTCGTTACCTATTACCAGGTAATTATTATGAAATCTACACTACCCTTTATCATACCTTCCACCAAGGTTTTCATTTATTATATATGTAATTAACTTCTACTTATATTCTGTAGCAGGAAATGTTAGAACATAGGGACCTACACTGAAACGACCAGAATGATTACAAGGCTTGTTTTGTTATGTTACTTCTTTGTTGGGCATTCCAACCAGTGACTCTGCAACCTCCTTTGAAGTACTATTCACTGAAGACGAAACAACCATATTGTTATCACTCATTAGATCCTACATCATGCATGAAAACATCCAAACAATCAACATAACATGAATGACATATATAACCATATAATATTTTATATTTTTTCAATGTTATAGCACCTTATTTGTGCAATTACAGTAACAACTTTATGGATTAACCTCAAAAGATGCTTGCAAATGTAATCCTAAATACCACGTTACATCCTTATTAGTTTCCTTCACTGGTAGGATTTTTTATGCTGCATTTTGATCCCTTACTATCTGTCTTTTCCCTCCCCGCCCCAATTGTCAATGTTCAATGGCACTTGTTCTACTTTTAGGCCATTGGATTCAACTATATCATCGACTTCTTCATTTTCACTTTTTATGTTCACCTAATCTGTCTCTCACCACCTCTAAATTTTGAATAAGGTCTATGGTCATATGCATTAGCTCAACAACTTGGAACACATCCTATGATCTTTGGTATACCCTCTGTGCTGTTCAAATATTGTCTTCACTCTCCGTTTAATAATTTATTTTTTCCTCCTTTCTCCAAATGTTTCTTGTGACCACCTTCGGCACAATAGTTTATAATTTGTTTGTCATATAGTGGAACCTGTACAAAAAATGATAATAAGCAATCATCATACATCATTTCACCCATCATTGTTCTAATTATAATACTATTCTTTTTAACTTTCATAGATCTTTTCTGCCCCAATGCCTCATTACTTGCGCATCCACTTCATGAATTTTATTATCTCAATCCCATTCTACCTGACTAGAGGACAAAGCGGGGGTCTCTTCCAATATTTCAATTAGCAACAGAATTGATGTACAATATTTGCATATATGTATAAGATTAAATCTCACATAAATTAATCATAATTATGCCAACTCACTGTACTATATTGTACAGTGATCACCATCCATAATATAATTTTTTTCAAGAAAAACACCCTCACTGTACTATATTGTACAAATAAAAAAAAAATTTCAAGCCAATGGCATGTGGACATACTCTAAACCCTATCTTCTTCAGATAAATAGATATATGTTATTCCAAACACATGTTCATTATTGTATGCTCTAATCCTTGGTGACCTATTCATTTTTGCTTTTGTGGCTTTTCTTTCTCATGCAGAAATTCAATTCCATGAGTCCTTTGTACGTACAAATTTAATTTCTCTTTCTTTATCAATCATTTTCATCCTTGGATAAAGGTTTTGTACCTCTATTTTGACATATAGGCAAAAAGATAGCAACACTTTATCAAATCCAATATAGCACACTCCAATTCTTTGTTCGTCCATCAACTTAGATGCAACAGATGTAAATCGATCTGGTGCACATCTCGAAACAAAACTCTGTTTCTCTTTATTTAATATTCCTTTTTTCTGACTTCTGCAAGCGTACCTGTATTTTTTTCAGGAGGCAGATTTTTGAATGCACTTCCTATTTTCTTTCTCACCTGCATATTTACAAAAAAAATAAAATAAATAGATAAATAAATAAACCAGTAAACAAACTTTCTCAAATAACTGATTTTAGTTTCCACATATATCAATTAACTCTTCCAAACATTATACTAAACCAATTGTTTACTGTCCAACTCACCTCTTTTGTGATATAAGCATTGCCATCGTTTGCTTTTATCTTTCATACTTATTCTCCATTACATTCGTGAAAACAACATGTTGTCAAATACCATTAAGATAAAGAAATATACTTGTTGTACCTCTACATTACCATCCAATTTATTTATTGCTACACTTATTTGTTCTATAATGCTTTTCAATAAATATAGTTAGATCAAACCACAAAAAGAAAATGATATCACTACAAATGCTGTCATTTGTAACTTGATAATACGCATGTCAATAATAATTAAGCCAATATGACTTAGGAATGGTGCGCATGGCTGTAATGAGAATATTATTGCTTACATCAAACCCACCATTTCTTTTCCTAATTCTTCATGTTTTCCTTTTTAAATAATTTTCAAGACATCATTAACATCGTCAAACATCTGATACTTTACAATATTTTACGTTATACTAAATTAAAAGAAATAACAAGAATCAATATACTTACTAATACGATACAAACCCATAGTTACTACTTGCTATTGTATCTCTTTTTTCCATTTTCTCCCCCTCATCTTCCCCTTCATCACTTTCCACTTATGCAGTCTTACGCTTTCTATTTGTTACACCTATTATTTTGGAGACCTCTACATCACATGTACCTGCTTCAATTTTCTTTATCATTTCTTCCCGACTACATCCCATTTCCCCTATTCACCAGCCTACATGTTAATAAAGGAACATTAAATTAAATGATAGTCAAATACTCAAACCAAGTGGAACACCTAAGAATAACTGAAATTAATACATAAATTTTTCTTAGTCCCAATTATCAAGGTTCTACTAAGACTTAAGAATTTCTTGACAAGCTAGACAAATTTTTATTTTTGAAAAATCAAGACATATGGCTGAGTATATAAGGTCAAAATACTAAAAATTGACCCGGTGACAGTTAATTCTTTTACAATCAATTACTTTGTTTTGGTTTTACCTAACAATTTTCCAATTACTAATTGAAGAGTAGAGCTATTAACACACCCTTTTCCTTTCTCCACCCCATCAAATAACTAGAAAATTTAATATATCTATTTTAATTCCATAAGCACCTCATAATCGGGCTTAAAATAAACCAGTTTTTCTACCAATTAAACCTTTAGACCGACATCTCATACAACATATAAGCACTAAGAATCTAGAAATTCAGCCTGATGTTTTGAGAAGATGAACAATTGAGAGTTGTAAACTGGGCTCCAAACGACCCAAGCTATGACTCAAGTTTGATATTGACCTGAGAACTTTGTAATATTTTCCATGAAAACCTTGTAGTACGTTAGGGATTAGGATTATTTAAAATAATTCCTCTTTAACTATCTCTCCACTTACCTAAAAGTTTCTGGGCCGAATGCACAAATCTGTGACCACCTCAGAAACATTATAAGCCCCATTTACACTTTAATATAACATACTAGGCCTTAAATAAAATATTATAATTATAATTTCATCTATTACGCCAAGCCGCCAAAATTAAATAATACACAATAATTAAATGTTTTAACCCATTCATCAGAACATACAATATAAATAATAAATTTGTAATTAAATGTATAATTATTTAATTCCAATTTACTCCACTGCGATTGAACCGACTATAATTAGCTCGAATATAATTCTAAGCCATTGATTTCACCCTAATAACTTTTCGTATCACATCAGCACTTCAAATCGATATCTCAACCGCCCAATCAATTTAATTACATCTTTTCCTCGAGAATAACGTTTTCTCTAATGATCATTTCAACATACTTATTTATGTCAGAAACACTGCAGAATTTCATTAGATCACATCGAAAACCCATCGTTAGACGTGTCGACAAATTTATCAAGAATCACAATTTCAATATCAATCGCCCCACCAAGAGCACGAATCTAGACTATACAGATTATCGATTTGCAACTCAAATCAAATAACAACTACAATCACAAACCAGCAATTAACCCAAGACACAAAGAATTAACGAGATTAATAAATTCACAATTATTACCAGCGTTAATTAAATCATATGTGATCCAAATTAATGTAGACAACTACATCATCAAACCAAGTATATGACACATAAATCACCCAACGAATTTAATATACCTATACCTAAACAGCGCCCAACTCTTGAGCTCTTATCAGAACCGCGAACTTAACTTACGAACTGTTGACAATCAGATTATATCTTCCAGAATTCATACAGGATCGTGATAAAACACATGATTAATTAAAATTTTTGCTCCTAAAAATATTAATGCAAATTCAAAATATCTATGTGATAAATATTTTATATTTTATTAATCCGTAAAATCATTAATGCTTTTAGCAGTACAGAATCCCAATAATAACATAAAGTCATAAACCATAAAAAGTCTGCAAGCAATAAAATCCAGTAAAGACTAATCTTTTTACTGCATAAATGACAAACTCTTCTTTGCCCAATGAAGTTTAAGAGTTCAATCATGGCAATATGAACTATGAAAACCAAAAAGTTGCATAAAATCACATTTTAGAGAAGTAAAAAAAAAAACCAAATTAATCAAATGATATAAAGCCTAGCTTGGACAAAATTTGGTAGTGAATTTTGAATAGGATAGTCTTTGGAGGACATGCAGGTTTAGCTTATCATGGTGGTGGATTTTCATTTGGAGGAGAGGCACTTTAGATTTCTCTTAGTCAACATGTTCGGTTTCTTATTTTTTCACGCGTGAAGGATTTAATTCTCAAACGGCATTGTTTAATCTATTTGCAACTGGCTGTAATAATCCATTTTTTTGAATGAATTTTCCAAACACTCGGTATACAACTGTTTCAACCAGTGCTTTGTTTTTATTTTGTCCATAAAACACATTTTTATTAATTACTTAGTCAAATCACAGGTAGTAAGTTATCAAAATAGTAACTTAGGAAGACCCATATATTAATAATTCTAGCCACCCTTTTCAATTCCTAAACCAACAAGATCTTTTAAAGCCAAAGCCCATCACGTGCTTGTCATATTTACTTGTCAATTAATTCTTCGATGCTCTCCACGTGAATGCATGCTTGATGATTAATTAATTTAAATATTATTTTATTTGTTTTATTAAATTTATTTATTTTATTCTTTCAAATAAATTTCTTCCTACATATTATAATTTAATTTCTCTTTAATCCCAAAATATATTAAAATAACAAAATATAAAAATTAACATAATAAAATATAATTTCACATAAAATTAAGTTAGAAAAGTATTAAAATAATATATAAATTATGCCAATCACTTTCTTGAGCGTATCACGAGTATGTGTAGATTAGATATAGTCGTAAAAGTCGTTCGAAAAAAGTTAATAAAACCACAATTGCAACTGTTTAAGAAAAACATATTTGAGCATTTCTTAGAGTGTCGAAGCTTTTCGTTCAGTTGTGTAATTGTGCATAATGTGTTACTTAAGCAAGTGGATCATAGAGAATGCAATGAAAAATGTCAATTATGGTTTGAAATTAGTGAGTATTTGGTATGCTTATCAGTTAGAGAGTGATGCCTAGTTACGAGATTTTCTTATGGTTAAGATGTCGTATTCAAAAAGCAAAAAATGATGCATAAGCTCCTTAATAAGAATTTTGACGGTTTGTTTCGCAACATGAATCTTAGTTAATTCTACTAAAGATTTGAGGACTTAAAATTCAAGGATATAGACGACATTGATACACTGAAGATGTAGTTTATTATTTTGCAGACATATATACTAAATGGATGAAACGATCATTGTCTAATCAATTTCTTATTGCTTAACGAAATATATGACATAAATGACTTACAAGATCGTTCATAGGGTAATTTGTCATGGGAAACGATTTACAATAGTTTTGATAATGCATTGAACCACAAATGCGAGAATTTAAGAGGATGCACTTAGAAAAACCTAACTATAAAATTGAAGCATATGATATAAATCACTTAAGAAATCATCTATAGGGTAATTTGTTATGGGAAATGATATACAATAGTTTTGACAGTGCATTGAAGGACAAATGCGAGAAATTTAAGAAGACGTAGTTAGAAAGTCTTAACTATAAAATTTAAAAGTTCAATATTTATGGTTTTATGTTCGAGTTTCAGGTGTGTTGATTTTTTTTTTTTAGGATTACTGAATTTTGTAATAATGAATATTTAAGATAGGTTCTATCAATAAACACTCCGTCACACCTTTTAATTAACTTGCTTAGGTTTTGGGCTCTTTTTAATTTGTTGGATTGGTATTGAATTTAGATGGATTTAGCATACTAGATTGAAATTCACTTTTGTCGTTGCCATCGCCATCGCTGTTTGCCGTTGCCAATGATGATTCAAGGAGAAAAGCTGGTTAAGATTTTGTAAAGAGGAAGTGAAGTTTCAGTTGAAATGGGGAGGACAATTTGGGGGAAAAAATTATGTTAAACTACTTATGCTAGAAAAAAATTAGAGGAGTTGAATGTGAAAAATGCAAAAGTATTTGGGTTAGTTTTGTAAATTTTCCAAATTCATCCCATCATTATTAATAGTGAGTGACAAATAAAGAAAATTATATGTTGAATAAAGATTATTATGCAGCGGGTCGTAATAAGAGGAGCTCGAACTCAAAGCTATATTACTTGTCACTTGCTCAGATCATGCGTTTCCCAGAATGCATTTTCACCGTCACAGTCCTGTCGTTACGCCTCAACAACAAAACCCAATGTTCCTTCTTTTCAAGGATCGGATTTTCACTCACAAATAAAAAAGATTACCCATTTGATAAGAACAAATCGCCTGACCGAAGCAAGAGCAGTTTTTGATCAAACGGAGCGAAGAAATACTAAAACATGGAATCTTATGATCAGCGGGTATGTAAAACGAAGAGAAATGGCTAAGGCAAGGAAGCTGTTTGATGAAATGCCTCAAAGAGACGTCGTTTCATGGAATGTGATCATTTCGGGATATATTTCTTCTCGTGGAAGTGGGTTTTTAGAGGAGGCTAGGTACTTGTTTGATGTAATGCCTGAGAGAGACTTCGTTACGTGGAACACAGTTATTAGTGGGTACGCGAAGACTGGTAAAATGGCGGAGGCTTTGCGGCTTTTTAATAGCATGCCTGCGCGGAATGTGGTGTCGTGGAATGCTATGATTTCTGGGTTTTTGCAAAATGGTGATGTGGCAAATGCTATTGAATTTTTTGAGAGAATGCCAGTGCGGGATTCTGCTTCGTTAAGTGCACTCGTGTCTGGTCTTATTCAGAATGGTGAGCTAGATGAAGCTGCAAGACTGTTGGTTAAATGTCAGAATAGATGTGATGGCAGAGAAGATTTAGTGCGTGCTTATAATACTTTGATTGTGGGGTATGGTCAGAATGGAAGAGTTGAAGAAGCTCGAAAGCTTTTTGATCAAATCCCGGTGAATTGTGATCGAGGGGAAGGAAATGTGAGATTTAAAAGGAGTATTGTAACATGGAATTCTATGATTATGTGCTATGTGAAGGCAGGAGATGTGGTTTCTGCTAGGGAACTTTTCGACCAAATGTTGGAACGAGATACTTTTTCATGGAATACTATGATTAGTGGCTATAATCAAGTGTCCGATATGGAACAAGCCTCAAATATCTTTGGTAAAATGCCACATCCTGACACATTAACGTGGAATGCTATGGTCTCTGGTTATGCTCAGATTGGTAATTTAAAACTTGCTCTTGATTTTTTCAAGAGGATGCCGCGAAAGAACTTGGTCTCATGGAATTCAATGATAGCAGGTTGTGAGACAAACAAGGACTATGAAGGAGCAATTAAGCTCTTCATCCAGATGCAAGTTGAAGGAGAAAAACCTGATAGACACACTTTTTCTTCAATTCTCAGTGTGTCTTCTGGAATTGTGGATCTACACCTGGGAATGCAGATTCATCAAATGGTCACTAAAACAGTTATTCCAGATGTGCCAATAAACAATGCCCTTATTACCATGTACGCAAGATGTGGGGCTATAGTGGAGGCACGTATTATTTTTGAAGAGATGAAACTTTTGAAAAATGTAGTCTCTTGGAATGCAATGATAGGAGGATGTGCATCTCATGGTTTTGCTACAGAGGCTCTAGAACTTTTCAAATCAATGAAGAGTTTCAAAGTCTTACCTACATATATAACATTTATTTCTGTTTTAAGTGCTTGTGCCCATGCAGGCCTAGTTGAAGAAGGCCGTCAGCATTTTAAATCAATGGTTAATGAATATGGTATTGAGCCAAGAATTGAACACTTTGCCTCCCTTGTGGACATTGTGGGTAGGCATGGGCGGCTTGAGGATGCTATTCATTTGATCAAAGGCATGCCATTTGAGCCAGATAAGGCTGTGTGGGGTGCATTACTGGGTGCATGCAGGGTGCATAACAATGTAGAGTTGGCTCAAGTTGCAGCTGAGGCATTGATGAAACTAGAACCAGAAAATTCAACCCCTTATGTGTTGCTATATAATATGTATGCTGATGTGGGACGATGGGATGATGCAAATGAAGTAAGGCTGCTGATGAAAAGCAATAATATCAAGAAGCCAACAGGCTATAGTTGGGTAGATTCCTCTCGTTGTGGATAGTTTATTTGCTCTATATGTAGTTCTTGGGTGAGTGGACCAAGTGATGAGGAGCTGTGAGATTGATATCCAGTCATTATAACGTGGAATTATCATTCCTCATGAGAATTTCGTCCAGTCAATATCCACCAGTTTGAGTGAGGACAAAGGGGGAATTCCTTTATTCAGGCATGTGTTTTAGATGTTCGGAACACATGTATGTTTGTTGGTTGATTTCTGATTATTAACCTTAGACAGTGGAATACTAAAATCATAAAATTTTTGGTCTTGTTTTTCTGATTGCATACTTAATTGCCTAATTCTCAGCAGTAAAGCATATAATTTTATTGAAAAGGCACTAATTACCCTTTCCTATACACAGTAACCATTGATGAAGTCTTCCAAACTGTTTTATTGACCTTCCCATACATTACTACATTATACTGGGTTTACTTTTCAAGAATGTGGCCTATGATTCCTACATTATACTTGGTTGGTTTTTCTTTTTTTCTTTCACTTTTTTTGGCGTTGTTTTTTATGGGTTCTTGGATTTCAGAGTTTGCAATTACTGTGATTGCAGAGAATGTTTGTAATTTGAAGGAGGAAGCTGGCTGGATTTTGAAGATTGATCTAGTCTAACTAGGAGAGAAGTTGAAGGTAAGAAGTTTATTATTGGTTTGTTTGTTGGTATTTTAGATGATGTGATTTCAATTCAATTATTGACTTCAAGTTCATAGTAGTGTTAGATGGGATCCGAAAACTGTTTCAACATTTTTTGACAGAATTATAGTGGTCAGATACCAAGAATGAGTTAATGTGTTTGTGTTGATTTTATGTATGTTATTCTCTTGCTAGATAAGTTCAACTGATTATTCATAAGGTTGCCTCCATTTTCAGCTGGTTGAGCAGGAGGGACAATGCAATTCAGAATGCAAGACAATCGAGTGTGCCTGTCAAGAGGTAAGACTTATGCCCTCTCTTTTGTTTGTGTATCATGTGGCCAGAATTTAAGCTATATTTGGTGATTATTGTCCTTATTACTTCCATGATGATGGCTGTTTACTACATTGTGGTAGTGTAGGAAATCGTTCACCTCAAAGTTTCTCTAGTTATAACTATTGATCATCTGCGGCATAAATATGTTGTATGTATAATTGGATTGTAATTGGAATTTTTGCAGGTTTTGGGTTATTCTGACACTGAAGTTGCTGAATGTCCACAGACATCCAATCCTGACATTGATATCATTGGTGAATTATCTACCTAAAGACTTGAGTAAAGCATGCAGCACCCAGCCACCACGGCATTCCCTGTTTTAAAATTTCAATATTGATTTATGTCATCCAGAGGGCTACAAACTTGCCAATCTTGGAGATTTTTGTTTTTCTTCTTATCATTGATCTTTTCATTTTTAAGATTTAAATGAAATTCAGCGATCGTTTAGAGCTCTTAGTTTCCTATAGAAAATTGTCGTTCTGAATCTGTTGGATATACCTAGATGGATAATTTTTATTCTTTTCCAATACATCCTGGATGGATAATTCTGAATCAATTGTTTGTAGTTTTCATCTGGTATCTCTTAAATATGAGTGTCAGTGGTTGCTTGAATGAGGATATTGGGAGGAAAAAGAGAGTGATGAGGTTAAGGGAGCCATGGGATTTGAGTAAGAAAATGAAGAGATGAGATGGATGCCTAAGAAATATAAAGTTTTTTGTTCAAATATGCCTTTTAAAACAGAGAGTGGGTACTGTAGATCAGTAGTCGTTAAGCCTGACACAGGATATATGGTTAGTTCCTTCAGTGCAGTAGCAATTTTCTTTCAAGTGTTTTCTATTATGGCTGCTTTCACTCTCCCTGTCATATAGTGGTTTATGTTCGTAAGCTTTGTCATCTGTTAGAAAATTGTTTATTTTTCCAGTTAGCAACTAAACATATTACTGTGTTAGCCAATCTATGTTGCTTGGAAAGAATAAATTGACATGAGGAAGGATATCCCTAAGGTGGTGGGAGCTTAATTTTGGTGGATTCTTTTCTGAAACAGCAACCCCAGTGTCTGGACTCTGTAATTTACCTTAAAAAACTTCTCTATGTCCAAGAAACCCAAGCATTAAGTTAGTAGGTTTTATGAACAATTCATTTCATTTCCATTTCCATTCTAAAGAAGGTTTTTCTTTACTTCTTTTTCATAATTTTCTTTGTTCTATTATTATTATTTTTTATTTAAACCGATTGGTATCTAGTGACCGCATTGAGTTCTGATTAATTCATATTTGAGTTGGATAAGATTACTAGGACGATAAAATTCTCCCAACAAGTATTTAATTACAATTGTATTCTCAAGCCTCGAACTAAAGACCTTGGTTAAGTTAGAACAATCCATTGACTAACTGATCTACAAAGTTGTTAGTCTTTTATTATTTTTTTGAGTTTTGTGCATTGTAAGCCCAAAAAAATATTACTCCTTGGATTGATATGATGATTATCTATTTCATCCAATCAATTTTCCATTTCCCACCACCTTTAAATGTTAAGGGTGTGTATTGTATTATGATATATTATATTATTTTAATGTAGATGTATTGTATTATACTATATTGCATTAAAACTATGTTATAACAATATTGTATAAATGTTTGGTCATACACTATATTATATTATTTTTTAATTATACTATATTTAGTGTTACACTATGTTGTATTAATTTTTGTTTGTGATTAATTTAAATTATATATTTAAAAAATAATATTTATTAGTACTTAGAAAAATAATTAATTTAATTATTGTAATATAAATAAATAGTGTAATATTATATTATATTATTTAAGTATTTATTATTAGTTATTTTAAAGTATTAAATAATAATCAATTTTATATATTAATTATTATAATATAATTAAATAATAAATTATTTAGCTATATTTTTAATATAATAAAAATTAAAATATAATATAATATTATTGAATAATCAATTATAAAATTATATTTATAATTATAATATAAAAATAAAAAATATAATATTATATAATATCAAAAAATATATTTATTTATTATTATTATAAAAAAAAGGAAAAGCTAATATGTCGGGTTTAGCTAATGTGTGAGGCTGCTGCATTAGGGTGCTAATGCAATGCAACCCCATATAATGAGGGTGCCAAACACCCCCTAAAGGTTGGTATACTTGGATTTGCCAAACACCCCTAAAGGTTGGTATACTTGGATAAATCAGGGTCGATAGTAAAAACTTTTCATTGTTGAATTAATACTTTTTGTTGTTGAATTAATTGCGTAACATTAGTTGATGTTGACAGGAAACTGAGGTTCATATACTTGGATAAATAAGTGTTGCTAGTGCTTATTTTTTGTTGTTGAATTAGTTGTGTAACATTAGATGATGTTGATAGGAAACTTGTGGTTTGAATGTTTGATAAGAAAGGTTTTCCAATTAGTTAAATTGTCATCTTGTGGCCCAGAACGGGATACCAGGAGAAACTTTTGTACCCAAACCAGCTAAAGAGGCTGAAAGGGTTAGGAGATCTGTGGAGGCAAAGTATCCTTTTCTCTCATTAATCTTTGCTGTATGTATCATTACAATTTATTTTGAATTTTGTTCTATATTCTGTTTCGACATGGTTCAGGATATTCCTGGAGCACCAGGCATGAAATGTATTCACAGGAAGATTTAATGAACACGAAAATTTTTGGTGGAGACTAAGGTGATCAAATGATGAGGCTGATTTTCCCAAGAATTTGGTACTAACTTAAACTTATATCCTATTAAAGTTTTCATGGTTAAAATCTTTGTTCACGAACTCTTGAAACTCAAAACTTTTGATAAAGTTTTGAGAGAGAGAGAAAGTAAAAGTTATGAATGGAAACAAAGGATCACCAATGGAATCTTAAACTAGAGTTATGAACAACCTTTTTTTGATGTACTAATGTGGTTCTGACTTCGAAGGCACTCATCTAGATATCGTAGGAGAGTCATGAAATTCGGTTTCTTGTACTTCCACCATTCTAAGTACATGCTGCATTCTGCGAGTGAATGTCATACAACTGTTTTAATTAGAATTCTCCCTAGCAAATTATTTTCGTGAGATGATTGTTTCTGTTCGTTTGTGAAGTCTGTAATTTAGGCAGACGATCACCCAACTGTGAATTGTGTATCAACGGCACCGGAAACGTGCTTCAACATGCAATAATAAGGGAGAGTAACTTCCGGATGCAGGCAACAATAAGGGAGACTAACTTCCGGATGCTGTCATGATCCAAACACTCAAGTCAGCTGTAAACAAATTGACCCAAACAATACAAACATTTGAAGGAATATCTTTTATGTGAACAAGGGCTTTTTTCTCAGGAAGGGGACAAGGTTTAAATTTGCCAAAACTTTTAAGGTCAGCGACCTTTAGGAAAGATTCACTAGGAGAAGAAAAATTGGTACGGCAGTACAAATATCAAAATTTTAAGAATACATTTCCATCAGCGGGAACATCTGTTAAAATGAATAAATAAGAATTACAGACAAGCTACACTTAATAAAAGTCAACTCATTTGTCCAGATACTGGAGCAATGAGAATTATGGCAGCTGGAAAGGAAAACAACCATAAGCTAATGTTGACAATGGCCAGCCTCAACGCATCTTGTAATATTGGATCCTGGAAATAGCAGAATGCCTACCCTGCAACGAATATTTCAGCATTATATCAACATCTCGTGGATTCTTTTTGTTTGGCGCCACAGTCAAGCTCCCACTTACTGCCTCCCCCTCGCAAATAGTTAATACGTCTTCCAGATAAAGAACTGTTTGCTTCCAATGCGTAGCCCGTGATTTTGGACCTGTATTATATATTTCAAGTTGTCAAAAACACATCAAAATTCTGCCAGTGATGAACTACAAAAACCATACAGATTTTTGTAAGAGACCATTCTGATCTGTGATTCACAAGCATATCGATTTTAAAGAGATTTAAGATTTGAAACAGCAGATATCTAGAGTAAGCCCATCTAACTAACGAGAAAAGACTTCAGAAATGCTTGGAGGTCACTTTTCAGATTCAATGCTCCTTTGTCCAGATAAAGAGAAATAAAGTGAAGAAGTTGAAGGGCAGAGAAATGAACCTGTTGAGAAGCCCATTAATTTGTGGCACTTGGTAAAGGTCACATCAAAATATGCTACAAGAGCATGGATGTAATCATTACGTTCTGCCACAAGCTTAAATGGAGCCGTAAAGGAAGCGTCCCCAGGTGCCATCTTGGAGATATCCATTGTCTGTTGTAAAAACAATTCAAGTGCATCAGCCAACAAGTATATTAACATCTTCAGGGGAATGGCTCAGAAAGCAGAGGGAATATATGTATAAGAAAAGCCATGTAATGTATATGTAAGTTTTCATCCAAAACCTTGAGTAGCTGGCAGTTTGTAACAATTTGATTCTGATCAACTGTATCAACAAGAGGTTCCATCATAGCCTGCTTCTTGATGCAGCTCATGTCAAAGCCATAGACGTTATTCCAAACTGGACAAGTGAGAATGGAAAAAGGAAAGAGTAATGGGTGTGAGCAAATAAAATGCAATGCATTAAAAATTAATGTACACATCAAGAGCAGTTGAAACAGCAACCACACAATTGATACAAAATAATTTCTTCAAGTATTCCCCTAAATAAACTAGATTATTTAATTGAATCCATGCAAGAGGTCAATAGTCTCACATTCAATCTTGTCATCTTTGTACTCAGCATCTTCAATGGCTGTCAAATAGAGAGAAGCTTTATCTGGTAACACAATTCCATCATCAACCTACCATCAGTCAAGGCATACGTAAATTGATTTAAATTAAAAAAAAATCACTTGGCAGAAGGTAAGAAAAGATTTTATTAAGTGTAGCTACCCAAAGAGGGTGCAAGCAGCAATGTAACTAAAAATTTGAACTTCTAGAAGTTTCATATTGAATAGGAACATAAGGCTGCAACTCAAGCACATTATCCAGCTCAGCCTGAAGGTTCTATGAAGGCTTCAACCAAATTGCAAGTTAACTTGAGTCTTTGCATGAAGCAATTTAATTGACCATACTTTTCCATTTCATTTAAACAATACAAATAATTTCGATCAATCCGAATTAATTTTGAATCAATACATATCCTAAATGCAGACTCCACACATCTAGTACCCAGATTAAATCACCTAGCTAATGCTCAGATAATTTACCAAGCTCAAAATGTGTAAAATGAAGTTCAAAGTACGTTGACTTTCACAGAATGACTGCATCCCTCAGTAACCACAAGACCAAAAGACTTAAAAGCACATGTTCAACTATGATGTTTTGTCAATAACACATGTCAACACATGACATGGATAAACACAGAATTTGGCTTGTGAATGGAAAACTACCGGTACAAGCTCAGCATAGCAAACAATTCAAAATTATATATGTACTGTGTGAAAATATTTAACTGATATAGTAGTTTAAAGGATATAGTCTAGAAACTTAGTACAAGGAAAAAAAGCTAGCAATTCTTTAACCATGACACTGATTTGAAACATCAAGATTTTTTTTTTTTTAATAAAGTTATTAGAAAATAGAAAGAAATGCTTTCACTGTATCTGCAATGGATTAATGATTAGACATATGATGGTAACTACGAAAATTCAATATATTATAAAATTTAACTAAGAGCGCAGTGAGATATAAAACTTTAGGTGCAACTTACTAGCCATTTATCACGCGCATACAAGACTGTATTTAGCATGTTCTCGAACAACAAAAAATAGCCCATCCACTCTGAAATAATTATATCCACTTTTGTAACTGGAAGCTCAATTTCCTCAATCTTCCCTTTTAAAACTGTTATAACTGTAATAATAAAATGAAAAATGAGTAAGCAAAAGGCAAAATTTTTCAAAGCAATTATACAAGACATCGCAAATAGGATATGGACTAGAGTGAAATCACCATTAGAAAATCCATTTGCTTCGACAATCTGTTTAGCCATGTTAGCCATTTGGGAGCACTCAACCTAGAGATATGAAAGTTGTCAGCTGCATTTAGCAAGCATTGATAAACGCATGAGAAACTACATACAAAAGCCAGGTACTGTATGCACTGTATTGGTTGAGAAGATATTAATAAAAAATTCATCAAATAAAGGAAGGGCAATACATACCGCATAAACATGAGCTGCCCCTGCTTTTGCACAAAATAAGGACAAAATTCCAGTCCCAGCTCCAACATCAAGGACTACTTTGTCCTTGAAAAGAAACTTGTTCTGATAAATAACATTTTGATATGACTTAGTTCTCACTACATCCTTTAGCATTTCCTGCAATTTAGTAAACTGTCAGGAAAGCATCTACTAATTTTTTTCAAAATGGGATAAACTCAATTTGTCTTCCATGATGAAATAAAGAAGAATACACTAAAGACAACAAATAACAAATTTGCCAGTCTAGCATGTGTAGAAATTCTAAGCACGAAGTCCGAAGGAAAAATGGGAGAAAAATTCCCCTAAAGAACATGTGATTGGGCAAAATTCACTAACACAGGCAAGGTTTTCACATAGCTAAAGAAAGCAAGGCATTTTCTAAACTCATGCCACAGAGACCCTAAAGCAAAATAATGCATTGACTTCTAACAAGAAGCTTAGTAGCTTACAACTGCTTTTATATTGTAAGTGCCACACAATTATTTAGGCACAATACGCAAATTATCAAAACATTGAATAGCCAGTCTAACAATAAACATGTCACTTAAGGATTAAAACTTTAAAACATTAACAAAAAAATGTATTTGAAAGGAAGTAGTTGGCAGAAGAAACTTCTATATCCTATGGACAGCATAACATACACGAACATTCCATGATGTCAGATAAGAAAATAATACAACATCCAAATTGGATCCGAACAAATGTGTTAGAGATATAATGTTTCAATAGCAAAAGCCAAAGAAGTTTGCGTCCAGGTTCAGCACACTTACTTCATGAATGCCTGCAAACATAAAAAAAAAAAGTATCAATCAATTAGTAAATTCAAAAACTCCCATTTAGTTTCAGCGAATGAAAGAATAAAGAAGAGAAAAATACCAAAGTGAGAGTAAGAATCGAAGTAATAATCAGCGCTGGTTTTATCATCTTCACCGTCAAGCATCGACACGTCAGCGTCGCACATGGCCTCATCGTCGATAGCAGTGCCATCGACGGGCGCCGCAACCGAATCTTCGAGAATGGAGCTCACAGTGGAGTCATCCTCTTCCGCGTCTGCGAACCGAGTAATAGTGTTGTGTTGGTGCCGATCAGGATCAGAGCCGGAGATTTTCATTGAGCTTTGGTTGTTGTCGCTGCTCTTGTTGTTCTTGCGACGGCCCATCGACTAGGGTTTTCGAAGGATTTTTATTTAGGGTTTATGGGTGGGTATAACTTTTTGGTTTGGGTTTAGCTGCTTGCTTAGCTTGAGCTCAGAATGAGCGCGTGCGCCTTTGTGTTTGGGTTTAAATATTGTGAGATTTTTAGAGGGAAGCAATCATGCTCTCGAGCATCAAGGAGGCCAGATCCATGGATGTTGTGCGGACACGAAACGTCAGCGTTTCCTGATTTAAACAGAAAGTGCGGTCCATTTGCATTGCACCTAAAAAAAAATTCTCACTTTCCACTCTTATAGTGATATTTTAGTTTAAAAACTATTATCGAAATACCCAACTGCAGACAAAATAATACCAAATAAAATATCTCACGGAAAATGAAATTCACACCATATTTAGCTCCATAGATAGCACCAAATGCTGTGTTTTGAGATGAGTAGAAATTGTCATTGTGAATTGACAATTGCAACACACACGCCCTCTCGCACAACACACGCACATGTTCTCTCACGCAACACACGCTCTCTAGCTCTCTCCCTCACGCTCTCTCTATTCTTCCTTACGACACACTATTCTTTCTCTCTGCCCCTCCAAATCCAGCGGTCGCAGTCACTCTCGTTCTCTCCCCTCCAAATCTAGCAGCTGCAGGTCACTCCCACCCCACAAATCTATAGCAACCATGGGTCACAGTTGCCGTTGTCTAATCGTCGACAGTCGCCTTAATCAACTTGTGAGGTAATTTGTTTCATTAGAATATCCTTATTTTAATGTTAGTTACTTTTGGTGGATCTGTCGAAACTGAATTAAAGTTAAATATGTATCATAATATTATAAAAAGAGTTTAGTTATTATCACATTGGAAAATAGATTCACACCACATTTAGCACCACAAATACCACCGAACGGTGCGTTTTAAGGTAAGTATAAATTGTCACTATGAACTGACAATTGCAAGTTTGCAACACGCATGTCCTCTCGCACAACATACACACACACACACACAGATTTCTCGCACTCTCCCTCATGCTCTCTCTCTGTTCTTCCTCACAACACATAGCTCTCTCTCTCTTTCCCCTCTAAATCTAGTAGACGCGGGTCACTCTTGCTCTCCTCCCTTCAAATCCAGTAGCCACAGGTCATTCTCTTTCTCTCCCCTCCAAATCTAGCAGCCATGGGTCACTCTCGCTCTCCCCCCCTCCAAATCCAACAGGCATGGGTTGCTCTCTCTACCTCCCCCCCTTCCCCCCAAATCCATAGCAGCTATGGGTCACAGCTATTGTTTTCTCGTCGTTGACAGCTGCCGTAATCAACTTGTGAAGTAATTTACTTCATTCGAATATCCTTATTTTAATGATAGTTGCTTCTGGTGGATCTGTCGGAATTGAATGAAAGTTAAATATGTATTATAATATTATAGAGAGAGTTTAGCTATTATCATCTTTTACAGTCTTATAAGAGGAAACATCTTAAACAGTCTTGAGTATATAATGAAATAAGAAAAGAATAAAAAATACATAATGTATATCAGTTGTATATGTGCAAAGATAACTTCTTAAAGCTATAACCACATGGCTTATTAATTTATGTCTTTGGCATATGACAACTTGGTGAATTTACTTGTTAGCTATGTAATGTGCAATTTAATGAAATATTGGACATTGAAGGATTTTATAGGATGGAAAAGACTTAATATCTTTTGACTTACTGTTTATGCATTGTTGTGCAGTAGGTTGTGTTTAGGTCTGTTAGATGTTGAAATGATTTGAGGCAAAATTCTTTTATGCAATTGTTTGCTTGTGTCAACTTTTGAAAGGAAACTTGTTATTTGGGTGTTATATGTCAGTTTATCTCTTAGGTTTTGTTGGTTGCGATATTTTGTATTTGATTTCATTTCCTTTTGGCTCTAGTATGGCCCCCTAATAGAACTTCATGTAATTCATTTTAGGATATGTTTTTATGAACTAGAGATGACATCATTAGCCATATAGTCTTTCTTGTTGCTCATTTCCTTCCCTCTTTTTTTTTTCCTTTGCTGTCTCTTTCTATCTTTGCTTATTTCCTGCTTCTTAATTAGTTGCCATGCAGAAAGAAAATTTTGGTTGACTTGATTTGTTAAATGTACACTTTGCTTAGTTTTTTTTATTATTAATGATGAGCTTCAGATTGCTAGAAATTAATTTGGGATAGACTGATTTGTATTTGCATGATTTGATTGTTGCTACTGAGCTTGAGATTGTTGGAAAATTTGTTCCGTCATTATGTGTTGTTCTTTATTTTTGCAGAAAATTTGTAAAATCATCTTGTCTTCAACTCAATTGAATTTTCAAACCCATAGCTGAAAGCTTCTGGAAAATGTTACAACAATAATAAGATCTTATGAACTTCACGTACAAGAGAAAATCTTAATCGTAAGTTTTGGAAGAGCAAAGGATGTGGGGCTTTTGAATGGGATAACGATCGGAAGAGTAGTGAATCTAATGAGAGGGGATAGAAGATCAAAATATGAATGAGAGAAAAATTGACATTTTATTAAAAGAAATCCGTAAGTTGGGGCATCAAATGGAATTCTATCTCTTAAATTTCAATTGTTCGAGAAAAACTTTAATAAAGACGATAATATGAAGATTAAAGGTAATTGATAGAGGATGAGGTACGAAGAAGACAACCAAGTCTTATTGCAAAATATGTCCTACAAATAATTATATTTATTGTAATACGTATTATATTAAAGTTGGAAACTTAATTAATGTATCGTTATCTTTGTTCTTTTTTTTTTTTTTTTTTTTGTGAACTGTATGATGAAATTTTAAATTTTTAGTGTATATCTTTAGTAGATACAAAGTATGAGCTTCTCTTATTTTGACTGGGTAACTGGATTTTTGGTGAAATTGCTTAGATTGAATTTTTCTTCTCATATTTGCCAAAAGAAATAAGAGTAATTAATTACATTAACTAAGAATGCAAGATCAACATGGGTGACTACATTGGACGTGGAGTGCAAGATCAACATTAAAATTACTTCACAAAACCAACATTAAAATTCAAGAAAGAAACCGTGAAATTAAATGAAAAGCTAAAACATTCATTCATGCACAATCCAAACCCTTCAATATTCCGATAATCCGATAGCACATAGAGTGCATAACCTACAGACTTCATGAATATGCTTAAAAAATGAACAAAACAATTTCATAAAACCAATGCCATTAGAGGAATAAATCCATACATAAAATCCACAAGCTAAGTATTGTATTAGAATATGAATGAAAATAAAACAAACATCTACATTCTTCATTTTAAAAACGAACACAATATAAATACAATGCTTTTCTACGAAATTACTTTGAAACTCCTTATTAACTCCATATTCATTATCTTGTTGAAAGAGTAGTTGTTAAAAATACTAAGTGGCTGAGGTTGTGGTTGCTATTATAAAAAATTAAACATCTTATTATAATCCGAAAAAATAAAGTAAATAAGATGAACAAATAAAAAGCTTATCACCACTTACAGGGCAAGAATTATGTGTAGATGTTGGATAAATATTTTCCCTAATTATATGATGTGAGCTCATAAGACCCTAAAAAAACATACATTGATTAATGAATCTTTAATGAAATGATAAAAAAATCATATTTATAAAGCATGAAAAACTTACATTATAATAGTCTATAATTCTACGTGGGTGCATATTCCTACCAACACTACTTTATTCAAGATTTTGAAATGATAGAAGTTCAACAAAATATTAGAAAAATATTTATGGATTGAGTAATGAAAATTAAGTTTATGGATATGAATTTTATAAAATTTACCGTAACAATATTGATCTCTTGTGTTTTGATTATAATAGCCATTCGAATTTAAAACTAACCTTTACATCGGAACGTGCTGAATTCATTTTCGATTTCATAAACTTTTTTGGCTTCTTTCTTAGGCAAGGTGATGGCCTTTACAATGCTTAGCTACTGGATCACGTGCTGTTTCAACTGAATTCGTTGAAATTCCCATGTTGTTACTACAATTTCTTTGGCCTGTAACAATAGGTCTTTCGTCACCTTCGTACTGAATTATCTTTGGTAAATATTTTCGTACCTTATGAATCTAATCCAAAATAAGTTTAGAACTTTTAACATTTGTTGCAACCATGTTTTCAACCTCTATAAAACTAACACACATTTTCTCATATCGCTTTTGTTCATTTATACAACTATGCAGCTCATCACTTTCACCCTACTATGGTATTTCCACACATATTTTCTCTTTCTTTGTAGGATGTACTTTTTTAAAAGTACTTCTATGTCATTGTGTATCATGACTGTAATGACATGCCAGTAAATAATTTCTCTAAACATGAGCTTTAAACAACCATAACAGATTTCACCATTTTCTTTTTCAAAATAAACATCAACAAAAGTTCTGTTTTTTTCCTCCCCAACTTTGACATTTGCTCTAACCATATACTTACATACCATAGAATTGAAAAATTCATAATAGATCTTTTCAATCAGCTCTTGTTGAAATTCTTGAAATTTTAAAATAGTGTACACATCTTAAAATTGTTTCTAAACTCTATTCTTTAATGCATTGTTGTCTTACTCTACAAATTGCTTTAAATTAGTTTTTTAGTTTACATAACCATAAAAAAAATACATTCATACTCTCACTACATTGAGTAGTTGACATTCCTACCCAAAAACTGTTCTTTAGATCACATGATACCCAACGATTTCTCTCATTTTATAAGCACTACAACATTTATTATCTCCCAAATCATATTCTAAAATCATATGGTGCCAAGCTTCCTCAAATTTTACAAGGCTTTGTGAATTATAAACAACATAATGCAACACACTGCTAACGTTATGATATTATTCGTAGCTCCGTAGCTTATTTGGAATTTCTTCAGTATATACCATAAACTATTGAAAAATTAACATATAATATACTATTTTAAGGGCACATTTTGAATGGGATCCAATTAACCAACGTAAAAGGTCTTAAAATTTTTAGATTCTATGTCACAAATACTTCGAGATGATATATTTATATGCTTAAAATGATACTTAGGTGAATGAGAAATTGTCTCTCAAAATGTACCATTAAAATTGAAAATTTGAAAGGAAATGGAGTTTATCTCACATAGAAAAATTAATCTAAGGATTTTGAGTTTAGATATGAATAGTCATCCATACATGAGTAAGAATAATAAGAATAGAGACTCTCTTTATGTGCGCCTATGCAAGGGAGGTGCAAATCCTCGAACCGATTTGCTTGAACTCGTGTGCCTCCGCATGTCCTGCATACATGAATGTGGCGTTAAAATCACCCAAGCCCATATTTACACTTTTTTTATTTCATTTTTTATTTTTTTCACTAATAGTTTTTAACATTAAAATCAAATTCAATTTTAATTTGTGATTGATTTTGAACGGTTACAGAATTCAATTTATTTGAATTAAAAGAGATGTAATAGTCAATTAATTAGAGACAAAATTGAATTTAAAAATTCAATTTTATTATTTATTTAGCTTTCAACAGTAACATCCCCCTCTTGGCTATAAAAAGACAACCGTTCTCTCCTATTTAATACATAACGAGAAACTATTTCATACACAACAAGGAAAAAATAGAGTGCAAGAAAGAGAAAAAAAAATTTCCCCTCTTCTGTCAGAGTTCCACACTGTTGTGGCTCATCGAAACTTTTTTATTAGTGCTGAAAGAATTGTTCTTTTCTGTTGTATTCTTGGAAGTAGAAACCAACGAACCTAAAACATTGTTAATAGGTAGTTAATCTGTTTTAATGACACTGTTCTTAACCGGCCTCAGATTTATTTCTGTTTTCATCTTTCATTTTGATTGTGTACTAACCGTTTACTGCAGTTGTTATACTAACTTTTTCTATATGTTATACTGTTATATCGCTTAATGTCATCACTATTGCTCATTGTTAAATTTAATATGTTTAATTTACTTGCTGTTTTCCTTTATTGTTGTAATATACAGTAGATTTTTATTTCAGTTGTATTCAATATTATTTATATTTAAATAATATTTCATAATAATTCTTCCGTTTTTATTTTGTTTTCAATTGTCAACTCACTACAATTATTTTTCTAATAATCTTAAAACAAATTGAGACTTGAGATAGCAATTAAGAGTAATGTAGTTCTTACTGTAACTTGTGCTATTGGGCCTTCTTTCATAAAAGACCAAGTCATTACGATTATTCTTTTGAGTCATGCAGAAAGGCTAGATAAGTTCAACAGATAGAACTTTAAGCATTGGCTGTAAAAGATGTTGTTTTACTTGACAACGCTAAACCTTGCGAGGTTCTTGATGGATGAGGCTCCTAAACCCAAGGAGGGTGAAACTAATGTTTAAGTAATCAGTGCTATAAATGCTTAACATCATTCTGATTTTATATGTAAGAACTATATGATGAACGAGATGGATGACACCTTGTATAATATACACATACGAAAAAGAACAACTAAGGAACTATAGGAATCCTTAGAGCATAAATACAAAGCTGAGGATGCTGGTACTAGAAAGTTTCTTATTGGCCACTTCTTAAAGTATCAAATGGTGGACTCCAAGACTATCATAAGTCAAGTACAAGAGCTTTAAATTATATTGTCAGACATCTTTGCTAAAGAAATGATACTGAGTGAAACTTTTCAAGTAGCTACTATCATTGAAAATTTACCTTCTGTTTGGAAAGATTTCAAGAGTTATCTGAAGCATAAGTGCAAGACAATGAACATTGAAGGTTTGGTTGTTAAAAATGAAGTTGAGAATTAACTTAATAAGAAAATCAATGAATTAAAGAGTGACCATGATAGTGAGTATGTTGTTCCATTTGAGACACTATGTGAACAAAATGGAATCATTCATAAATTAATGGCTCCTCATTCACCTTAATCTATTAAGAATACAAAATGAAAGAATTGAGCTTTAAAAGAAATAATGAATGCTATGCTTATAAGTTTTAGGTTACTTCAGAATATGTGGGGAGAAGCTATTCTGTTAGCTAATTATTTGTTAAATAAGATACCCTGAAAGAAAGAAGATAAAATCTCGTATGAATTATGGAAATGTAGAACACTTTCTTATCAATTTTTATGAGTATAGGAGTGTCTTGCTAAGATAGTGGTTCCTCCATCTAAGAAGGTGAAAATAATACCAAAAACTATTAATTGTATTTTTATCGGTTATGCACATAAAAATAATGCTTATCGATTTCTTGTGCATGAGTCTAAAGTTCTAGATATCCACAAAAATACGATAATAGAATCAAGAAAAGCATCGTTTTTCTAATATGTGTTTCCTTGTAATTATAGAGTGGAATCGAGAGAACTACAATAATTTTATGAAACTATCTTTGAAGATAGTCAAAATAAAGGGAAAAATGAAGTTCAAGAAGAAGAACAAGAAGTTGATGTTAGATATAGCAAAAGAGCTAGAATAGAAAAATCTTTTGGTCCAGACTTTCTGATGTTTTTACTAGAATGTGAACCTCAAAGCTTTAGGGAAGCTGTAACTTCACCTGAAGGCATTTTTTGGAAAGAAGCCATTAACAATGAAATTGAATTCATTTTACAAAATCATACACGGGAGTTAGTAGACCTTCCTTCAAGATGTAAACCTTTAGAGTATAATGGATTTTCAAAAGGAAAATGAAAGCTAATAGTTCAATTGATAAGTACAAGGCTAGGCTTGTAATTAAAGGTTATAGGCAATGAGAAGGCCTAGATTATTTTGATACTTGTTCTCCAGTTACGAGAATAAATTCCATTCAGACGATAATAGTGGTTACAGCTTTACGCAATCTTAAAATACATCAAATAGATGTAAAGATAGCCTTTTCAAATGGATATCTAGATGAAGAAATCGATATGGAGTAGCCTAAAGGTTTTATAGCTCCAGGACAAGAAAAGAAAGTCTGTAAATTGGTAAAGTCATTATATGGCTTGAAACAAACACCAAAATTTGATCATATAATGATCTCAAGTAACTTTAAGATCAAGAAATGTGACAAATGTGTTTATGTCAAAGAAACAAAAAATGGCTATGTCATTTTATGTTTATATGTTAATGACATGCTCATTTTTGGAGTGATGATGACATGATAAAATCTACTAAGAATATGTTAAAGTCTAAATTTTACATGAAAGGCATAGGTCTTGTAACGGTCATTATGGGGATTAAAATCTCAAGGACTTTTAACGAACTTATTATAAGTCAGACTCGTTATATATATAAAATTCATTGAAAATTAAATAAAGATGATGCTGTTATGTCAATAACTTATTTAGATACAAGTTTACATCTATCTAAAAATTGAGGATAGGGTATTTCTCAATTAGAATACATTAGAGTGATAGATTAATGTACTTAACGAGCTTACTAGATCAGACTTAGCCTATACAACAAATAAACTTAGCAGATATACGAGTAATCTAGAAGCTTATAATTGGAAAGTTATCGTAAGAGTACTTAGGTATCTTCGATATACTCGTAACTATAGATTGCACTATACTGGGTATCTAGCAGTATTAGAAGATTATAGTGATGTTAATTGGATATCATATATAAAAGACTCAAAGTTTACTAGTAGCTATGTGTTTACACTAATTGTTGTAGCTGTATTGTGGAAGTCTTCGAAACAGACTATTATCGGAAGATTTACAATGGATTCTAAATTCATTTCATTAGATAAGTGTAATGAAGAAGTAGAATGACTGCAAAACTTTTAGAAAGTATGCCAAAGTGGCCAAAGCTTGTGCCTAAAATTTGTATTCATTACAATAGTTAATCAGCTATTTGTAGGGCATAGATCAACATGTATAATGGTAAGTCTAGGCATATACATCGTAAACATAATACCATTAGACAACTTATTTCTACTGAAACTATTTCTATTGACTATGTGAGATCAAAAGATAACATTATGGATCCGCTAACTAAAGGGTTAAACAGAGAGTTAGTAGAAAAATTATCAAGGGGAATGGAACTAAAGCCCATAGAAAAATAAGTCAATAATAAAGGAAACAACCTAGTTGACTGGAGATCACAAGATCTAGGATTACATGGACAACTTAATTATTAAAGACTAAAATTGAATCACTGTAAAGGTCATCCTCTTTTAGAGGTTACCTCACTATCCATTCTTATAATAAAACAGTGATGCCCATAGGAAGAGGGTTGAGCTAGGCTCTTAATGATTCTTATGCATTAGAAATTCGAATAGAGTAATACGAGTTACTGTTAATTAAAAAATCACCTAAGTGATAAGAAGTGGGGCTGCTTTAAAGGGAATTGATAAGGGCTCAGTTCTTAGAAATTCTTGCAGAACCAGGTAGATGTTCAGGGCCAAAACAAACACAACCATAAGAAATAATAGCGTTAGGAGAGATACCTGTATGTAGTATATCATGATTTACATCGAGCCGATTAGTAAGCCTTACCCTGTTGATACGCTAAAGCACAGCAGCTCGAGAACTCACAAACTGAAGAGCTCACGTCATGAATTAAAGATGCTACGTGACGCTCCATATGCGGATACAAGGGCCCAGCCCATTATGATTAGGAAAGGCTCCTACAAACGGCAGGACAATTCAAAGCCATCATGTCTACGGATCAGCCAGTAAAATAAATATACTATCATAAAAGAAGGTTCAAAAGTTGAGACCTACCTATCCTATGCAGGTTTCAATCTAATCAACTCAATCACTAAAGTCAAAATATGTTTTATGTAAGAAAAAATTTAGCAGTTTTCTGTTTTTTATTGCCAACTTTCATTCATATGGGGGATTGTTGAAAATTAGCATATAATATGCTATTTTGAGGGCACATTTTGAGTGAAACTCACTTAACTAAAGTAAAAGGTCTTGAAGATTTAGAATTCTATGCTGCAAACACTTGATATGATATATTTAAATATTAAAATGATGTTTGGATGAATAAAAATTATTTCTTAAGTATACCCTTGAAGTTGAAAATTTGAAAAGAAATAAAGCTTATCCCACATGGAAAAAATAAACTGAATACTCATCCATACATGACTAAGAATAATAAGAACAAAAGCTCTCTACGCCACGACCTGCACAGTGGGAGGGTAGTGCAAATTCTCAAACCAATTTGCTTGAACTCGTGTGAACCCGTACATCCTGCGTACACAAAAGTCGACCCATAATCACCAAGGCCCGCATTCACAGATTTTTTTTATTTCCTTTTAATTTTATTCAGTAACAGCTTTTCACATTTAAATCAAATTAAGTTTTAATTTGTGATTGATTTTAAACTGTTATAGATTTAATTCATAAATTAAACTAGCTGTTACAGAATTTAATTTATTTGAATTTGAAGAAATGTAACAGTCAATTAATTAGTGATAATTTTATTGTTTAATTAGCCTTCCATAGGTACATCTCCTTTTTGGCTATAAAAGGTAGTTTTTCTCTCATGTTTAATACATAACAAGAAACTGTTTCATACACAACAAGGAAAAAATAGAGTGCACTTATAAAGAGAAAAAAAATTTTCCTTTCTTTTGTCATAATTTTTTTTTATCTGAGTTCTAAAAATGCCTAAATTCGATATTCTCCACATATGAAAATGGTAGCTCATCAACAATAATAATTTTAATAATTGCCCTTCTAACAGCATTCTGACTAAACCCTCTTAACCACAAGCTGATTACTCTCTTTTCTCCCACTAACAGGTTCTTGAGTTAAAATTTATTGGTTGTCTTGATAGTTCTTATACTCTTTACACCTTTCAGTGTGTTTTTTCAAAATGCTACTCTCATCCAACGATGATTTACATGCATATTCTTGACCACAAGCACTAGTCATGATTTTCTACCAATCTTGTGAAATGTTTCCAAACCATAGATCTTGGAACCCTTTTTTCTCTTAGCTTTGGTGGTCTTGATAGTTCTTATACTCTTTACACCTTTCAGTGTGTTTTTTCAAAATGCTACTCTCATCCAACGATGATTTACATGCATATTCTTGATCACAAGCACTAGTCATGATTTTCTACCAATCTTGTGAAATGTTTCCAAACCATAGATTTTGGAGCTTCTCTTGGCTTTGGTGGTCTCGATGCCGTGGTCGATGTCCTCTTCCTCTTTTATCTCGATTAGCCAACAGCACAGCACTAACTTCATCATAATCAAATTCATTCGATTGTGTGCTCTCGCTAACTCTTGAATTATTCGACGCAGACATCTGAAATCATAACACATTCACGATCAGTTTCCTAACTTTTTTTTTTTCATTTGAGGCAAAGTTAAAAATTTTCTTCTCTATGTAAGGTAAGCACATAAACTATAACTTTTTAAAACTAATAAATATATAGAAATTAATTTTCTCCATGTAACATATTCTGTCTATATATTAATTTCTCCATAAATTAATTTTTTCCATTCACATCAACATATTATGTATATATATTAATTTTCTCCATACATATCAATATATTGTGCAAATTAATGTACATATTTGTAATATCAAAATTGAGGATCAATGGATTAAATTTGACATTGGTAATTTCATGGAGCCAACGTTTTTAGTTATTAAAACTATTAAGGCCACCATTTAGTAGCATCTACCCATTTGACGATTACTGGTTAAATGTTACTAATTTGTTAGATTTTAGTGAAATTAAAAAAACTAAACAAGAAAAGCCAAATTAAAAAAAAAAAAAAAAGATTCAGCCAATGCCAAGTCAAATACAGTACATTGTACACATTACACAATAAATATAGCTAAATAAAAAAATTAAACAGAAAAAAAAAATTAATTGTGATGAGAAGAGATGAGGGCTGCGTTGCCTTACCGTGAAGACTCGACGATGAGATGCGACGGTGATTTATGATGGCAAGTGGTGATGGCAAGCTAAAAAGAGGGAGGAGGGCTGGGCTGATGAGTGGTGACAAGTCGACAAGCTAACGTCACGGTCGTGGCTCATGAGAATTGAGAGAGGAGAGTGAGGTCTGCCGGTGCTGACGCAGTAAGCGTGAAGCAATGGAGGAATCACTGGGCTGCGGGATTGTGTGTGGCTGAGTTAAGGTTTTATGAAATTATGAGTTAGGATTTGGGGATTGGGTTTTTGTTTATGAAATGGTAAATGCGTGTATGTTGTGTCTGCGTTAGTGTTACTGGCTTTTTTTTTTTTATCTCTTTGATTTTAGCTAGTCAACGCTAACCAAATTTCAAAACCAATTGGTTTCATTAATCTAACCCGTTCGGTTTTTAAGGACAACCCGAATCGAATCGAAAACTAAATAAAAATTTAATTTTGATTCAGTTTGAGTCAACGTGAACCGAATATCCACCTTTAATGTCAGTTAAAGGAATTGCATTTAGAGTAGACTTAAAGTAATAGTTGATCGACCTGTACTGTAGGTTGGCCCCGTTCTCTTTATGCAACATTTATCTTAAGTACACCCTATGTTGGCGAGCAAATGAAAAGCAGAGGAATAGTAATAGGTTTCAAACGACTAGTTATGATTGTTCATAGACGGCGATTTCTTCTTATTCAACAAGGTATAAATAATGATAATATTATATTAATTGTTGGAGCACATATATTTCAATTTTCTACCCGTAGGGATTTAATACTTTTAAGGAGAGGATATCTAGCCACTTGAAAGTATATATCAGATTATAGGACAAGGTAAGAATAAAATCTAACTACCACAAACTAGAACGAAAGGTATTAATCTTTATAGAGTGACATAGGATGATAAAATGTCATTAGGATAACCGAATTCTTTCCCCCTAATAAGGGATTGATTCGCTAAAAAAATACTTTAGTTAGTTGTAGCCAGTTTAGAGGTGACTGCCCTCTTTAGTCTCCCCTTCTTGTAAAATACATTTTAACTAAATGTGTTTTAATGTAATATGAAAATACTATTTAGTATATATGTATGATATCCTTAAATGATAGGGTATTTGTGACTATATAATGGTAGGAGGTATATCACCTGCCATATTTTCGTCAAAGTAGCCAACCATTGGCCAATAAGAAGCATTCAACTATGCACACGCTTCACTCAAAAATGTCATGGAACTTACTTTTAGAGTATGGAAACAAGGAAGAAGAATTCTAAGAGGTACAATAAGATATATGAACAATTCCAAAAGTATGTGAAGATAATCATTACAAACATGGCATTACATGATTATACTGGAAAGTTGGTTTTTCATGGTTATCATTTTGGAAAAATAAACTCAAATTGTGTTCTATATGAGTAGACAAACATAGACGTAGACATTCAAGAAGAATATTGTGGTAGTAATGATTCTAAAGAACAAAAGATAATAGTATTGCATGTTTAATACAAGGATAATATAAATATATATGGTCAGCACCTGGACGTAGAACTGTTTTACTTACTGGAAATAGTATTTAAATTATGTATTAACCAAATAGTACTGCATGGCATTGTCACTCGCCTAAGGTGAACATTATCGTCCACTAAATTTTTTTAATTATTATAAAATGCAGTTTATTAATTAATTACTATAATAACATATTACGTATACAACAAATAAAATAGAATATATTGTAAAAATAAATAGTAAATGAAAAATAAAATTCAAATAAAAATAAAAACAAAATCATTTTTTGTTGTTGTACATTAATACTATACTTTTAAAATTCATTATCAAACCTGCATGATAAATTATTTAAAAATCATTGTCAATTATTCAAATAACCATTATTAAGTTTTTTGTAAAGTTCATTGTCAGAGAATCAAGGTACAAATTGATTCCTTGGAAAGCTACTGCAACCTCAAACACTTTAAATTAGTTTTTCTAGATAACTTTCTCTATGTGAAAGACAAGTTCTCACTTTTATCGTTTGCTTCCTTACATGTAAGAGCATCTTTAAAAAAACAAAATTTCAATGAGATTTTTTTTCTTATTTGAAGAGCAACGTTAGCAATACATATTTCAAAAGACTTTTTAAATGAAATTATTCTTCTATTTTCTATATTAAAGAGTTATTTTCTCACGTGGAAGGTAATTATTCACTTTTTTCCTTTAATTTACTACATATGAAAGTATCTTCAAAAAGCCCTTCAAATCAGATTTTTCTTCTTATTTGAAGAGTCATGTCAGCAACGAGGGCTTCAAATAAGAGTGAAAAAAATCAAGTCTAGTACTAATTTGTTGTACCGAACCGAAATATGAACCCCATTCATTCAATCTAAATCTGGGCTGGGTTCATCCTGGAAAAATCCGAATTTTGGATTTTAAATTCAGTCTGCTTATAAATTTTCTGAAATTAAGTTAGAAGATTGTTTTTATAACACACATGTTTACAGTTTAAACAAAAAAAAAACTAAATTCAAATCAAATACAAATACAGATATAGAATCTTAAATTCAAAGTTTCAAAGCAATAAAACTTCCACAATACAAATCTAAGTCTACAATTTGAAGTTCAAACTTCAAACCACAAGGCTGAAGACTAAATCCTTAATCATATACTTCATTTGCCCGGTGTGCTCCTTTCACTGCCACCACTACCTTGTTTTTGTGAAGTGATATGAGTAGCATAACCCTATACCAACTGCCACTCCCATTCCCCCGAACTACTGCAGTTGAATTTGGTTATAATTTAACAACTATATTATCATTATTTTTTGCTTTCATCCTGACCCTTACACATTTTCATCACTATTTTTAGACTCAAGAGACATCTAAATCAATTCCTTGTTCATTTTCCATTATAAATTTGTCACCTTACAAAAATTATGTCAAAACATAATTAATTTTATAATTAATAACTAATCCAATAACTTCTTCTATTTTATGTGCTATTTTTAACCGTAACAATTGTGTACATTTTGAAGATATCATTTCTAATCCATTAACAGCAATAATAAAAAATAATTCAAAATTAAATAAACCATAAATATTAAAATATGGAAACCTGACAAAGCAAAAAGCATAAATATTAAAAGCAAACCATAACAAAGCAAACAAAGCATAAATCACATAATCATAACATGGAAGACATCAAATTACAAAGAGTGAAGCCAAAACTCACTATTTAGTATTCATGAACTTCAAGGATCGGAGTCTCGTGAAGCTACGAATGTGAAGGCCAGCTAGTTCAACCCGTATCGAAGCTGGTTACTAGTTGCGACGGTGGCTGATGATGATGATCACAGCCGCAATCGTAATTCGTGAAGGTGGTATTCGAACCCGTAGCTCGTTATTGGTTGCGACAAAGAAGAAGAAACGATAGCTGATAATGATGATGAGATGAACATAGCCGTGAATGTCGTAAAGCAATGATGACGGTGATTATTTTGATTTGAATAACAAGAGATGAAAAGGAACTAAGAGAGAAATGTCTGGCTTTGGCGGCACCAGTTGTGAATGCAACTATGGCATCTTTTTTTAATTTTAACTTTTCTATTTATATTAAATAATTTTAAAAAGTAATATTAAAATAAAAATATTCAATTCCAGGTTTCAAATCTACGAGTTCACCTAATTCCGGACTTGGATATATCTGAATTCATTAAATTACATTCGAATTTAGATAAAATATAATTTAATACTGTTGAACCCAGCCCAAATTTTTTAGATTCATCCAGTTCTGGATTAAATTTTCATCTTTGGTTTCAAAAGACTTTCTAAATAATATTATAATTTTTTTATTTCATCATTATTAAAAAAATAAAAGGTAATTAAATTTGAGAAGAACAAAATTTGATTAAATAATATAAACTTGTTTTTGTTTGAAAAATCTTTTCAAAGAAAGTTTATCTTTTCCCTTTTTCATTTGTCATATAAATAAGTAAATAAGTATTTAAAAAGTAAAATTAAATTAATCTTTTAAAGATGCTTTAAATGAACAGAATAAATATTAGCCAGGTGCAATATTTTGAAACTGTATTTTTATAGTAAAGAATAATTTTTATGTGTCTAAAAGAAACAAACATTGCTTATTTAATTTCTCAAAAAGAAAAAATTGCTTATTTGAAGACAATATAGAGGTTTTAATTGCCAAATATTTGGTGTTTGACGATGTGGATAAAGTAAAAATTAACTTATAAAATTAAGGTGTATGGTGAGATTCACTTAACTTAAAAAAATGACTTAATTTTTCATCTACTAAATCCACTCAATCTAATGAACTTTTTATAGTAAAAAAAAAAAATTATATCTCAACCTATCTATTATCAAATTGAATAAATTTAATAGATGAAAAGTTAAAGAGTTAAATCACCTTTTTAAGTCAAAAATTTTAAGGCAACCAACCACCATGATATCTGATATAAATTTATCTTTCAAATTGAAGAACAAATTATCTATTGTTCCAAGTAACGAAATTCACAAGCATAAAGAAATGGAAATTTACACAAATAATCTTTAAAATTTTTCATTTTTCACAAATAATCCCTCAACTTATTTTCTATCAACATTAGCAAAATAATTTACTCAGTGACGAAAATATCCCTCTCATTTTTTCACCAATCTTCTTATCTCACTAAACGCTCTCTCCCCCAATCGATCTCTCATTGTCGGTGGATTCATTGGAGTTCAACAGGCAACGAATATCATTAAAATCACAACAAAGAGAGATAAAAATCTCTTGTTAGTTCAAAAACCCTAAATTTTTAATTTTAAGTTATTGTATTGTGTTGGTGATGGTGGTGGAGGATTAAAAGTGTTTTGTATTGTTATTGTTGTGGGTGAGGGATGCCAAGATTTATGGTCGTTACACGCACATTTGTCTTGTGCTGATCTTCATCATTAAAAGAAATATCAGAAGGACTCACACCCCTATCATCGATTGAACTACTGGAGTGAGTAGCCCTCGTACTATTATACACCTCTACAAGAACATCATCTGCTTATTTGTTACTGCTGTCATCAATAAAATCATCATTGCCGCAGAAATAGTTATTGTAGAATGAAGAATAATGTTCCTTTCAATGACGTCTCTAGTGGTAACGCTTATTCTCTAATATCCGCTAACATAATGTCATTGTTATCAATAGTGTCATTATTGTCACAAAGTGGAGAGTAATATTATCAATAGTGTCATTCTTGTCACGAAGTGGAGAGTAATATTGTTGCAACAACATCGTCTTTAATAACACATCTTCTTCAATATCAATGATAGAGACATTTACTCTAAAGGAAGTTTCAAGTTTTACAGCCTCAATATCTTGACTTGGAACTCAAGGAGACGTGATAACAAATATAAGGATACATCAATAATTGGCCACACTAAAGGCCGTATATAACACAAATTTAACCATTTAGTCATTTCAAATGTTTATTAGCGATGACTATACACGATACTAATTCATTGAGATTTAAAACTCAGAGTTATCTTCATGGTGATACTAATTCATTAAGATTTATCTATAAATTCTCATGCACTCTTGTCAGAAGCTGATAAAACATACAATCTTTTCAAACTAAAAAAATTGTATTATTAGAATTTACATACTTCATATGGTCATCAACTAACGTCTCCCACCAACCATCGTAACACAATTCAAGCACAATTGAATCTATTAAATTTAAAATTATAAAAAATAAATAAAAAATTATAATTATACAGTAAAAAACATAATTAACAGAATATAAAAATTAAAATAAAAAAATTTAAAAAGTTCATTTTGGTGCAACAAGTGCGGCATATATGTAACATGTACTTGTCGCACCAACAGACAGCATCATTCACAACCAATTACAACCATTGACGCCATCTCTCAGTTGCGCAAAAATATAATTCCAATTCCACAAATAACCTATCACATTTTTTTAATACTTCATTATACAAACTACCCAAGAAATATTTTATTAAATACCCAACAGTTATACAAAATTTTATGTAATTAATTTACGTAAATTTTCAACTCTTGATTTAAATTTCTTAAATTCGTTTTAAATTGAGCTAAACGTAAATAAATTCATGTATATTTAATTAAAATTTACTTTTACCGTCAATTTTTCTATTCTTTCATTTGCTAATATCGATGATAATTAAAAATCCAAAAGCTGATTACTGTTTAACTCGATGAAGATGAAGATAAATTTTAATTGATATAAGAAAGGTAATTTAGGACAAAAAAAAAATTTATTTGACTAATGTTGACAGAAAAAAAAAATAGAAGAATCAATTTTGAAAATAAAAAAAAAATTAGGTTATTTTTATAAACTTTTCCTAAAGAAAAGAATCTAGTGAATTACATTTTTCCCCATTTATTTTCACACAAGACACATTTGTCCAAGTTAACCACTCAAATTCAATTGTGAGAACGACAAGCACTTGCCATTTTAGAAAATTCTAGTTTAGTCCTAATTAGTTACCAAACACCAGGTAGTACTCATCAAAATAATTGGCTCATAATTCCATCAAGAGATTTGGTGTCTATAATCAGAACTTCCTCCAACAGAGCCTTATTCTTAAAACTTTTGGCAATACTTTCAACTATTTGACGGAGCAGTCTTCTTAAGAGGCCATGGAGCGCCTGCCATTACTGCTTCAATATCTGATATTTCCCGAGGTACACTTGTCATGTTCTTGCTTCCATTGGCGGTGACAAGCTAAATACATTGAAAAAGAAATAATAAAAAGCATCAATACTCACAACATATTTGATGTCTCAAGTCAGATAATAAATATGCAAGTATGATGCAAAAGCAAGAAATTTTCCCAATTAAGGATAAATGTCAGCAGTGTATAGAGGAGTACCACATCACTCTCAATTCGAACACCACCAAAATCTTTGAATCTGCCAATTACTTCACGATTAAAAAACTTGGAAGTGTTTTCATTTTCCATGGCCAGGACCAATAGAGCATCAATGAAATAACATCCAGGCTCCACTGTGATCACCTATAAGATAGAATCCAAGCTTAGATGTTTTCCATGTCTTTCAAAGCATAATTCGTCTCAAATATAGAGCACATGTGAGAAACAACAAAAGAACACAACAACAATGTCAAAGTATAGCAACAATGCAATAACTAGATACCCATTACAATTAAATAGACATTCAAGATCCACCAGATCATTGTAAATGCAGCAGAATGATTTGATTTTCGTGAAGCATCAATATATGCCCACACCATATCACCTGAAAACTTAACCCAGAATGAATCCTCCAAGTAAAACATAGGAAAAGACAATCACTTTGATCATAGGTCATTATGTAAATCACATTATACAAGCTAGGCACATCTAGGTGCAAGGATCACATAAAATGCTATTTTATAAATTTTAATTCAATTTTTACTTTTTAAGTTTTAGACGTTAACCTGCCACACAGAAAATTTTTGACAAGTAAAAAATGACAAATCATATTAAAATTCCATGTAGGATCTAGTGGGAAAGAATTTGGAAAGACAAAGTGCATATTGAAAATCAGGTAGAAAACCCATTTTAGAATTAAAAGAAATAGGAGAAAATCAAATGCAACTCAACCACAAATAAAATAAGTGGACATCTATTGGATAATCATAATCTCAAACAGAGCATAAGTTTGACATAACAAAACATTAGTTACCATTCCCTCCTGGAGTTCTCTAACTGTACGTAGGGATTTTAAGCCAGGTTCTTTTGATCTTTCCATTCCCTGCAAATGATTTCAATTGTTCCAGTCCAAAGAAATCAGAAAACAAAACAAGAAAAGGAACTAAAATCCAAGAGCTGCTAACTTGATTATAAACCTTTGGGTAGCCCCCAGGATCATGAGTGTCAATACCCAGGAAATGCCCAAGACCGTGAGGCATGAAAACAGCACCCAATCGCGCAGCCATCATCTCATCCACATTCCTACAGATAGATTCTGACTATGTAGAAATTGTTTTCTCTTCTAAAAAATATGAGAATCTGAAAGTAAATGACAAGAAGTCACAGTGTAATTGCAAATTACCCAACCATGACACCACCCTTCTTCAGTGACTCCAGAATAATTTTCTCTGCCAACCTACAATAGTAACAAGAAGCAATTACCAATTTGATGATTGCAAGCCTAAGAAAACGTTATCAGCATTTTTGCAGAAAGGTCAAAGAATATCTTCAAGTGAAGAAAACAAAGCAGAACATGCAACTTCACATGCCTACTGAGAATCACGAATGCAACCACATTCAGGTAGTACTACATATAAAGAAAACACTCATTTTTACTTTTTAATCTTACTTGTGCATATCTACCCAGCACACTCCAGGTTTCATTGTATTTATGACAGCATTGTGAGCTTTGAGGACAGCCTGCAGAAAATGTTAATTAAAAAATAGGAAATTCTAGCGGTGAAAACTCTATGAGACACTGACTGCGAACTTCTTTCCAATGACAGGATTTAATTTGAAGCCAGCTCTCCCTCAAAGCAGAAATGGGAAGGAAGGGGTGCTAATAAATACACCTCTAAGTGCATCACTTACATTATATATAAGACTCTGATCACTTGTAAACTTCCCATTTACCTGCAAAAACAGTTTGAAATATTTAAGAACTAAGATTAAGGAACAAAAAACAACGTGGGGGTAATCCCTAGTAGTACAAGGACTCACAGGGAATGAGCAAGTAATATCAGACCCATAAAATTGGTACTCAGCTCCCATATCAAGCAATGCCATATCTCCATCTTCCAAGGTCTGCAGAAAAGGCATTAGACAGATTACAGAAACCTAACTAATTAATTGGATAAATAACTTAGAATTCTGAACCGATCTTCTAATGGATAAAACCATTCACATATTAACCATTCAGCCCTAAAGTTTACATTGAAATACCAAACAGTTTAAACAAAAAGAATGAAAAAGCAGTACGCAAGTCATGGTAAGAATCAGATAGCAATCACATAGAGCCAATATCAGAATTCATATCCTAATCTGATGATTCAAAAATAATTAATTCGACTCTGCACCAAAAAGGATCGTAGCTTCAAGAACATTTAAGATCACCTATCATACCACATATTACATATTAAACTTATCAAGAACTCACGGAAGTGTTCATGCATGTGTAAGCAATCCTAAAATCAACAAATATAAATCTACTTGTATAGAATCATCGGTGTTTGTTTGAAGGAACCAGAACAACGAACATAAATATTGAAACTTTAAATAAAAAGAATGTTGTGTCTTACAGATTTTCTTTCCTATTTATGTAATAATTTCTATCTATCCATCTATTACACTGAAATGTTCTTTCATGCTCTGAATAATGTAGAATGTTTTAGTAAGACCAATACAACTTTCCATGTTATGCAATGGAGACAACTTCTAACATAAAATGGAAAGAAATCCATTTTTCTCAAGTGCATGGCTATCCAAGTCTAAATCCAAGATCACACATTCAAATTCAAAGCAACCTTTTGTTTCTTTCAAAATATTAACCAAAACTACATATTACCTTGCCTTTTAAACAGGATTCACCACAACAGATGATAAAAAATAAAATGTCACTGCTTTTGGCTTCAAAAAAATAACCAGATTGAAAATAGCATGGTAGTTATAGTTTCCTACCGCATTGATTCAACCATTATTTAAAAAAGGATAGAAAGGATAGAGAAGTGGAGTCACTGTACCCTGTCATTTGGAGCTGCTGCATGTCCGTAATGGAGTACAGCACTAAACCATAAAACATAAATACTGTTAGCTATGCTATTTGAGGCAGAAGTAAAACTTACATTATAATATAACACCCAAACAACAATCTAACTGGTACATTATATTTTTAATGCATAAATAAGCAGTTGCAAAAATCTAAACTAGATACATGACTGCAGAAACCTTTGTGAATAACTAACAAATAGCATGCTTAGCCTTTCTGGAAATAAATATAATTTTTGCATAGAAAGCTTAAGCTGGTTCTTGTAAATATGAATTCCAAATTGCTCAGGATAGAATTCAATTTCGAAAGCAAACCATTATTAATAAAGAGGTTTGGAAGATACATTTTTTTTCAAATAATTCAATAACATGATTAACCTCCATTTCATCTAAATTATTAAATGAAATATCCTCAATTAAATTTCTGAGTGAAGAAATTAAATCAAAATATTCCAGTTCAAGAAACAGAAAGGGGACAATCACAGGGTCAAAGGTTTCATCTCAAAAACCTTATATGCACCTATCAATAAGACAAGAATTAATCTATCCTCCTATACAAACAAACCATACACTCAGGAACGATGGCAGGGCACGTGAGATATAGACAAATTGATGGCTTTGAAAAGTTCCTGCACAATATTTCTCATCAAACATTTAAGTTTAAAAATGTAGTTTCTAGGATTTATCCTTCATTAGACCCATCATAATCCATGTTGGTGCCCTACTATCTCTCATAGACTGAAACACTTTTGGAAAGAAATATTTCAGAGTACATGCAACAACATAATAAAAGAAATAATCCAAATGACCAAATATTAATGAAAATTTCAGAAATCAAAGAATGTAATATCAGCTATTTGAAGTTAAATATTCCTTTAACTTAGATGTATCATCAATACACATGCATAAAAGTTTCAATAACATGCAGCTAATACGCATCACTAACCTAAAATGAAAAAATGTTGCAGTTTAAGAAAATCTCACCTGTTATCACCAGTCGCACAAATACACGTATATGAACAATGCCTACAGCCACCGTACATGTAAGTGTGGTGAAGGAACATGCTTTCCATCTGATACTCTTTCATGCCTACTCTAGTTTTTTTCATAACCTAGTCCGAATGCCAAATAGCAACATACATTATATTAAAACTAATTTTTGAAATCAAGACAAGACAAGAATGGCTTAGCTGAATAGATTTCCAAAGATTAGAAAGATTTTCTTAGCTATTTGTTTCCTTACAAAGGGTGAATGAAGCAGCTTACCCAATCCAGACATCACAACATATAAGTGATACATTGATCTATGGATACACAACTGATTTGCAGAATCAATAAGCTTGGTCTATACTGAAACAAAACAGAATACATTCTGAAGGAGGTTCAGGAAAAACAACTGAGAAGAAAGTGAACCCTTTTACAAAAATATTAAAAGATTATGGTTCCATGGTTCTGTGGCCAATGAACCATCCAAAACATTGTTCTTTAACTTCATCTAAACAAAACACATTGGTATTCATTGCGTACGACATAATAACCACCAAAACACTCAGCTGTTGGTCATGAAATAGGAGATTTCTCAATTAGTTACCTCAACATGAGCTTCAGAGCTTATATCATTTGCAAACTGGATAAGAGCAAGCTCGTGGTCTGACTTCAAAACTCGGCACTCAGACAAAATAGGATGCAATGTATTCAGCTCAGTCTCAAACTTTCCCATCCCCTAAATCAAGAAATAAACCAATTAAATTAAAATAAAAACATCTACTTTGAAATAATTTTGGAGTTTTGATATCCATGCACTACTGTTGAGTTCAAGATATAAATGATGCAATGCAGTAATGCCAACAATAAGGAAACTTGAGAACTTAATCATCACTCTTTTTGTAAGGCATAAACAGCAAAACACAGGAAGATAATAAAAGAAAGAGATTAAAACCTCAAACTGAGCCGGTGTTGAAAAATTATTACTGTCAGTGTTCAGTCCGTGCAAGAGAAACAGTAAAGGTTTTCCAGATCCTTTGTAATGGTCTTGTAAAACTCCTACAATCTCATCAGTATAGTACACCATGTTAACCGTGTATTTTTCCTGCAAGAGAGGGATGTAAAATTGTAAATAAAAATATGAACAATGAATATCCATCACAATTAGACCAAGCAAATCAACCTTCACTGACTTTGTAGTCACCTGAAAGTAGGATAACGGCTTTATTTCCCCCAACCAAACTGCATAATCAGGAGGTAGTCTAGGAGCAAACAGAATAGATTTTCCAGTCGCAATATCCTTTGAGAAAGAATAACCAGAAACAAATAAATAAATAGATAAATTCAATGATCAAATAAATCAAATAAGCTCCCACACTAACAGATATAATTAACAGCAATAACAAAAAAGCAGAATGAGCTTACAATAGCTCCATAGAAGCCAGGCTCTATAACTCCAAACAGGTAAGCGAAATAACTCTCCTGCCTAATAATCCAATCAACAACCATCAATCATCACAAGCTACAAGCACTGAAATCTAAACGTCGAAAACATTATGGATGCTACAAAGTGATCACTGATCACGTACCTGAAGAGTTCGAGATGATCGGTGCAGTACCGAGTCTGCTCCTCGCCTCCCTGTGAGAGAATTGATCGACAAAATCAGCAACAAGTGATCATATAAATATAAGAAGCGTGATTGATCGATTACCTGTAGAAGGACGAAGCCATGTAAAGGACTAGATGTTTCTGTGAGGTGCTGGCGGAGTGAATTAAGGAGCTTTTCGCGGTTGATGACGTGGAGTTCCTTGGGAACTTGAGGAGGTGAGAGCGACGATGGCGAAGCCATTGAAATGGCTTCTTTCGTTTCGATTAGTGTTCGCTCACTTCTGCAATCTGCATCCCGTCAGTAAATGAAGACAGGACAAAATAAACATACGTACTTGACGAGTACTATTTCCAAAACGACGCGCTCTGTTTATGCGTATTGGGCCATGTTGGGCTTTGGATCTGGGCTGAAAGAATGACTCGGCCTATTTTTTAACTTATTTCATTTTTTAAAAAATTTATCCTCATTAAAAATAAAAAAAATATTTATTCGCCTGGCTTTTTCTTTGCCCAACTCTTATCTCCACAAGTTTGCTCTTTTTAACAATCCTAGTTGTACATAATTTCACATTTTTTTAAAACCACCAAATCCATTACAGATATTGAACAATATTTTATGAGAGCATTGATTTGAATAGAATTCAAAACAAGAACTCAGTGCTGAATTCGAAATCTACCTTGTATGTCATTGAAATCCCTATTTTGCTTTCTGATTATGAATCAAAGTAGCGAAAGTTTATACTTCTATACTATAAGCATGGCCATAGCTTAAAGGTGGCTGATGAACCAAACTTTGTTTTGTTTTGAATGCATTTGAAAAATGAACCATAAGGTGTTATTATGCTCGTCTGATGGTTGGAAATAATTAGATAGTTGCTGATGGTAGAGGCTTTGCTAAAGGGGTGGTGACTTATTAATGATTGAGAAAAATTAATCTCAATATATGATTGAAAAATCTCAATTAAAATTTATTTGTTATTTTTTTAATTCATTAAACTGTTTGTTCCCTATATAAAAAAAATTAAAAAATTACAAATAAATGTTGTTCAATATTGATAATGGATTTTGTTGTGATGGAGATGAATATGGTGGTGATAAGAGAGAGTGTAGATGAGAGAGAAAATAAAAAGTTAAAAAATAAAAATATTTTTAATTTTTATTAAAAGTAATTTTAAAAATAAACTGAGTAAATTAGAAAATGTCAATTTTATATAAAAGGGTTCAAATATTATCTCACTAATAAATTTGATTAATGGACCGAAATCAAATTTAATTAAGAGTCTTGTCACGATTAAAAGAAGAATTGATACTGCATTACAATTTTACATATTTTTTTAATACAAACTGAGGGATATCATTGTTATATTATTCTACATTCATTAAAATTAACTAATTTATTCATATATATATATATATATATATATATATATATATATTACTAACCATTTAAACATTCAATGAGATCAAGTCCTAACACCATTGATTAGTGAAGAATCTTACTAAGATCGGGGTCTCAAATTTGAGTCTTACCAAATGCGTAAGTAGGTGCGTGAGATTAATTAAAAAGAAAAAAAAAACCACATAAACGTCCAATCAAATTATTTATTAAAAAAAAAAGGTAGCTGATCGGAGGTCTATCCACCCCTTTAAAATTGTGAAGAGTGTTCTTCTACACGCTAATCTTTAATCCAATTGAATTGTAGTATGTGCACCTCAAAAATTATAGTGTAGAGCTACCGACCGCCGGACGACGACCGCTTCTTGTTCTCGCGCAGCCGCTGTGTTTCATATCACTTGAAATCTTTCTTTAAACCTATTATGTGTTTTCATATCAATCCATTTAAAAGCTCATCACATGTGATGGAACTGATTTTGTTTACACTCAGAGTTGTTGAATTTGACCACGTTCTTGACTTCCAAAAGTGTAAATATGGCTGTTATAGTCGTAAAAATTACTCCAACGCTCATGTTAGAATTTTGATTATTAAAACTATATATATATATAAAGTAATCTAATTGAGCATTATTGCTCCCTCCGAATCTCTACTTTTCACTTTTCAGATAGTGTTCTAACAACCATTTTTCTTATTCAAAGCGGAGAGGTGTGTCATTATATGCTTTCTTTTAGGTGTCACTCTTTTATATAGTTTTCTTATTTTTAGGAATAAAAAACACACTTTTCTCTTTTTCATTAATTCTTCTTCAACCTCTTTTTTAAATCATTTAAGGGTGTTAGACACGTGGCACAATAAGATTTGATTTTGAAATTTATGACGCCTACAATATGTACAGCTGTACTTGCTGAAAAGTTAGGATTGCAGTAAATAGAATAGAATCAGGCCCTTTGTAATTCATTCATTCCCGCTTCAATTTAACATAGAGCTCATGAAAAAGTTCAATCTCTGTTCAAGTTTTTTTTTTTTTTTTTATAATCTTCTTGGATGCATTCTCTTGGCTCCCTAAGCTTCTTCTTACAACATAATATACACTTAAATGGTTTGGATATTTTCTTCTAGTTTCACAATACGATGTTAGAGCAATGAAACTTTGTCACAGGAAGAACCAAATTCTCTGTTACTATATTTTTTTTAATTTAATACGATTATCCTTACAAGTATGTTCTAGGGTTGTCATTAAACTACATCTTCTACATCAAAAAATAAAGATTGTTATAATATTCTTGTTTTTACTTCTACCAGCATTATAAGCAAAGTCTAAAGACAAAGATGAATTTTGAAGACTTCACTAAAAATAAAGATAAGAGGATTGACATTTAATTGTTGATGGAGACATTCATACCAATTAAAGCCTGCATGTATCCTTTTATTAGTTTTTTGACATTTACCAAATTAGTTTGTTATTTTCCGAGGTCAATTTGTTTTTTCAACGTTTAAATACTTTTCAAAAGCAAAATGGTCAGGTCGTTGAGATTTTTAAAAGACTTTAATACGGTTAATGGAAAAGGTATACTTTACAAATTTTGGATGGACTGCCTATAAGAAAAATGATATTTATCCTACCAATTTTAAGCCCACCTCACTACTAAAACAAATTCTTTTGGGGCCATTTTTTCAAATTTTAAGATAATCCATTCAAATATATGTTTCAACTTTTATTTGCTTTCATGTGAGGTTAGATTGCTGATAATTTAAAAAGTTCTTGGATACTTTCAAACTTCCATTAAGTTGAGGGTGAATATTTGATAGTTTTCGATCCATTTTGGAATTGCAAGTGACCCTCTGTTGCTTATGATTTTTTTATCTCAGAGAATCGATATCAAAGTAGCTTAACAAGATGCTGGGGTCAGTTTACACCATAATTGGTCGACAACAAACTGAAAATTTATTTTGCTGTGCTTTATCCGTAGACAGAGAATGTGTGCATCGTTGTTATTGCCAGTAAATTATGTCTCCTAGAACATGTAAGATACATGCATGTCTTCTGCGATGTAGTCGCTTATGAACACAAAATTTTGCATGGCAAGTAGAGGTAGGCATAAACCGGTTTGGTTCGGTCCTATCCCTGAACTAAATTGAATTGAAACCAATTGATGCATAAATATATGAACTGAATTATAGAACCAAATCGAATTGAACTTAAATAAATTCTATTCAGATCTATAATTTAGTTGGATTTGGTTTAGGTTAATAACTTTTCTTTTATATTAACTCAAATTTTGAACTTTTCACCTAAATTTGAATTTCTTTTCTTGATATAATTCAATTGTAACCACTACAATTCATGATTTATACAAAAAATTAATGTAAAATAATTTTATAATAAATAAATATTGTTAGTTATAGATAAATAATATTTTTTTTTTACTTTAAACAGTGAATCAATCAATTCTTCGGTTCAGTTCAGTTTTGAACCAAACCGAATGAGAACCAATCTGTTCTTAAATTTTTGAACCATTGATTTTTTGTCTGAAAAATTGAATTAAACTAAACCAAATTAAGTAATTTCAGTTTGGTTAAGTAAAAATCTAACCGAATGCCCACCTCTATGGTAAGATAAAGAAAATTCCCAAGTTATAGTTGACATGTACTCTAAACCTTTTTTATTCGAATTGGGTTAGATATGTGATAAAAGTTAGATAGAAAATGACATAAGCGTGATCGCTGGAATATCAATCAACGATTTTGTGGCAAAAGAATCAGAATTTGTGGAGATTTTCTATGATTAAAACCTAGATATACTACAGTGATTATTGATCGTATCATATGGAAATTATATTCCGTCCTGGATATGCTATGGGGTAGAAAGAACATATTAGATATTTCATTGTTCAGCATCTTCGATTATAAAATGGCCATTGGGATCTATTGTTTGTGGTATTGGGAGCATGTTACTTCCTCTTAAAGTGACAATTTTCGGCAAGATTAATTTAAAATGGCAATTGTCTGGTATGACTTGAAGTAGTCAAAGTGGAAACTTGTCTTCTCTTGGCTACATAGCATGCATGCCAGTGATAGTGATGCCACCTATATATGTAAGAATATATATTGATGGTAAAATTTAAGACACTCTTGCTCCATTGAGATTATATCAATGCTAATGACTAGCTTATGGTTCATAATATATATTTACTTGGACTCATGGATTGCCATAAATAATGTGATAATGAAATCATTTTTTATTTTTCAGGCAAATGAAATAGAAGGAAAGAGTGATGTTTTATATATGCAGAATCAGCAATTAGTTTTTCAACTTTTAGGCTTCCTTTTTAAATATATATATATACACACACATATATATATTGAGAAAAGTTAACATACTCATGATATCGATTTGCATTCAATATTGAGTTCACCTATACTCAACTCTTCCTAATTTTTTACCACATGTATATATATAACAATATATAGTTAAGATTTATTAATTTTATATTCTTATCTAATAACTACCAATTGCATATTTCTAAAATGTTAGCAAAAAAGTTAGATTAGCACTGAATTTACAAGTTCAATAAAATTAATTAATTAATTAAATTCAAGATCTTGGTCCAATTCATATGCGTATATGATGTATCATTCTTATATATCGATAATATCCATATATTATGAAGTTTCATTGTATAATTTTTACATAAATCTATCGAGTGAAGAAGTTAATTAACACCGGCATAAGGTAACAATTCATGGTTAATATACCTATTTATCTATGTATGTATATTGCATACCCTCAACAACGTGTTCTAATTTCTTTATTGGATGTCATTGTAACGAAGCTCTGATACCAATTGATAGGTACCAGTCAGAGATTTGTATACTATAGCAATTGATTATAAGTATTCTCTTCTAGTAAGAATCAACCATACAAGGAATTGAATTAAAAGTATTTGCTATCCCTTTTATTCATGTGCATGATCAATAAATACAAATTGTTATACCAAACTCTAGTAACTATTGCAAAAAATAAAGGACCTTATCACTATAATGAAGATAATTTAGAAAATTGAAACCATTACTTATAACACGTTCTTATTGCAAGTAGTTGTATTGCTTCTTATTTGCTAGGCCATAGTGGAACTGAAACGTCACTAAACTAAGTGATTATATTATCCACAAGTTCTCGTATGCTCCCAAGTTAAATATTTGTATACTATAGCAATTGATTATAAGTATTCTCTTCGAGTGAGAATTAACCGCAGAAGGAATTGAATTAAAAATATCTGTTATCCCTTTTATTCATATGCATTATCAATAAATACAAATTATTCTACCTAACTTCAGTTACTATAGTAAAAAATAAAGGACCTTATCACTCACTACAAAGAAGATCATTCAAATAACTGAAACCATTACTTATAACATGTTCCTATTGCAAGTAGTTGTATTGCTTCCTATTCGCTAGGCCATAGTGGAATTGAAACATGACTAAACAAAGTGATTATATTATTCACAAGTTCTTGTATGCACCTGATTTCATGCATAATTGTATCATTGCTCCCTCTCCAAGTGGACTCTTGTCCTCAAGGTCCATACATTTTAAATTAGGCAATTGCTAAGTTACTTTACAAGTAACTTTCAGCTCTCATGAAATAATGTAAAAGTAGTAACAAAATAATAAAATTTATTATTTTGTTGTGAGAGATGTAAGTTATTCTAAAAGTAACTTAGCAAGACCCTTTAAATTGATTCAACGGCTCAGTTGGAACAGCCTCCGCAATGATTTTATTTGGACTTTCTTCACTTCCTTCAACCTATAACAGTTGAGGTCCCTTGCATTTATGACCTATAGTAAACTTTTCTGGGTAATTAAAACAAAGCCCTTGAGCATAATGTATCTGCATCTCATCCCATGTTAATTGTTTCACATGAGAGATTGGTGGAACTGGCTGAGAAAACTCATGCTATCATAAGAGTTAGTCTACTTGCATACGTGCTAGACTTTGGCTTAAACATTCGAATTACTTTTGAATTTTCTGGCTGCAAACCACCTACAAATGAGCCTTTTATAACAAACCATGAACCTAATTACCTAGCCTCTTGAATTCTTTTTTATAATCACAAAGGGATCCGACCTGTTGAACTTTGGATAGAGTTTCATCAAAATCTTCACACTCTGTAGAACCAAAATGAGCCCATAACTCCTCTTCAAATAATTCTCATGTCACCAAATAACCTTCTTCCCTGTAAACCTGACACAACTATTGCCACCATTGATTGGCTTCTCCTTCAAGGTTGAAATATGTTATAAATACTTTTTGGTTGTCTATCGTGCTTTAAAATTCAAATAATTGAACTACTCGATTGAACCATTCAGTCAGATCTTCGCTGGCGTATCTCAAGAATTTCAATTTCGCTATTTTGGAAGAGAAAACTTGTATGCCATTGTTTTTCTCCTCATGGTACAAACAAGAGGATCATTCTTAATGAGAATATAGATAAAGATGACACAAGCACATTGAATAAGGCATATTCAGATCCTATGCAAGTTCCCGTCAGACTTGTCACAATAGCTCGTGTAAAAAATTTCAAAGAAGCACTTGATAGACTGATTCAAGCAATTTTGGATCAGTCTAATTCATAGAGGTCTATTAAATGAATCTCATAAGATATTCGGACCAATGAATGTATGGTTCAAGCTCTTAAATTTTATGAGCAATCAAATCAATGAAATCGGCGCATTAAGGAGAAAAGATATGTCACTATCTTTTTAGATAATATTTCCATTTTTAAAAGAGGCAACAAATCGGCTATTTTTATTTTATTTAGTCATTTAAGATTCTTTTCTTTTTATTAGATTAAATTTTGATTTATTTAGGATTCATTCCTTATTTAATTAGATTGAGATTCTAATTTGATTTTGGATTAAAATTTGTTTCTGATTTTATATTAGGATTTATGGCAGGAAATATTTAGGGCAATTATGGCCGAGATTTCTTGTAACCTATATATATTCATATTCAATAAGAGAGGAATGTAATTTATTTGAGCATAATTCTCTTTAGTTTTTAAACGAACTCTTTGAACTTATCAGATTTTCCATGGCGTTCAACCCTAAACTTATCAATCAGACCATCCATAAATGATTGTGGGGTCCTCATGTACTAAGGTTCTTATTTCATTAAGTAACGGGTTGCGGTTCCATTCAATTCATGAAATTAGAAACGATCTTGGAGCCTAATTTGATTAGGGTTTCATCAATTCTTGGTGAGGTTCGTATCATTTATTATCTATTGTTGATGTTACTGGATTTTTCTTTAGTTGAAAGCAAGCCTCCAAAAGTTTGGTGATGGTTTCCTCCAAATGGTGCAACTTATCATTTGTGCCTATCTCCAATCATTATCCCACATTGGCTGCACAAAAATGCACCCACACCAACTTTTCACTTATATATATATATATATATAGGATAATCCTCAACTCTTGAACTAGCTTTCAAATATAAGTTAGACCCATGGGCTTTTATAAATATTAAGAACTAAATTTATGTACGAGTGAGTCCACACTATCTTTTCGCATGGGGAGTCGGAGTATTAGTACCCCTCAAAAGTCCTTGCTACGTCCCTTTTCTTTTTATACCCATTAAAAATATTAAAATGAATATAATTTTTCTAATGACACCTACAAAAATGATGATGATTAGTTAAAGAAAAGAAACTATTTTTTATAATTTTTTCTTTGAATTCTAAAAAAAAAAATAGAGATGGGATTCATAAGCAATTTCTTTGAATTCTCAAACAAAAAAAATTAGAGATGGGATTCATAAGCAAGAAAGCTAGCAACAGAGAAGGGAAAGAAAACAATAGGTTGTTGCCGAGAGGTTGCCAAATTTTCCCCTATTAAAATTAACATATACCTTACTATTTTCATAATACTCAATAAACCACATATCTAGCACAAAACAATTAAAGGAAAAGAGAGGTAAATTGGTCATTTTCTTGATATTTGATCATGGAAATATTAAATATTTATTTACTATATATAAATATATATATATAAAACAAAAAAAAAGAACAAGAAATATATATATATTATTCATTTTTTTATTCACATTGAAATCTATGTTTCTTATTTTTAGTATTTAATTTTTTTATTTTAGTTTCAACTTATATGATTTATAAATTTATAATAAATATAAATAAAATTATATTTAAAAATAGAAGTAATACCATGAAATTATAATGCCAGGATGGTTATTAGGTATTATGAAAACAGTATGGGAATAAGCAGTATATATTGATTTCAATAGGAAAAATCAACAATCTCCTTTTTCTTACAAATCCAAGACAATTTAGTTTCGGATCAAAGAAAAATAATTAAGGCCAAGTGGTTGTAGTTATATATCAACAATAGCTCAAATGATGCATCAACAGTAAATTAATGAATTTTGAAAACTATATATAAGGTTTGTAGTTGAAAGAGCAAGACAATAGTGGGTATTTTCTTTTTTTTAACAAACGTAACAGTAAATAAAATAGAATTTGTGAACAAAGATACAATAATAAGTTCTTTGCACTTCTTCCACTATTTTGAATTGGATTGAAAAAAAATGAATATTCAACTTGTGGGTGCCAAAGGTTCGTGATATGTAGTCCGTAATTAGTGGTATAAAAAGTTTGCCTAAGACAGGATGAAATTTTAAGCATGGATAAAATTGTAAGTTCAATGAAGGGATTTCATAATTAGGATATTAAAGGGGTGCTAATAGCATCACTCTTCTATGTGACAATGTCTAGGTAAAAAGATTGGTCTGCATAGAAGTGTTGAGGATATTATATCTCACATTGATTGATATTAAGTATAGGTAAGTCTTGTATAGGAACATATCACAGCCAGAAACCGATGGCTCCAAAGACTCCAAGAATGGTATATATATATTATTTGTAACGTACCAAATATTATATGCTCTTTAGGAAACTAACGTAAATCTCTACTAATCCAAAATATTTTCAATTCACTGGAGCTCTCTGATACTTTTCTCTTTCCCCTTTCTCATTTTCTTCCATTTTCTTATCCCTCAAACATCCACCATAATAGGAATGTAAGAACTTAATTATTAAACTAAGAAACAAGGAGACATGGGGATTGTATAATAATGTCAGTGCAACTAGAACTGTGAGATACATATTAATTGTACAAAAACATATGTAAATATGTACTTTCATGAACTGAAAGGTCATTTTATTCCAAGTGGTTTTCTGTTGTCAATTTTTTTCTTCTTTTCCTTAATTGTAGTACCCAACAAGGCTATCAATTGAAGGAGGTGATGATCATGCAAGTTCTTCTCGCAAGCTCTTCTTGCAAGCATGTGTGTTTAATCAATTTACGAGGTCTTGTCAGACCACTTTACATATATATACACTATTCAAGAGTTCCAATATATATAAGTATGATTTATATTGATGATTGTAACATTGGTTGGCAAATAGCTGGAATTATGTATGCACATGCATACACTCAAATGGAATATAAACTAGAGACAAAATGAGTATAAAGCAGTAGTGAGTACAGACACACTTGCAGCATCATAAAAAAATCTTTAAATAAGAATTTATTATTTATTTAAAAAGTCACATAAATAAAAAAAATAAATTATAAATTATTTATGTGTAATTTTTCAAATAAGATTGTTTTTATCTCTCTTCAATATTAAAGACAGATAAGCATTATCATATTTGAAAATTTTTATTTAAAAATTGTTTTAGAACTTCTAATTTAATATTATATTATTTTTTATCTCATTATTTCTAAAGAAAGAGAAGTGTTATAATTACTATTATTTTGGTGAGAGAGAAACTTGAATAAAATAATATAAATTATTTTTATTTCAAGTTACCATATAAATAAATATAAGTATTCGAAGAGCTACATTAAAAGAATCTTTTGATGCTGTTAGAATTTAAAGCAAGAAATAACTTCTTGCATGTTTTTAATGTAATTGTGATTACAATTAATATTATATCTTAATCTTTCGGCCTGTGTGGAACTTCTTAGATCACAATTTAAGAAGGCAATCAATTATATATTTCAATGTTATTATTGATTCCGTGAAAACTATATATAAATTATATTCTTGGTCTTGCTGTAACACGAGAATGTACAAAGGAGAGCACATGTGCACGGTACACCAAAAAGGTCATTCTTGACTTATGTTTAGTACGTAGTGACACTAGCTAATAAAATTAATTTGTAACTATCCGTTAATAAAAATATTTGGGAAATTAATAGAAAAGAAATGCAAGTGGAGAAAATATATATCTCGGACATTATCAATACATTATTAAGAGGCATAAAGAATGATGACATATGAATGGATGGTATGTGGGAGAAAGTAGACCACACGTTTTGCAATTAAGGCAACAACATATATTAATATGATCCTAAATTCTAGCTATATTAAGAAAATACGAATATTAATATAAATATTGGAAAAATAGTACAAATGAAATGTAAGTGGAGAAATTACATATAAAGAATTTGAAGAGCATTTTATTTGTTTAATTACGTTTGATATTAAAAATCAAAGTCTCTTGCACTTTTGTGCTTGGTAAATGTTAAAATTCAACATGGAAGGCACATAATATAGTAAGAATATTTTATTATTTTTCCTTTTATATTATTTAGTTTCTTTGTCTAAAACCTAAATTGGCATTTTAGTCAACGTAAAATCCAATAAAAACGGGAATATAATTTTCTTACTTTGTAAATTTCTTCACTTTGATGGGGTTATTTCCACATAAATAAGTGTGAATGAATTTGTCTAAGAAGCACTATTCTATAAAGGAGGGGGAAAAGGAAAGAAAAATAAAAACAAAAAAAGAAAAAAAGGAAAACATGCATGATTGTGATAACAAACACGTATTCTTCTTATTAAATTAATGAATAAGGCCATAGGTCAATATTACTATATCTGACCAACCCAATATTCTACAGTTCTCTCTCTTTCGACGTGATCTTGGCATGATTACAATAGAGATTCCCATGTGGCGTGTCGCTATTGGCTATATATCTTCCAAGAGGATACATGCCATATGATTTGGATACAAAACATACTAACACCTTTTTCAACCAATCATATGAAACCACAATAAAATGATCTTCCCCTCCTTGGATCATCAATCCTACATGGCCAATCCAGTTCACTTAATTTACAATAATCCTCTTTCATTCAATCGAGTAAGTAGCTGGTGCACTCCAAAACTTAGTCCAGTAATTTAGAAACAGTTTTATTAACTAACCATCTAAATTTGAATACACTGAATATTAACTTGGATTTTATCATCTCCTCTACCTTAATTTAAAAAAAGAAAAAAAACAAACAAGTTGATGATATAACTTATAATTACTTCACCAAAAGGTAAATTAACATAAGACTTGATACCATTGCAAGCAGAATCTGCCTATATTAATTTGATTATTGGATAGCTAATTAAGGCTAATTCAATCACTAGTGAATTGAGGGACACGGAAGCAGTCCTTTTCACACACTTGTAGTCCACATGCTCAACATGAAGTGACAAACATGGCCATTAGCTACTTGTAAGATGTTGACAAAATGAGCTGTTGACAATTAACTAGTTAAGGCAAATACCAGCTTAAATGTATTGATTCTTCAAAAGCTACTTAATTAGATATAGAGTCTAGATGTTGAAAATTGCTGCTTTAATCAGCCCGGATGTGAGCTTAAATATTAGATAGCCAAAAGCATGTTTGTTTTCGTTGTATTTATATATGTAAATTAAAGCCCTAATTTCGAGGATGCTTATGCTTCTCAGTTGGAATCCACTTAGCTAGGCACAGGAACATTTCTTCAGCAACTAGGTATACATGGTAATTGAATTGCCTCTTTGGGATCCTTACCTAACACACTAAAACCAATATCTTTTTTCCATTTATTTTTTTTTTAGCTTTTGAAGGTAGGTTTTGGTGATCCAAACATACATCCATTAAAGTAAAAGTACATATAGCATTATGAATAAACTATATATATAACGAAGTAACTGCTTACCTATATGTGTGATGTTTAGATAATTAATTTGGTAATTAATTAAGGAACAAAACTCCAATATTAATCTTCATGGCTATCCCTATCATCATGCATGATGCAATGCGAAAGTTGCTGTGAGTTGGAACTCGAGGAACACGAGTCTATTTTATGTCTATACCCCATGCTTTTCAACCAATACCATGGGCTTGTTTTTATGTAGTTATTAGTAAAAATTTATTCTCCAACGTTTGGATATTTCAAGTTGTAGTTTTCGAAGAAAAATATAAACTAATGGAATTCCAAATGGCTAGGATGCTCTATCTATAGGAGAATATACAACATATATAGCAAAAGTAAATAATTAAATTGAATATTTTGAGATTCATTTTTCATATTTTCATATATATCATAGTCATAACTCTTGTCATATGTACATGATATGATATAATGTATGTTTGTCATAATAATCATGATTCTTAGGCCACATAATGGTTTTGATTCTTTTTATTTATATATGTTATATGATGAATTATTACAGGATCGTGTGTTTATAGAAAAATCTAGATTGATTTTAAGTCCTTCCATTTTTTTAGAATTCAAATTCGGATAATCAACTTAAGAAAACTGTTTAAAAGTCCTTAAGTCAAGCCGCAAAAAGCTAGAGAATAAATTGTAAACAAGTTGAAGATACCTGCCAAGTGAAAAAAGAAGAATAATCTCCTTAAAGAAAAGAAAGAACAAACTAATTACGTATATCTATGGTGAAGACTATTGTTTGATACTTGTGTTGTCTCTCCCTTCAAAGTAGAAGTGGGCACAATAGTCGTCATCGTCTACCACTCATTTCACATTCTCATGCATATTTTGAGCATTGTATTGATGCAGTCTATTAATTGCAAATCTCATGCTGTTGAGTTCTTGCACATGGATATTCATGATCGATCTCGAGCCCCACGTCGCTTGATCCATTTTAAATTTCTAACTAGCATATTGATATATATATTCTCTTCCACTCTCTTTTTGAACTTGGATGTTAATTTATTCTGCAAGTTGGTTAGTTGAAAACCATTCTAGCAACACAATCTTGACAAGTATCTTAACTCTTACATCTAGGCATGCATATTCACCAAATACAAAATTCTCTCCCATCAAATTTATTCCCACACAAATACAAATTAATGCATTAATACACATGATTTATATGAATATTCAAGGACCATAGTGTTTAAAAACATATGTAACATCATAAGGAAAATAAGAAAAATGCCTTTTTTTTATTTCATGAGCACATTGAAGAACCTTTGATTATATTGAGACCATGATGATCATAAGCTACCAATAAATTCAGTTACGAAATTTTAAAGAAATAGAGAATTGACAAAATGCTGATAAAAACAACATTAAATCATTTTTGATTTATCATGTTTGCAATTAAGTGAATAGACCGATATCAGTTTAAGCTAATTAAGGTTGGTTTTCAGCTCTAAATTTTTTTTGGCTGTTCATCACTGCTTAAGATCTGATGCTTGTAACCAAAGAAAGGAAATGGTTGAGTGGGGTCCTAAGATCTTCTCGGGGCTTCTGCTTTGTCTTAGCTTTGTTCACAAATCAGAATCTTAATCTTGGGTTAAATTGGTATCCTTGTCAGGTCATCAAAACTTAACTACTCTTAGATCTTTTGGAATATCTTTGTATGCTAAATGTAGTCCTCATGCATGACTTTATTTTCTGCAAAGAATTTAGAGTTTATTCAGCAAAGATTTGATTAGTCATAGGTTTGCGAAGTGAGGACTCACCCACCAATTATAATTGAATCAAAACACTAATAATTAATTAGAAAATCAAGATATAGTAATTATATGATGAAGATTTAAAGCAAAAGCAAGGAACCTTAACTTATTAATTATTAATTGCCCCATTCTTAGAGAAAAATAAATAAATAAAATTTGAGATGGGAAATTATAAGGAAAAAATATAGTACCCACTCCCCATCAACCACCATATTCGCTATTGATTGTATAAGAGATTGAGATAAAGAAAGCTTGGAAAAAGATGTCAGAAGCCAAACGTACAGTTGTCAAGAGAGATAAAAACTATATCTGTAAAAGCGAGTTGATCCTGCTTACACTACAAAATCAATCATTTGATTTTTTTATTCATTCACTTTCTTGTTTGTGTGTCAGAACAGCGGCAAGCTGATGGGGGAATTCTTTTTTGTCAAAGCCTTGAGCTTCCTCTATATATAGGGACACTTTGATAAGTGTTTTCAACAAACTAGATTTCTTAATTTCTTTCTTTCACGTTTCTCTCTCTTTTCTCTCTCTCATCTCTAATAGTCATACATAAAAATCTTTCTGTTAAAGCCCCATCATATATCAATTCAAGAAAGCTAGTTATAATAATGGCTATAGAGATTGAGCAACCATCTGTATCTGTTGGTCTTTCAAAAGTTGCTGTTTCTGAAACTCATGGTGAAGACTCTCCATATTTTGCTGGCTGGAAAGCATATGATGAAAACCCTTATGAGGAATCAACTAACCCATCAGGAGTCATTCAGATGGGACTAGCAGAGAATCAAGTAAGTGTCAAACCAAACTGAAAAAAGAGTAATAAGCTTAATTAGAGCCTATCCGATCTTCTCTAATACGATTGGCCAGCTAAATAATGCTGCTTAATGACTATTGGAATACAGTAATACTAATGTTTGTTGGTTTATTTTTTGTACTTCAGGTTTCATTTGATTTGCTTGAAGAGTACTTGGAACAGCACCCAGAAGCCTCAACATGGGGCAAAGGGGCTCCAGGCTTTAGAGAAAATGCTTTGTTTCAAGATTACCATGGACTCAAATCTTTCAGACGGGCAATGGCAAGCTACATGGAACAAATTAGAGGAGGAAGAGCTAAATTTGATCCTAATAGAATTGTCCTAACGGCAGGCGCCACTGCAGCCAATGAGCTTTTAACGTTCATTCTGGCAGATCCTGGTGATGCTTTGTTGGTCCCTACTCCATTCTATCCAGGGTAAGATTTTGTTTATCACTAATTTTATCAGCATCATGTCAAATTTTCCTGTCTGAATACCATTATTCATTGATTTCGTTTCTATTAATCTCCAGATTTGACAGAGATTTAAGATGGAGAACTGGAGTCAAAATTGTTCCAGTCCATTGCAACAGTTCAAACAATTTCCAAATTACCCCTCAAGCATTGAAAGCTGCATACAAAGAAGCAGAATCCAAGAACATGAAAGTTAGAGGTGTCCTGATAACCAACCCCTCAAACCCGTTGGGCGCAACAGTCCAACGGTCAGTTCTAGAAGAGCTTCTAGATTTCGCTACACGCAAAAACATCCATCTAGTCTCTGATGAAATCTATTCTGGCTCAGCTTTCTCATCGTCCGAATTCATTAGCATTGCTGAAATCCTACAGGCCCGTGAGTATAAAGATTCTGAAAGAGTTCACATCGTTTACAGTCTCTCTAAAGATCTTGGTCTCCCAGGATTTAGAGTTGGGACTATCTACTCGTATAACGACAAAGTTGTTACCACTGCCAGGAGAATGTCCAGCTTCACTCTCATTTCTTCCCAAACACAACATCTCTTAGCTACCATGTTATCAAATAAGATATTTACTGAGAATTACATCAAGACAAACAGAGAGAGGCTTCAGAAGAGATATCAGATGATCATTGAAGGCTTGAGAAGTGCCGGGATCAAGTGTTTGAAAGGGAATGCCGGGTTGTTTTGCTGGATGAATCTAAGCCCATTGTTGGAGGAACCAACGAGAGAAGGAGAATTGGCTCTTTGGGATTCTATCTTGCATGAAATGAAGCTTAACATTTCACCGGGTTCATCTTGCCATTGTTCTGAACCCGGTTGGTTCAGGGTGTGTTTTGCTAACATGAGTGAGCAGACACTAGAAGTTGCATTGAAAAGAATACATAATTTTATGCAAAAAAGAGAGAGATGCCGAAATTATTAATTATGGTTACTCCATTGTTATTATTATTTTTTGGGGTAAATTTTACCCATTATTTTGATTCTTTGCATGACAAAATCCATTACAAGAAATAGGGTTTGTTTGTCTCATTATACTGTACATTAGTTTGAAGTTGAGATTATATTATTGTTTTCTTGCTTTTTGTTAAGCAAGTTACTTAGAAATTCCATTCATATTTGCTGTACTTGTAGTTTTTGTCATCGCCTAATGAAAAGTAATTTTGTTATGTCTTTGACTCGGTCACTATTTAATTCAAGCAAGAAATGGGTTTGTTTGATTTTTGAATCGTAGTAATACATATGCCAACTTTGAAAGAACACTATATTAAAAATCCATTTCTTATGTCACATAGTGAGAAGAAGTATAATACGCATATTCTCAATAGTAATGGGGGCTAAAGCTTCCAATAACATAGTTGAAAATCGAAACTACCAAACATACTTGTTCATATTTAAATTTCTCAAACATCCACTGTCCTTCGAGAGAAGGCAATCATCAATGGACTCACCTTTTTTAACTCTTACTAGTTGTTTGTCAAGTGTCATTCCCTCATCAAACCCAGCACACAGCCTTTTTCTGCAGTCTATTAATTAGATGAAGACAACTTTTTGACTTTTTTTTTCTTTTAAGAAATTTAATCTTAATGGGTTTTGGGAGAGTTGAAGAATTGTTAAGGAATTTGATCAGGGCGGCAATTTGTACAGAGTTAACTTGTTTAGTGATAAGGGAAAATGAAAAAATTCTTATGCGGAATGTCTTGTTAAGAGCGTTAACTTAAAAGTATACACAAGAACAAATATAGATTATTAGAGATCGATAAACCAAACGCAACTGTAATCTTAGTTCTTACTATTAATTGTTGACTCAAATGAATCACTAGACTAGGTACGTTTCAAGTAAGCAACATTATTGAATTTTTAAGTATCAAGATAATTAGTTGGAGTTTGATCGACATTCCTTTATATAATGCTTATGTAGTATTGACTAATAATGGGGTTTGAAAGATTATGCAATCATAATTAATTAAGCAGCTGCTGGGGGCCAAAATTAAGCCACAACCTCATTACATTGCTAGGTTGGACAATTGGACTTCTCGAAACATTTGACATTTCGACTTCTTCGAGCGATATTTATTTTTTGTTTTCTTCTAGGCTTAATTTCACACCTACGGTTGATGCTGTCATGATCAATAACACAAACATACAGGCTTGATTAAGATTGAAATAATTTGATAATACGTGTATGCATGGCATTAATTGGTTTGATTACCAAAGTTGATTATAAATTATAAGATAAGATATGGGATTCATTAAAACTATATATATAATTAAGAACTTTGCGTATGATCCATGCTCAATACCAAACCAATGGTCCACAGCACGATACCATTCAATCTGGATCAATAATTATAATTGTGATCAACATCCTTGACAACTAACATTAATGTGCTAGGAAGTGATATTATGTACCAATGATTTAATTAAATGTTTGTATAGCTAGATAAGCTAGCTAGCCAATCCATTAACCAAAATTGGCTAATAAGAGTCCCTAATCATCCAATTGGGATCATGGGTATTATAATATTAATTATTAATTAAGAATCAAGTAGCTTTATGGTTTCGACTCTACTCTTTGGTTGTATTGAAAATGTCTGTTTCATCATTGCTATATATATGTTGTATATAGAAGACAACTTTTGATATTAGGTTTACATGTTTCCTCAAATTTTTTAGCATTTACTTTTGAGTGTGTCATTTGACTTTTGAGTTTATAATTTTTTTCAATTGATTTAAAAGTTAAGGTGGTAGTAGACAAAGTCCAAATAAATTTTTAGTCTCTTACCTCTCTAAGATTAGAACTTGATTGGCCATCCAAATAAACATGAAATTAATTGGTTATTAGTTTTTATAAAACCAGCCATTAACATGTGTTTTTAATATTTTAAACAATACAAATAGCTAGACATATAAGTTCAAAGAAATAAACAATTAAAATCTAGTAAAAAAGTTTAATATAGTAAATTGAAGAAAATTAAATAGACTCATAATAATATGAGAAGACTCGAACCCTTCCATCTTAAGGAGTTGTCGGCATGAGCAACTTCCTGAATCCAAATTTTGAATCACAACTAATTAGAGAAAGAAAAGAATAAACAAAATTAATTAATAACAATATATATATATATATATATATATAGATGTATGTATGTATGTATATGGTATCTCACGTGTGAACGTGGTTGCTAGGATTTTGCTTACTCCGTAAAGGAGCTTCTCATTGACAATTTCTTAATTAACAACACCCACACGGCGGCACCAACCACCTTTGTAGCCAAAAGTCAACCACGCGCCAAAAGCTTGGCTAAAATCTGGACCGTTAAACCCACCCCATGTGGCTCGCGATGACAGCCGTGATGTGCCACGTAAGCATATGATATGCTATCATAGTCATATCATTACATCCTGGCAGCCAACAAATTCTTCATTAAAAGTCTATAATGTGTTAAGTGATTCGAACTATTTTAGTTGCGTGATCTTCGCTGCCATCGAGCCATTGGTCCACATTTTGATCAAATCTGATCACGTTTTTGTTGATTGTTTGCTCAGGTTTTTGTATTAAATAGCCCATGCAGTTTCAACTTTTATGCTGTATGACTGTTGTTATAGTATTGGTCCACATTTGATCACAAACCTTGATTGCATTATCTTAATTTGATTGTGTGTGCTTAGGGTTTTTGCATAAAAACAACCCATGCAGTTTCATGCTGCATGATTGTTGTTAATTTATAGTACTGGTCCACGTTTCATCAGATTCTTGATCTTACATGTGTTTGATTATTAGCACACACAAGATGTATAATAGTAGAATGGGGAGCTTTGGTCCACATTTGATTACAATCTGATTTCATGCATGCTAATTGATTTATCGTTTGCACAAGTTATATAAAAGAATGCATGCAGCCGGTATGCAATAATAGGGTTGATAAAAAAGATATATAATCTGATAATGCAATGCATTGTTATATATACAGCTGAAGGAGATGGATAAAATTATAATTAAGGTGAGGCATGTCATTGAAATGCCAATGGATAAAATTATAAAGCATAACTTAGATATTCGTCATCATTTCATTTGTATAATTAATGGAAGATAAAAAAAATGATACAAAGATAAACGATATATACGTGAGTGTGTGTGTGTATATAGATATATATTCAATAATATTAGTTTATCTGGACAATATGATAGGAAAATCATGCCAATGGTCATTAGAAACTTGGCTGGGAATAATAATTTTTCAGCACCTTATGAACTAAATATTTATTCCAGACGTGTTTTATGTTAATAATATTAGATTACCAATTTTTTTCAGCACGTATTGTGCTACTATATACTAGGATGATCTTAATTAATAAGCAAACATGTGGATGCGTGTAATTTAACAAATTATACATACTATTGATTAGTGATGAGAACCAGGTTATTAAAGCGTCACAAGATCCATTAAGCATCATCGACGAAGGTCCAATGACAAGGGCAAGAAATAAAAAATGAAAGAAGCATTAAATGGATTAATTGAGTATATCTCAAATCATACTTTATTCAGGATGCTATTTTATTCAAATTAAGTATTCACGATGATCAGTACTTTGTCAATGTTATTTAAGCTTCTACATTTGATTTGGAGTGACTTGCATGCAAAAAAAAAAAAAAAAAAAAAAGAGCCTTATCAAATTAGAAAGAAAAATCAGGCGGATTGTTTTGTATCCTAATCTGTTTTAAAAATAATTTCTTTTATTTTCCTTTTATTTTAGGATATTTTATTTCCTTTTTACTTTAGGTTATATTTAGCAAAAAAAAAAAAAAACTTATTCCACTACTAAAATTCAACTATATAAACCCATATAACCCTATTAGAAATTTCATATATGAGTTAATAATAATATGGTGAGAGCTTTTCTCTTTGGTTCTTTAAAAAATTTTTCAAACTTAATCAAAATTTCGTCTCTTGACGCTCTTTCTCGACTTATCACTATTTTTCTCTTCTTTCTTAAGTGTAGCATCAACTTAGATTTCTTATATCATTGGTTCTTATCTTTATTAATAATCAAGATCTTTATTTTATAGTTGTTTAAATTTGAATCCGAACGATCCTTAGCAAAAAAAAAACCTCATTGAATGTTGAGTCTCATTTATTTTTGTGAGTTTCACAGCAATTAGGGTCAAACTAAGAACTATGGAGTAATCATTGTCAAAGATAAAAATCAGTGCTATTACGATTTACATATCTCTATCTATTTGCTATTTACGTTTTAATATTGTCGATTGTGGTGCTAAATTGCTAATAATATTTATTGGCTATATACAGACATATTGGGTTACATAAATAATGTGTGGAGAATATACAAACTGAAATGAGATCCATAACTTTCATTTACAAGAAAGTATAGCTTAAGCAATTTTCATAAATGAATTGGACTAGAAAGGCTCGCTAGTAATATTTACAAAATTATTATTATTATTATTATGTATAAGTGAAGTCATATGGACAAAATTTGTATTATATTTATTATTTTTAATTTAATTATATTTGTTGTGGTTCCCATCCAGTTGAGATAATAAATCTTTTGTCTTCAAAACATGAGATCTGAACCCGCTCACACAGATGGGAGAGAAAATTAGGTTGTCATTAGGTTAAACAATAATTAAAAAAATTGTATTTGTTTATCTAATTAGAATTCATTTTGTTTAACATAAAGTAATAGGCAAAAATGATTAACACATCAATTTGGATTGAGGTTGAAATGCTATAAGCGGCTTATTTCATAAGTTTTGACAAAAATAGTATTTGTTAAATTTTTTAAAAAATTGTATTTGTTTATCTAATTAAAATTCATTTTGTTTAACATAAAGTAATAGGTGAGAATGATTAACACATCAATTTGGATTGAGGTTGAAATGTTATAAGCGGCCTATTTCATAAGTTTTGACAAAAATAGTATTTGTTAAATTTTTTAAAAATTGTATTTTTTTATCTAATTAGAATTCATTTTGTTTAACATAAAGTAATAGCTGAGAATGATTAACACATCAATTTGAATTGAGGTTGAAATGCTATAAGCGGCCTATTTCATAAGTTTTGACAAAAATAGTATTTGTTAAATTTTTTGAAAGCTGCTTATTTGATAGGTTCTATTTTGGCAACAACTTTTAAAAATAAGTAGGAAATTATTTTTTATAAATACTTTATTAAATAAGCCGCTATATTTTTTTAAAACTTCTATTATGACCTTAATATTTTAACAAAAAAAAAATTATGTCTTTTTTTTTCATAAACTCCTAATATATAAATAGAACATAATTTAACTGATGATTATTTTTGTCATTATATAATAAAACATTAATTTTATAATAAAATTTATCAAACGCACATACTCTACTTTTTAAAGTCATAATCAGCGCAACAATATAGACACACAGTTTATCAAATACAAGTTATTTTTGTAATCAATAACTTATTTCATCGCACAACAAAAACAATTTATTCATCGGACATCGCAATTTTTATCTGGCTCTAACTTATACCAATTCAAATAATTTGTTTAGATTGATTCGGTTGTCAAAATCAGATTGTTTAGAACCAGGAAATTATTTCAAATTTTTTTTGTTCATCGGTCAATTTTAAAACAATATCATTAATCATTGTTCATTTTCTTCGTACTTTCATTTTCTTTGATTAAATAATCAACTTTTGAATTATCGAATGGTTAAAACTATGTTAACCATGCCCACCATGTAGTGCTAACTGGTGAACCCTACCAAACAAACACGCCTTACACAATCCGTAAGATTTGTTCCTAAATTACTTATGCAAAAAATACAAATCTTAGACTAGGGTATGATTGATAATGGGCTAGCCCATTTTGGGCTTTGATTGGTCCGCTCTTAGCCATTACCCCGTGTTGTGCAACCGCATGATAATCACGTGAGAATTGGCAGATATTATGCATCTTGTGCGATGTTTGCTTCATATTATTTACTGCGAAAACCCAAAAGATAATGAAAGCCAGGACAGACAACCAAAAAAGCAGAGAGTTAAACCGTGGAAATTTTTGTAATGGGGTAATAAAAATTACAGTATTAATTCTATAATAAATATAAATATTATAAATTATATAAAAATTAATAAATATAAAATAAAATCTGTAAATTTATACAAGATTATTAATTATTTAAAAATTAATAAATTTTCTGCAGAATTTTAATGAAAAATATTTTATTCATTTACAAAAAAAAAATCTTTAATTAAACAAAGAAAAAAATTTTCATTAATTAAACAAAAAAATTATCCTAAAAAAGTGAAATAAGTTTATTGAATTAGTTTAACAATAAATTATATATTCATTCGGTAATATTTGTATACTTTATTTTATCATTTTTTATAATAATATCTATTTATTACACAAATTAATTAAGCACAATTATTTATCTTGATGTGGATCAAACAAAAATAAAATAAAAAATATTTTTATATTATTAGATACATATATAACATAACAATAAAAATATATCTCATTTTGAGTCTTATACATACTTCATATAGTTTCAAATTTTTTACTTATACTTAGAGATCATTTAGGGTTGTTGTTAAAAAAAACGTAGAAATATATAAAATAACTCCATCTTACAACAATTATGAAAGATATAATTTTTTTTTCAAAATCTGATTTTGAGAATAAATTTTATATTTAATAAGAAATCATATGTATTACATAAATGCAAACTAGTATTATTCAAAGTAAATAAAAAATTAATAAATATATTAAGCAATAAACATTATAATGAGTTTTATTTTATAATTATGAATTTTTTTTTTGCAATAACTCTTATATTAATTTACTTATTTTAAATTTTTATTCATAAATTTTAGGGATAATCTACAAAAATTATATTTTATTTTGCACTTAGTATTGATTTATTTGTTTTATATTATATTTATAAATTTTCATTTTATTTACCAGTAATATATCAATTTATCAGTTTTAGTAATAATTTGCTTGTTTTACCCTCCTTTTACAAGTCTTATGTTTCATTTCTAAAAATTATATTGTATTTTATGGTTAGTGTTGATCTACTATTTTTATGTTGTATTTGCAAATGTTTGTTTTATTTACCAATAATACATTAATTTACTTGTTTTATCTTCCATTTACAAGTCTTATACTCCATTTCTAAAATTTATATTTTATTTTATACTTGATGTTGATTTATTAGTTTTATGTTATATTTGTAAATTTTTATTTTATTTTATTTACTAATAATACATTAATTTACTAGTTTTGTAGAAATTTACTTGTTTTACCTTTTATTTATAAGTTTTTTTGTTTCATTTTTTAAATTTATGTTTTATTTTATAATTAATATTGATTTACTAATTTTAAGTTATATTCACAAGTTTTTGTTTTGTTTAATAGTAATACTTCAATTTACTAATTTATATTAGTTTACTTGTTTTATATTTCCTTTACAAATCTTATGTTTAATTTCTAAAATTTATGTTTTATTTTGCACTTAATGTTAATTTATGAGTTTTATGCTATATTTATAAGTTTTTATTTTATTTACTAATAATATATCAATTTATCAGTTTTATATTAATTTACACATTTTACCTTCTATTTACAAGTCTTATGTTTAATTTCTAACATTTATATTTTATTTTACAATTAATGTTGATTTTCAAGTTTTTATGTTATATTTATAAGATTTATATTTCATTTATATAATTGATGTTGAATTATGATATTGATGTCGTAATTTTAATCACGGCATCATAAAATGACCCTTAAGTTAGAGGTAATGATATGCATGCATGTTTACCCCTTTTTTTTTATAAGAAACAAAAGATCATATAAAAAACCTATGAGAAATATGTACAAAGATTGGTGGGACTACAAATCCACAAAAATAAGGTGCATGCATGTTTACTTCCATATAATGACATAAACTAAAATATTATTATAATAATAAATTATTTTTTATTACTTATTACTTTAATCATATGGTTATTAAGCAGTGTTTTACAGTGAAACAACTCCACCATAATTACTGCCTATAAAATATGATAGGTCTGGTTCGGTCCTATTGATTTGGTGTATGATAATGAAACCAAAACCAATTACAGGAAATAACTCAAATTGATATAATTAGTCTGTTCAGATTTTTTTAATTAAAAAAAAAAGAATGGTTCATTTGTTAAAAACACATTTTTAGAATCAAGAAATTATTCCAAATTTTTTTGCCTATTGATCAATTTTAAAATGACATCCATCAAGTCATTGTTCCTTTTCTTAATACAAACTTTGATTTTCCTTAGTTAAAGTTCTGTTTGATATTGATGTGTTATAACTTTTATAGTGCATTTACTAAATTACAGTCATAATGAGCTTGAATCAGAATGAAGAATTAGAATAAGAATAAAAATAAGTTATTTACTTAAGCTGTAGGAATAGAAATCAGAATAAATTGTATTCCCATTTATGTATTTATTTTTTCTTGAAATCGGAATGAACTGTTACTAGTTACTAAAATGTTTTTTTGTTAATTGTTGTTCCTACTATTATTTCTATATATTATAATAATAACAATAATAAGAATAAAAATAATAATAAAACTGAAATTAATAATAATGACAATAATTTTAATTAGAACAATAAAATTAATAAATTTTAATAATAATAATAATGACATTAATGACATAATAATAATATAAAATAATAAATTTTAATAATATTAATAATAGTGATATTAATGACAGTAATAATAAAAATTAAAATAATATAATTAATAAATTTTGATAATAACAACAATAATAAAAAAATTAATAGATTTTAATAGAGATAATATTAATAAAAATAATAATAATAACAATAACTAATAATAATTAAAATAATAAGTTAATATATTTTAATAATGATGATGATTACGACGATGACATTATTGATAGTAATATAATCAATAATAATAATAATTCATAAATATTAATATTAATAACATTAATGATAGCAATAATAACAATTAATATAATAAGATTAATAAATTTTAATAATAATAATAATGCATTAATAAATAAAAATAACAGAAATGATGATGATGATGGTAATGATAATGTTATTATTACATAATAAATGACATATTTATAAATAATACAAAACTTCTAGGTATTTTCATAAATTATGTAGGGACCAAAATGCAAAAATAATAGAACTTAATCAAGGAAATTTGCAAATTATAAAAATTTAATGGAAGTAAAATGAGTAGTTGTGGAAGTCAAAATTTGTTTCCCATCCCTCCTTTCGTTAGGAATAAAATCTATGACAATAATTCCTAAATTTGTGAACCTCGCACGATTTTTATTCTAATTTATACCTTTTTTTAAATAAATATTATCAATTATTTCAATTCCGGAATTCGATCTCTCAATTCAAAAAATATACACACCCTTAAGCTATAGTTGCTGCAAAAAAAGAAGCTGTAACTATGAACTAAAAGTTTATAGTATATAGTAAATATAATTTTTAAATAATAATTTTAGTAAAATTAGTAAATATATAATAATTTTTTATCATACAATAGCTAATGTATACCAAATATCTTAATACTATAACTTTTAAATTACAGTTATCCAACATCAATTCTAAATAATGTATAAATAATTAACTTTTGAGTTTGTTGAATGGTTAAAACTATATTACCATGTCCAACGTGTAGTACTAACTATTCCACAACCTATAAACAAACATGTCTTGTGCAGTACATCCTTATAGATAAGGAGAAATTTTAGAATATATTAGATGTATTATGTCAATGATATAATAAACAAGTGACGTTATAACAAATGTGTATTTATTTTGAAAAATCGCAATGCAAGTAGTGATTCTATTAAATTTAATTACACATGTCATATCATACATGTATTAATTAGTTGTATTACTTTTGATGTATTCTAGATTTTTCATAGACTATAGTATATACGATCAAAAAAGTAACTTATCACCAGCCTTGTCTACGTATAAATAAATTTAAAAGGCATAGTTTTTGAAAAATAAAAGCTTTCACAATTCATTGTAAATGAAATAATTGAAATTATAAGCAGTGATATTAAGAATAGGGATGACAAAAAAAAATCTAGGTCTGGTCTAGATCCGTAAAAATTTGAAAAATCCATATTTGAAAAAATTTAATTCCACACATTAAAAAATGCGAATTCGAATGCTAAAAATTAAAATACTTATAGATCCATATCATGATACAAGTGCATTTGAAAAATCGAATATCTAAATCCTTATTATTTTTTAATTAAATTATTTATTAAACTAAAATTAAATTAAAAATATATATAAGTTAAATGAAAAAACAAATCAAACGTAACCCTAAAACTAAAAACACACAAGTACCATGCGTTAGACTTAGATTTATTTGTAGATTTGAGGTGGTATTAGACTTAGATTTGTTATAGATTTATGGTGTTGTTATACGTTGTTCTAAGTATTGAATTGTTATTGGAATTTATTTGATTTTAAGGTAAGTTTGTTGAGTTTTAAATTATATTTGAAATTTTGAATTCAATATTATGCCGATCTGGATATCTGAATAATTCACTTGCAATCTGCACCGGTATTACATGCATTCAGATATGTATGTGTCTTTTACAAGTCTGAATCTCAAAATATTAATACAGATTTGTATTCAAATACACCTACATCCTGATCGATCTATTTTAGATTCAGAATTATCATCCCTAATTAAGACATTATCGTCCAAAGATAAATATCATAAGTTTAATAAAAAAGTAAAAAAATATCAAACATTTGCATCATATATATATATATATATATATATATATACTACTTATCGATATTATAAAATATATATATCTACCAAAATACTACATATTTATATTATTAAAGCTCAATATATATATATATATATATGGATATTATAAAATAAATATAAAAAAATTCTAAATCTATATAGAATTTTATAAATAAAACATCATAGATATGTTCATCATTAAAAAAAAGAAAAGATTATGGTTCGATATTTGAGTTTTGACGACAAAAATATATAAATTAATTTAAAATAAAAAATATAACCGGATGATTAATATGATAAATAAGCAATAAACTTGAACCCTACGCAAAAAATATTATGTTCACCTGCTTATTCAAAAATCATATCGAATTTAATAATCTATTCCTATTTATTCATACGTATAGATAATGTGATCATGTAAAATTTATGGTAAGAACGAAATATCTATATAATTACCCTAGATTTTCCTATATCTATATTATCACCCATGTTTAAAATGAATAACGATATATGGGGAGACTCGAGTAGAAACCCAAACCCATCAAAAGCCTAAACCACTGATTCCAATACGCTTCCATTCTCTCTCTTTCGCTCAGCACTAGCTAACGCGTAAGCGGCTACAGAAGCACAGAGCCGCGCCGGTCCCTTCTGTCTTCGTCGTTGTATGTTCAGATTCGCATTTTATAATCTATTGCATATAGAATACAATCGTGGTTCATTGGATTCTCTGTCGTCTTGTTAATTCTTAGATCTGTTTATCTAGGGGCTGTTTAGTCAATTTGATAAAGGTAGTTAAGGCTTTGATTTGTTGTATGATCTTTGAATTCTAATAAGAAGATTGTTTATGTTAGGGTTTCAGCTAGATTTTAGATTTTAGACCTTGTTTTGACTTTTACTGGATAGAAGTGTTTGTTTTTTAAATGAATTGATGAAAATGTTGTTGATTTATGGAGGAATAATCAAAATCATCTTGATCTGTTACAAGGGCTACTTATTTTTGGGTGAAAATTTTATTCGGTCAATAAATGAAGATTTTTAGTTAGAAGATTTTTTTTATTAAAAAAAATTATGTTTATTGTTTGTGTGGCTTAAGGGTAAGTTTGAGAGTTGATGGCGTCAAAGTTACAACAGTTGCAATCCAAGGCATGCCAGGCGTCAAAGTTTGTGTCGCAACATGGAACTGCTTACTACAAGCAGTTGTTGGAGCAGAACAAGCAATACATTCAGGAGCCACCCACGGTGGAGAAATGTAACTTGTTGTCGAAACAACTGTTTTACACTCGTCTTGCTAGGTTATTTTCTTTAACCCTTTCTTATGTCTGCATTTCACTTTGGTTTTTATTTTGGTTTGGCAGGAGTTTTAATGACCATGAAATGGATACAAATGTCTTGACACTGTGCTGCTTAGTATAAGCAATTTTGAACTTTTAAAGTCAAAGTATGGACTCTGTTTAATATCTATGGTGGAATATCACGTGTTTTGTTACTTTACTCAATTCATTAGTAATGTATGTTTGTTATAGGTACAATTCCTAATTGATTTATACATATCATAGGTTCTTTTAAACCTTTAGTTTCTTATAAAATTTTATCTGTTCGCTAATTAAGGGGTTTACAATACATATGTGCATTATTTCGCTTGACTTTACCTCTCAATCCTTTGCTTCTGACTTGCTATTGTTGCAAACTATGCATATCATAAATTTGGGTTGCTGTGATATCCTCACGATACATTGTTTATCCCTTTTTTAAAGCCTTGGTTTTGGCATTTGATTGTGTTGCTGTGTTTACAACGTATAAACTCCTACTACTGTTGTTTCTCTCTTTAAGCACACATTTGTCTGATAAATGTATTTCTCGGTGCTGATTGATGAAATTATTTTGTCACAAGGGCTGTTTGGAAATTTTTTTCATTTTTCTCCAAGGTTATGCTTGGTTCTTTTACTTTAAATTCATTTTTCTCCTTTGTTTGTTGTAGTAGTAAATCTTTCTTGCCAAAAAGCTTGATCTGTAAAATTACTTAGTTCTTTTTCCCCTCTTTTCATTTTTTTTTTTAATTTCATGGAGTTAGCCACATCTTGCCTAAAGTAAAGATGTCTTTGGTTTCTGCATCTGCAGCATGATAAGTCAAAAACTTTCAAACTATGACAATTTTGAATTATTTGCTCAATGAGACGTTGAATCTCAATGATTTTGTTTCTCTTTTGAGTTCTTGTATTTATAAATCGGTGGGAACCTATGAGCTCTAGCTATGGGAAAGAACTTATGATAGTAAATGTGAGACCCCACTTAACTAGAATTCATACAGAGTCTTGATTGTAATATCTTTCCATCTCTTAGAATTATTCATAAACTACAATTACATGACAATATATGATGGTTTAGGAAGGTCATGGAAAAAATATTTTCAGTGCTGGGTTATCATTCATTTTGGGTTTTAAAATCTAGTCCTTTGTGTACTTTGTTTCTTAGTCCCCAAGAGAATTCTGTATTGATAAGAACAAAATAGCGCTCCATCAACATCAAGGTATAAAGCATGGGGCAGGAGGGAGATGGAAGATCTCTAAGGGTAGGATGATGGTTAATTTGTATTAATATGGTTGAAATTGCCATATCTGTACCTTGTTAAAATTAAAGGTGTTTCATTATCTCTGATTACTGTTAGGATAAGCTGGTATATCTAATGGTTTATTATTCTAACTGTCTAGACTTAGTTTTGTTCTGGAGTCCCTCTCGAAGTTGCACTTGCAGAAGGATGGTGAAAGACGCATGAAGTAATACATTTTAGCTGATCAACTTGGGGGAAGAAACATGAAGTAAAACCTGCTTCCTATCAACTCCATAACAGACATGTTAAAACCAGAACAATGAGTTGCTTTTGTATGTCTTTTTTAAGAACTGAATGATTTGAAGCATGTGAATGTGTTTGTACATCCGGCATCTTTTTGCTTTTGTTGGTGACAATTATGACAATGTGCCTGATGAGATTTTCACTCTGCATTTTAACAATTTCAATACTTCATAAAGGCACTCATTTAGGTGACAGTAGCATCCCAAGCACATATCTTGCTGATCCAATATATTGTAACTATAAATACGAATGCCTTTGATTATGCATATATGTGCCCCCTAACTTCTCTAATGCTTCAGTATTCCTGCACGGCGTGAGGCATTCTGGAAGGAACTTGACTATATGAAGAATTTATGGAAGAACAGCCAAGATCTGAAGGTTGAGGATGCTGGCATTGCTGCATTGTTTGGTCTGGAGTGCTTTGCCTGGTTTTGTGCTGGTGAGATTGTGGGAAGGGGATTTACTTTCACTGGGTACTATGTCTGATGTCTGAGGGCAAACAATTGGTAAAATGTGTTTCTTGGGGAAGAATATGTAAGCTTCTCATATCATTTGTGTGATTGAATCGCGGCTGCTGTTCATGCAAATTTTTGTTGTTTCTGCAAAATTTTTGAAGCTGAGAACTCAGTGGGTAACTTTGGTAGCCTCAATAATTTTTGTATCCAAAGTGATCTTAGGTTGACAACGACAAACCTTGCTGTTGTTTTGCAATCTTCATCAGAAGTTACTGCTACCGCTACCCATGATTGATGATAAGATTAAAGTTATTAATGGGCTTACTCTTCTCGTGCAATTTACTTGATCTCTTTAATGCTGTCCGCGTGGGTATGCTTATTGAGTCTTAAATGAACTCATGTGCATCAAATTTACCTTTCTTTCATAATGATTTTTGGCTGACCAATGACGTTGATCATGTAATTATAAATTTATAATTTTCTTCAGCAGAGGCTTTTGTAGAGCTTTAAATTGCATTCCCCCCGCCCATCTATGCCAGTGTGTTACTTACATTTTATGCTAGCCTTGTGCACTTCTGCTTCTCTGTGTTGCCCATTCCCTGTCGGTGTTACAGCTTTCTCCCAAGATTTCTAACGTTAACCCGAAACAAGTTCCCGTTTACAGGTCATCTAAACCCATGATTGCAGGGATGGCAGAATGGATACCGTCCGCAATGAGTTTGTTAATATCAAATTCGTATTTGCACAAAATTTAAATTGTTAAACTTGTGTCGTTCGCTGTAAGTTTTAATTTTTTAAGAAAATTTGTCTGCTGTGAATTTTGATAATTATTAAACTTATAATAGTATTTAGTAGATTTTTTGCGGGTTTTTATATTTAAAATTATAATATTTAATATGTAAATTTATATTAACAACTTAAAATTTCATATAAAATACTCAATTTTAAATTTAATCAATGTCAATGAAAAATTAAAATTTCAACATTAATCCAATATAAGTTCTCAAAATTAAGTATAAAATACATAAATCCACCAAGATAAACACAAATAATTAATGCTCTAAACACAAATAATTAATGTTCTAACTTAAATAATAATTATTGTTTCGTTTTCTTATTTAACACGAGCTCAAAGAGTTAAGATTTTTATTTTATTGACCATTATTTACACTCATCCAATACGATTCTTAAAATAATAATTATGATTAAAAATATTAATCTAAAGAATAAATTATAATAATGAAATAATTCATGTATTAAGTTAAAGAATAATAGTCTACAAAAAATTATAATAAATATATAATAATTTATTAAGTTATGACTTGCACACACCACAAGTGTGATATGTTTAGAATACTTTATGTTTATTTAGTTTACATATTTTTAAATTTAATTATTATTTTTACAATTAAATTAAACTAAAAAATTTGAAAAAATTATTGCGAATTTAGAAGGTATCTATACGGATATCTAGTTAATACCAAACATACTCATAAGTTAAAGCAAATTTTAATTTCTAATACTAATTTTGCCCATAACCCACAAAATTATCCATAGCGGGTGGGGGTGGATTTTGGCAAATTTAAGCATAGTATAATTACTATTCCTATCCATGAGTTGGCTTTCATCTTCCTTGGAAAACATTTAGGAAAAAAAATTACACTACTTTTTCTAAAAATGCTTGGATGCTTGCCCGAGATGATTGAAGCAGTCCATAAATACTTTTTCTAAATTTGATTAAAGTCTTTAGTAAATGTAGGGACCTCATGGCCGGGCTTCACTTAAGGTTTGGTCTAGAGGATTTTATTTTAAAAAATTATAAAATATATATTATGTTAAATAATTATATTTATTTATTCCATCTATATAATTTTAAATATTAAAATTTTATATTTTAAATATAATTTTATTAAAAATTATAAAATAAATTAAAAACATACATATATAATATTATAAAAATATAAAAAGCCTGATTCGGATGATGAAAAAATATGTCCGCACCTTGCCCGAGTTTGTTTTTGCCATCCTTGGGTAAATACTTTTAATATTGCTTTAAAATAATCAACTTTTGTTTTTATTAGAGGTATCGACATTAAATATTATAATTATATGCAATCTAAAGTTCTATCGAGCATTAAACTTAAAAATCTCTAAACTCAGAAATTATTCTTGCTAACAAAGAAAGAATGATGCACATCCATGGAGGCAATGCCCACCTTCAAAGTGGCAATTATATTACACTTCAATCTACTAGAAACACAATTAAGCCACACACTGATGGCTTTCTATCAATTGGCTTGTGCTCTGAGTTGTCGGATATGCCATGTGGCTTATTGGCACTCGTTGGACAGTTTCAGTTATTCGGACGAAAGAAGGCTATTGGGTCATAGTCTCTCTCTGGCTCAGTCCGGTTACATACTTCAGTTGTCTCTGGACGAGGGCTATTCTAGTAATTCTATTTAATTTCTTCGTCAATAAACAACTTTTTTTTCTTTTTTTCACGCAGAACAAACAAACAAGAAGACCGCGGAGAAGACGGAAAACGAGAGAAAGAATGCTGCTTGGTGCGTCCGCTCCGTATCGGACACTTGTCATTGCAGCATTCGGCTTTGTATTCATCATCGTCTTCTCCGAGTCCGCCAATTCCATCAACGATTCTCAGGTAACTTCACAATAAAAAGGCTTAAATTAAATTTCTACTGGATCCGGAATATATTTAGGTTTTTTAATATTTGATGCAGGTCAAATGCAGCAGAACTTGTGTTGCAGAGAACTGTAATTGTAAGCGTACTGGTGTCAATTTGTTCCCCCAAAACTCTCTATTTTTATATGTTTTTATAATTTCATAATTTATGCCTTTTTTTTATATCTTTTTTCGATGTATGAAATGAAATTTTAGCTGTTGGGATTCGGTACGGGAAGTACTGTGGAGTAGGATGGTCCGGCTGTCCTGGAGAGAAACCATGTGACGATCTGGATGCTTGTTGCAAGATCCACGATGAATGCGTGGATAAGAAAGGTAAATACATTGCTTTGCTGTTAAATTTAACTCGCTGAATACTAAATTTTGATGGCTCTTATGTGCAATTGTATGTCATCTTATTTTCCAACAAAATTAATATTAACTTATATTTGGTGTTTGTGGAACAATTTTGTAATTTCATTTCAGAATTTGAAAATGTGCATTACAGGTTCTGCCTTGTGTTTATCAATGTGTACGTGTATAGTCCTTATACATACTCACTTTTATGTATATATATGGTCAGTCTTTCTCAAGCGAGAGCATCCTTATTTTAACAAAGTAAGGATGCATATTAAAATAAAAAAAATACAGATTTCAATGCATTAAAGATTATATTTTTTTATTAGTTATTGTATTGAAATATGGTTTTTTTGTCTGTTATTGACATCCTTGCTTTGTTAAATAATGTAATGTATTTTATCCTGTAGTATATTAAAATCTGTATTTTTTTTATTTTTTAACTTATTTCTATCTTTAATATGGTTAGGATCCTAATTGAAACTCACTCTATATACAATATTACAATGTGCTTCTTCTTGAACTTTATGGTACATAATTGTATATGTTGGAAGGAAGTAGCAACTATATGATGCCATGGGATTTTGCATTGTAGCCAACATATCAATAATATTGCACTCCATTCACTGGAGTAGTTCTCTATGTTCACATAGCTAGGCAAGTTAAATTGCTTCTAAGAATTCAAAACACCAAATATATATAATGAAGGACAAAAACCTGGTGATTTTTTGGTTTCTCTGCAATTGCACTGACTTGTAGTGTTTGTAATATCAGGATTGACAAATATTAAATGCCACGAGAAGTTTAAGAAATGCATAAAGAAAGTACAGAAATCTGGGAATGTCGGATTTTCTCAGGAATGTTCCTATAACACAGCGGTGCCCACTATGGTACAGGGTATGGACATGGCAATCTTACTGAGCCAATTAGGCAACTCAAAGTTTGAACTCTAACTTGGTAGTTTCAGAATGATTATTATATATGGGGAAGAGGAATTTCCCTATTCTTCAGATGCATGCATTCATTGTATGGAAATTGATTTTAGAAGAATTTATTTATAGAGACGTGGACGTTGTCCCTGGTTTTGTAATTCTTTTACTAGCACTAAAGTGAATAATTTACGCTATGATTGCCTATTTGCAAGATTAAAAATCTAGAAATGCTTGTCCGGTCTGGTGGTTAATATTTCTTTGCATTTGTTTCACTCTCACTAACAATCAAAAGTCATTGAAGAAGGATTTCTAGCAGGATGAATTTGAGACTAATTACATATCTTGGCATGTGAGACATTTTCTTTCGGGGATGTTAATTCTGGAGTAAGCAAAAACGCAATCCCCTTGGCAGATCCTTGACGCAGAAGGATTTGGATTTGATTTGATATATCAAAATTTTTAATAGTGTTGGAACCACTATTTCCTTTCAAAGAACTTGCAGTCCATGATCAATAGACGATTAACACTAATGATGATGACAATTTAGCTACAATTTGTTTATGTTTTCAATAAGTATACATAAGCAAGAAATCAGGGGCATGCTGCAGACAAGCAATCCAAGTTTGGTGAACCTGATGTTTCCCCTATTATAATTTTTGTTTCTGAAGGCCCAGTTGTATATTTTAATATTAGCTGAATTTGACAAGTAATAATTTCCAGGTACTAATAACGCCCTTTGAAAATACTTATTGTGTGCTGATAATATAAAACCTTCTTTGATGGTGACGGTGATGTAAATGTAAGGGCCAAGACGCCAATGCCACGACACTTTTAGCTTTCTTCGATTAAAACATTTTTTCACCTGGGTGGATGGGGCGGGCTGGGCTAATGCCTACGCGTGTAAGAATTTGGTTAACTACAATCATACAAGAAATCATATGCAAAACGAGTTCAGTTTTACGATTGAAAAAAGCATTTTAGCGTGTACATTGGGTCAACGGCGCACAGCTTCATAAACTTTTATTAAAGTCTCGTCTAGCGGGAGACTTGTGGAGGTTCGTGTTATCCCTTTGGCAGACTATTATATTTATATAGTGGGACCAACGACTGAGGTTCCATTATTTAGCTTCCTTCCACAATTACAACCACTATATTATTAATTAAATTTAAGTGGTTCCATAGTTGCTATGTCAAGTGGCAAATCCTTAGTGGTTAGGCTAAGGTGATAGCACTGTTCTACATTTTTTTTTTTTTAAAAGTATTCAACATTGATAATCAGACAAAAAAAAAATATAGGTAAAACGCTACTGAAAGCAACTATAAACCAAGTCTTTTTTTTTCATCAATATTTTAAAATATTAGAATTAAATAATTTTCTTATAAATGTGTCTCCTTTTTAATAAATGATGGCAAAGTTAAAAGGATGAACAAATAGAAATTTAACTTATTAAAAACTAAAAGATAAGATTATTTACACTCTAAAATTTATTATAGACATTTAATTACTTAGAACACTCTAATATAAAAATTAAAAATTAAATTTTTACTAGATACACTTTATTAAATCTAAAAAAAAACTTAATTATTATTTTTTTAACATCCACGTCATTCTTCTTCTTCTTCAATTTTTTAGGTTTTTATTCCCTTATTTTCACTTTTTTAAAATAAATATTAAAGATAAGATAGATCATAACTCATTCAAAATATTAAAATATTTCAATGATTAATTTATGGCTATAAATGCAATATTAATTGATAGTTGTTCTTATTAAAGAACCGAACTTCCGTCGTGGCCACCCTTGTCATTAGACCAATATCTATGCATGTATTTTCAATATGGACTCTCAAATTTTTTGTCTTTTAGGTGTTGGTAAACAGTGTAGGGCTGAGTTCCTTCACAAAAGTTACAAGTTGTAGCAAATTGTGAAAATTAGGGTGTCGAGGAATGTACAATTTTGATTTTGTATCTTCTATGAGTCTCATATGATGAATTGATGAAGAAATTAAAAATTTAAGATTTATAAAAAATTGGTGAGTAAAGTATATTTATTTTTAAGTAAAATTAATTGCATCTTTTTTAATAATTTCATGAAAATGAAGAGTATTCATAATATTTTTTAAAAAGATAAATAACCTTACTTAAAAATAAAATATATATATATATATATATATATATATATATATATATATATTAATTTAATTTAGTTCACATTTCTCGTTAAAAAACCGACCAGCGACAATCCCTTTGTCCCATCACACAACAGTCGTTTTTCATGCGTTCTAATTGAAGACATATAATATATAAATTACAACGAAAAAGTTTGCGGTAATGGACTAATCTTATGTCCACTTGGGCATTTATTTTTTTAAGTTAGTTAAACAATTTTTTTTTTTTTTTAATAATGTGGTACCGATTCAACACGACACCACCATACATATGATAAAAACTAATTTAAAGAAGAATTGTGTCTGTCAAATTTAATTCAAAAATATTAGTTTTAAAGTATTTAGTGATCGGAGCAATGACCGTCTTGTTTCAATCTTAAAATTAAGGATTCCAAGTTTTCTTAAATAAATTATAAATAATAATTTTAAAAAATTAAATTTTTATATTTATTAATAGAGTTATTATCTTTTTATTATGCTAAATATTGTGAAATAACAAAATATTATTTATTATGTGAATTATTGAAAGATAACATTTTATTAAATTGATTTTTTAAAAATACTAGTTTATTACATTTTCATCATTGCCGTTAGTGTAATGATAACGTTGTATGGATAATATCATATTTTCATGATATAACTAGGAGGGCTATTATCTTTTTATGATAAATATTACAAAATGACAAATTACTATTTACTACATGAATTATTAAAAGATAAAATTTTATTAAATTAACTTTAAAAATATTAATTTACAACATTTTTATCACTGTTGTGAGTGTAATGATGATGTCATACTAACGTCGTATGAACAATATTATATTTTTATCAAATGAAACCTAAATTTATAATTAATTCTTAGGACTTTTATCATCTCATCATAATAAGTATTACGAAATCACAAATTACTATATAATTTATTAAATTGTAATACTTCACTACATTAACCTTTTTAAAAATAATAATTGACTCCATTTCCATTAAATTACAGCTAATCATGTACTAGATCAATTGCAAGGGCAATATTGTCATTTGATTATCATTATAAAATTAAGCGGCAATAGTATATTGTTTCGCACTAAGAGCAAGGCAAAATTATAAATTTTGTAGCATTGATTTGTATTTTTTTTATTTATGATTTATTTATTATAAAAATTAATATTTTATGTGCCAACTAATGGATGGATTATCTAACGTAATAAAAATATAATAAATTATTATTTTAAAATATTAATATAATGAAGCGGTACCCAATTCCTGTAAAGATTCATTATTTTACCATTCTTAACATAATGTTTTTAATTGTAATTAATTATAAAAAAAAAAATAACGGAGTCAAATTTTCAAGAGGTTTTGGTTTTACTTTTAATCATGACAAGTGTGGTTCTGTCTGTCAGAGTTGTCGGCCCTTCTAGTTCTAGGCCCTCGCCGACTCTAAGGACAATAACAAAAACGGCCAGGACAGAGACCAAAGAAGGGCAAATCAGTCATCATGATAACGGAACAGTCAGTCGTATTATTAGTTTCCGTGTACCTTCCCATACCAGAATTTTGACTTATGCTCATTTTCCCAGGTCAATTCATCCCCATTGCCCTTCCCTATTCTTGATTTAGATTCGATCGCTTTCGTCGAAACTTCATCTGGTCGAAAATGATTAAAACTTTTCTTCGCCTCTAAGATCCGTAATTGCATTATCCAATAAAAATATAAAAATAGACAAATTGATATCACTTTTATCACCATTAGTTACGAAAAGAAGGAAAGAGAAAATAACTGAAAATCGAATAATTACAGAAAAGTGATCATTTTTTCTTTTCCGTCCACTCTCAACCGTAATGCTTCACCGGAGTTTCAAGCCTGCAAAATGGTAATTCCACTTTATTTTTTAATTTTTAATTTTTTTAAAGAAAAATTGGTATCGAATTGGCTGTTGAACGGTTTCCGTTCCGTTGTTTAAATTAACTGTTTTATTGATGAAATTGTCGATTGATTTTTGTTTTTTTTTTTCTTTTTTTCCATTTGTTGGCTTCTGGATTGCAGCAAAACGTCTTTAAAACTTGCGTCGTCGCGTATAAAGCTACTGAAGAATAAAAGAGAAGCGCAGGTGAAGCAGCTGAAGAGGGAATTGGCTCAATTGCTCGAGTCTGGCCAGGATCAGACTGCCAGAATTCGGGTAAAGTTTTATCTTTTATTATTTTATATTATATATAAAATCAGCTGAATCTCGATTTATGATTGTCGTTTTTCTTTTCTTGGGGATGATTAAGCATTCAACAAAGTGTTTTGAAGTAAATTAAATAATCGCATATGTGTTCTTTTATCTTGCTGCCATCATTTTTTTTATAATTAGGGTAAGTGTCTGTTTCTTTTACTTTGTGGAGTAAAAATTAATTTGCCTGTTCACTGGTTTTGTGTTTGTGGTCTCTTTCTTGAGTTAGGGCGTTTTATTTATTTGTTCTCAATTATGTTTTTTCAGGTGGAACATGTGGTGAGGGAAGAGAAGACGATGGCAGCATATGATCTCCTGGAGATTTACTGTGAGCTTATTGTGGCGCGGTTGCCGATTATTGAGTCACAGAAGTATGTTGCAGACAAACTAAATCATTCACTTAATGAATTTAATTTGATTTATTTTTGTTTCTGTGTAATGTGAAACTGCATTTTATTGGTCTTTATCTTATTATTCCAGAAACTGCCCAATCGACTTGAAGGAAGCTATTTGTAGTGTAATATTTGCATCTCCAAGATGTGCTGATGTACCTGAACTCATGGATGTACGTAAACATTTTACTGCAAAATATGGAAAAGATTTTGTATCCGCTGCTGTTGAGCTGCGTCCTGATTGTGGTGTTAGTCGCTTGGTAAGTTCTTTTAGAATATATAATTCATTGATAGTTGAAATATGCAAAATGAACTTTTAGGTCATTCACTGAAGTGGGCTAGTTAGTTGTTGTTCAAGCCAGCAATTTATTGTTATTAGTTGGTTTTAATTTTTTTTTTATTGTTGTTATTTGTTGTAGTTGGTTGAGAAATTATCAGTCAAACCACCTGATGGTCCAACCAAAATTAAAATTCTGACGGCAATTGCTGAAGAACATAATATCAACTGGGATCCAAAGTCATTTGGAGAGAAAGATTCAAAGCCCTCTGAGGACTTGCTGGTAAGATTAATTTAGCTCACAGTGGTTCATCTATTGCTTGGTATTACTTTAAGATAGACCTTTAAAGTTCACCCAACATTGAATTGCAAACTGGCCTTATTTTGTTTAGTATGTTTAATTGTTTCTTAATCTGATTTCTTTTGAATGACTTTCTTTGGACAGAATGGGCCTAATACGTTTAGCAACGGTAGCCAAATGTTTGTGAACCCTTCATATGCGCAAGCTCGACCTAATCTTGATGACAAAGGACCCTCAAATTTCCAAGCTCCACCCGGGAGCAATGAAATTCATGGTGTGGCTGCAAACGTTCACGAACACAACTTAAGACCTCCTAGTTCTCAAACAGACAGTAGTGCCAATAAAACAAAATTTTCTGCAGCTTTTCATCCGGAGTCTATGCGTACAGGTATATGAATCATTCATTAAAACATGTTTTACTGATTAGTATTTAGATTCATATTCGAATTTTTATTTTAGTCTTTAGTTTTAATGATTGTCGTCTGCTCTCTCTGACAGCATCTGGTACTGAAAGGATGGACTTTAGGCATTCATTTTCTAGAGATGGGAATGCTTCGTCTATGGGTAGCCAAAACTGGAATATGGAATTCAAGGATGCTGCTGCTGCTGCTCGGTCAGCTGCTGAATCTGCTGAAAGAGCAAGTTTGGCTGCCAGAGCGGCTGCAGAACTTTCAAGTCGTGGGAATACAGCGTGGCAGTACTCAACTGATACAAGCAGAGATGAAGAGCAGACTAGATATGCAAACTCAACATTGCATAGTGAACATCATGCTAAAGGTCCGGTAAATATTGTTCATGGAAGGAATTCTAGGATGGATTATGAACAAAACAACAATCATCAGCAAGATGGTGTAGCAGGAATTGCAGATAATATTCACGGGGACACTCTCAAGAGCACCAATAAATCTGGCCAGCCAGCTTCCCTGAAGTCCAGCGGTGCAGCTTCTTCTGATGGACCAGCATTTGTGAATAATCTCAAAATTACTGATAAATATTCTCGGAAGAACTCATCTGAATTAAGGCAGAAGGACAATTTAAGTGAAATTAGTTTAAAGAAACAGTCTAGTCGATCTGAGGTAGATTATGTCGACAAATTACAAGGTGTGGATTCTAAGAGTGTCGGTGATTTGGAAGAAGGAAAATTCAGAAACCAGTCTAGCCATTATGCCTCTTATTCTCGTTCAAGTACATTCAGTGATGATCACAATGTGTCAAATTATCACAACCAGAGTTTAGGAAGTGATGCTGATGAGAACCCTTTTGCGGTTAACAATGAGGGAATTATCCGTAGAAACTCTAATAAAACAAATTTTCCTGAAAGTGCTTCTGTGGTCTATGATGATTATGTTTCAGATCAGGATGAGCCCAAAATTGATCTTCAACATCAGCAAAAGGGACATGAATATTCGGAATTTTCACCCCTTAGTGGAGAATCACCTACTCTTATGTTTTCAAATACAAATGCTTGGAGTGAGAGGCAAAATATTGATGAGTCACCAGGACTTTCTATTGCACGATCCCACTTCTCCATGGAGCACCAATCAGATCCTGTGTTTTCTGAGAGGTGGACAAGTTCTACAGTTCCTTCTCAATTGGATGAGATGTTGCCTGCAACTTTCGATGATTATGATGTTCCAATTTCAAAAAGTGAAGAGGAGGTGGACAACGCTAAGCAAGTTAAGAGTAAGGGTAAAAATGAAGGTAATTTTTACTCTAGAGCTTCAGAGATGACCCAAGGTGAGAATCATGGGTTCTTCGATTCTTCTTTTGTAGACGAGGAAAATGGGAGTTCTAGCAAGCCATGGTTACGGTCTTCATCTTTTGATCCAAACCATGTGGAATTACACTCTGGTAGGAACCAACGAATCGGAATTGATGCTGGACGTGCTAGGAAGTTTGGTTATGGTGATGTAACTACCAGTCAGTCATCTCCCAAATGTACATCATCCAATTCTGATTTTGATGACCAATATTCATACAGTCAGCGGGTAGGTGAAGGGAAGCATGAGCAGTCTCAACAACCTTCAAGGTTTTCAATGGGCCATGAAGTTAGGGACAACGCTCTGGCCGAATCCATGGAAGATACTGAAACTTCAAAAGACTCTAGTCCAGATAGTGGTAAAGAATTGAACTTTGCAATGTTGACAGGCGGCCTTCGGAATAAAGGTTATAAGCATCCGCCATATATAGTGAATCCATCACATAATGCCTTATCATCTAAAGAGACAGCAGAGCATACTTCCACCAAGACTGAAGAATCGCGCTCTGCAACTGTAAATGTTTCAATTAGTCCTGAGATTACCAGTCAGGATCCATACAATAGGGATATGAGGGAAGAAGCAGACACAAGGCCAAGCGCTGGTGCATATTTTGGTTCTTGTGATGACGATTCACATGACGAACACCCACAGCAGACTTCTACTATCAGCCAAGAGCCATACACTAAGAGAGGTGGGATTGAAGAAAATAAAAGGTCAAGCTCAAGAACCCAGTTAAAATATTTTGATTCAACCAATAGTGATTCTGAGGATGACCTTCCTATTGAGGCTTCAACGAATAAAGCACGTTTCAACTCTGGGTTATCTCGAAGGACAAAAGCATCTCCTTCAAACTCTAAGGGAAGTTTTTATTCGAAGGCAACAGTTTTGTCAGCGGCATCAGTAAGTCCAGACTATAGTGAAGAAAGGAATTCCCCTTCAAGGATTTTATTTAGTAATCAAACCAGTCAAAGACCATTATCTCAGAGTAAGATCTCAGGTCGTTTAGGAAGTCCTGCTCAGCCTAGATTGGAGGAGGAACAAGTGGTTAATAAACCAATTCAAGAGTCGAAGAGATCTTCTTTCAATGACCGTTTGAAGCCATCTGAAAAGGAACAACCATCCAACTTCCTTCGAAAGATATTAACATCAGGAAACACTGAAAATTCGAACTCTGCAAGTTCAATTGAGCAGACCCCGTCTAAAGAGAAAGCAAGTCATGTTCACCCAAAGCTTCCTGACTATGATGCACTAACTGCCCACTTGCAGTCTCTCCGAACAGATGGCCAGTGAATATTGGTATTTTCTCATCTTAGTATATGTAGTTCTATATGAATTTATTGTTTGGTTTTTTTTATTTTTTATTTTTTTTACCTTGTGCATGAGTATAATTTGATTAAATGATACAAGATTATAAAACTTAGATGGGATCAGTAATATATTTGTTCCTCATAATTGATCTAGAAATGCTCTGATTTTTCTATTCTATTGAAACAAAATTGAGTTTGCATTTGTTATGGCATTTGCTTGCAAATCATAAAATAAAATTTCTTGTTTGGATTAAGTTGGAGATTTTAAAGTTGTGGAATCAGTTGTTTTGCCCAAATTTTTTTAATCTTTATTCTGTGCATTACATTATTTGACAATAATGTTTGCTTAATCTCTGATGTTATGATGAAGTATGTAGCATGGAACGTGAACTCGATATCCTGTCTGCTATCTGATAACATGTTCAAAATATACTCCATACTTTTTCATGCTTTAGGTTTCCATTCTATGAGTTAGTTAACTCATTAGTTACTTGGAAGATTTATGTTAAAATGTTGGCTTGTACTAGAAGTGGATTCAGCAACCACTTACACTAGTTACTTCAAAAAGCTTGAATGATCAATAAGACAATAACATACCACATCACATGCATATCCACTATTTTCTTAGACCTGAAATAGAGCAAAACTCGTTCTATTTTAATTATTCAGCAACCACTTAAACTGTTTACTTCAAAAAGCTTGAACGATCAATAAGACAATAACATCTCACATCACATGCATATCCATTATTTTCTTAGACCTAAAATATAGCAAAACTCAATTCTATTTTAATTAAGGTTCACTTTAACCGCCAATAATGAAACAGTTGGTTATTCGATACCATATTGGGCAGGGGTAAGTTGCCCTATTTAAAGTACTTAATTGGTACTTGAAAAAAAAAAAATTCAAAAAGAGAAACAAGAGTTAAAAGAAATTATGTTATTGGTGACTCTTCTTGCGGCGACCATGAGGCAGAACAATGGTGGTTTAAACATAACACCAAAAAGAGTAGTTGTGATAACAAATACTTTGGAAGGAAGGTTTGATCTTACAGTTCACTGCAAGTCAAAGGACGATGATCTTGGTGAGCATGTGCTCTCCAAACCGGAGCTACTTTAGTTTCCATGACAAGTTTTAAATGGAATAATGGAGGGCTGCATTGGTCCGATGTCTACGTACAGGATGTAAGAGTTCAACATGCTATTGGAGTATATTAGAAAGTGTAGCATGGTTGAGATAAGATTATGAGAAACGCCAGCCTACTTGTTATGGAGTAGAAGTTGATTATAAATTTTCTTGTTATATATTTTTGTCATCTCAATAGGCTCCTTAGTTCACTGGGTTGGCACCCCCTTCCCTTTCGCATAAGGTTAGTCATTAATAATGTTAACCCTTTCAAATTTTCATTCCAATGGATAAGTGTCATTTATATATATCCACAGGGACTTAGTAGTTCTCATATGTGTCCGCATGGACTTGTCATATATATTTGATTGGTTACCTGAGTTCGAATTTAAAGGAAAATATTCCTAGATTTTTTCTTCTAAATTTTGATTCAATTGTATAAGTGTCGTATTAATATACATGTCCTCAAGGGTTTTGCCAAATAATTTTTAAATAGATTTATTTGATTTGTCATTTGAGTTCAAATCTTAAAAAGAGTACAAGTTAAAAAGTTATATATATATATATATATATATATATATATATATATATATATATTATATATATATATATATATATATATATATATATATATATATATATATATATATATATATATATATATATATATATATATATATATATATAGTGTACACAATATTTTTGAATTCCAATCACCTTTGTTTCTTTTCTGTTTTTTTTTTTTAAACTGTAAACGAAAAGTTTTTAGAAAATAATTCAGTTTTAAGTGCTCATTAGATCTATCTTTCTTGCTCTAAAAATGGTAAAATTAAACCTAATTTTTTGTCTCCAAAAAATGAATGAAACATGATAGATCAATGTCATGACTCTTGTGAGTGTGTTGTAATACTTTTTTGAGGTTTTATTTACGGTCACCAATTTCGTAGTATTATATCAAATACTTACCAAAAGATTGTTTTGGAATTTATATGCCAACAATAAATAAATAAATAAAATTGTAAAAAAAAAAAATCTAACGATTTCTTAATTGGATTTATTTTTTAGGCCAATGAAATATGATTTCAATTAATACATGTAAGGGTAACTTTTGCTATAATCTCCAATGGATTGTGGCAAATGAATATTTTATTTATTGATAAGTTTTAGAGAAAAGATTATCACATTAATAATAAAAAGTAATGCCAACAAACACTTAATACATGGCATATTTTAATTGATGATTATCACTTAAGATGTAAATTATATAAATACAAAATTATTGAAATTGTATATTGATATCAAATATTAAATCGTGCCAATATATATATATATAGTTAAAATATTTGCGAAAAATTATGATTTGTTAATTTTAAGTAAATAAAGACTACAATATAAATTACAAGAACGAATTTGATTATAGACCTTAGAAGAGTATGTTTCATATTAATAATAATAGTAGAGATATAAATAATTTTATATAAATAAATATTATTTTTTTAATTATATAGATTTATAATTATTTTATATGTATTATATTAATTTTATACACGTTTATTTATAAAAAATATTCGTAGGTGGTCGTTAATGAACTGTTAAACAAAAGAAAACCGAAGTGGAAACCGAAGTGGAAACTTTGTAATTATTTATTAATTTAGCCCAAAAGGCAATTCAATTCCCAACCCATATGCGTGGGCGGGTTCGAACATTCCGAAGAGGAAGAGGGGTCAAATCCTATTAGTATTTAGCAGGATCGCTGTGTTAGCATCACTGATCCCTGTATTTGGTACTCTCTTTTGCCCTTTATCTTATCTTTGTGAATTTCTTTTCTTTTGGTGCATGAATTATGAAATTTGCCTTGCTCTTCGAGATCGATGAAGCCCTTGATATTTCTTAAAACAATTTTTTAGATTTTTTTTATTTAATCCAATATTATTTTTCCCATATAGATCATTTTGGTAAAATATTAGGAAGCCTTACACAGTTAGATTGGCCTATAACTAAAACAATATTGATTGCTTTTGTAAATACTTGTTGATTTGGGCCAATTCATAATTTTTCTGGATTTTTAACGTTTTTATTTAATACTACTTAAATATTCCTAAAAAAAAAAAAAACAACTTAAATATTTGAACCTGAATTTTATGGACGTAACTGTAATCTTGACTCAGAGATACTGCCTAGAGTTTAATGAAAAATGAGATTTGCCTTCTTCAACTTAGTGACAAATTAATTGAATAACAGTTATGAAAAAGAACCAATCTATACAATGAATTCAAATGACATAAAAAGGTATAATTAAACACTATAAAAGAGGATTCATCTTCCAAATTTACATACACACAATGGTCTTGTATCTTTCCGGTATGATATAATAGTCTTGATTCTATGCCATAAAGGTTTTGATTCTTGTCATATATTCATCATCACATAATGGCCTTGATCTGCGTCTTTATGTGCATCACATAATGGTATTATCTTTGCTGTATGTGCATCATTTGCTACCATATGTGTGCATGTCACAATGACATCTTCATATGATCTTATCACTTCCTATCACTTAAAATTTGTGCAGTTCTGAAGACAGAAATTTTTGCAGTTCCGAAGACAGCTTCATTTTTTATTTTTATCTTTTAGGGATCAGTCAAAAAATCTTGTGTGAAGCAGGTGGAGAGCAATGGCAGAAAAAACAAAACAAGCAGCAAATAGCAAGGGATTGTTGCAAAGTGAAGAGTTATACAGGGTATCATCCAATACATTCTCTCAGTTATGATTATTACATTTTTCTTGTATTCCAGTTTTAATTATTACTGTTAATCTGGCAGTATATCCTGGAGACGAGTGTTTACCCAAGAGAGCCAGAGCCTCTAAAGGAGATAAGGGATGTTACTGCTGACCATCCAAGGTATTTGTCTTTATATATACTGAATACTGCTTCTGTAAGCAGCTTCAAATTTTCATCCCTCTTTAACCACCTCATATAAGAATTAAATTCCTAAAATATAATTTAAAATATACTGAATGATGATGAAATACTATGTAACTGCATCAGTTATCAGATAAGTACCCAGTGTTTAGAGGAACCTTTAAGCTTGTTTATGGAATTCACTGAAAATGCGATAAAAGACTTTCAAATGTTATCAATTCATATCAGTATGTACTTAGAATGTTGCTTAGTTAATTCTCAGGGCCATGATGGGTACTGCACCAGATGCAGGTCAGTTAATGGCCATGCTCTTGAAGCTAGTGAATGCCAAGAAAACTATTGAAATTGGAGTTTTCACTGGTTATTCTCTACTCCTCACTGCACTTACAATTCCAGAGGATGGTCAGATTATAGCAATTGATGTGAATCATGAGACGTATGAAATAGGATTACCTGTCATTAAAAAGGCTGGTGTTGATCACAAGATAAACTTCATCGAGTCCAAGGCACTACCTGTTCTTGATCAGCTACTAAAAGATGTAAAGATTTGAAACTCTGAAATTTGTGCCTTTTTTCTCTACATTACTCTTCTGTTCAATTGACTTTTGTTTTTGAACAAATATCCTTTCTGGAATCTGTTTCAGAGAGAAAATGAAGGCAGTTTTGACTATGCTTTTGTGGATGCTGACAAGGTCAACTACTGGAACTACCATGAGAGGTTGATGAAGTTGTTGAAAGTGGGCGGGATGGCTGTCTATGACAACACACTCTGGTGCGGAACAGTTGCAATGCCTGAAGAGCAGATTCCGGACCATTTAAGAGGTGGCAGGCAACCAACATTGGACCTTAACAGATTACTTGCGGATGATCCTCGTGTCCAACTTTCTCATGTTCCTTTAGGTGATGGGATCACAATCTGCAGGCGTTTATTCTAAATTTCCAGCTGAAAATTTCACATTTCACTTGGTTCTATGATATAGGCAGCGTTTATTTATATGGATCCCTTGAACTTGCTAAATTCATTGGGAATGAATAAATATTATCTGTTAACAATTTGAGAATTCAAGACAAAAATAAGGTGGTTGCTAGCAATTTCTGTAGCTGTTTGCAATTTCTTGATTACACTTCTTATTGCTGTGATTTTTGTCTTTTATGTACTTTTTTCTCAAGAGCAAAATTGAACTTTCAGAAGTAAAAAAGAATAATAATAATAATATTAAACATCATAAATTTTTTATTTTAAATAATTATCTTAAATAATATAAAATTTATAAATTATTAGTAAGATAATATAATTAATTCAGTTTGATTTTATAAAGAGTTATTAATCAATTAATGATTGATACATTATTTAAAATAAAAAATTTAAGATATATAATATTACTTAAAAAAAAATTAGTTCCATCATAATTTCTTAAGGCTTCTATACCTCCGAGGCTTTTGCCTTGCTTCTAAGTTATTTAATAACGAGTCTTCCAAGTCATAAATTAAAACGTAAGACAAATCACTCTCAAATCTCAAATAAGATGAATTGCAAATATTTTGACTTTCACTTGCAAGTTGCAATGGGATGCTCGGAGAATTATTTGTGATCACTTAATAATATTGCGTGATTATTGTGTGATAGATTAGAAAATACTTTAGATATAATTTATTAATGGATTATAGCCACACAAATTTTTTACCATTTATATTATCATATTGTACTAGTGAAAAATTATATTGTTGAATTTTGAAATATTACTAAGAGATATTTTTTAACATGTTAATGGAGGCATCACAACATTTAACATATTAGAGGATACTAAAATGAAACACAATAATAATTTTGTTATGGCACTTCCAGTACCTTCGAGAAATCTGTTTATATATGTTTATTCTATCGACAGTACTATATCCTCTATTCAAGGGGTAGAAATTAGCTCTTAAAAAATTGACGAAATAGAGAATGTTTATTACTGAATCCCGTCGTTTGTCAGTATAAAATGATTGGCAATTGTCAGCAGAGTTCAAGCATTTCAATCGTACTCCAGCTGGGTGGTTTCCAGCTGAGTAGTTTCCACCGTCTCTGAATTTTATTATGGAATATACAAAATACATATGAACGAAAAAAGAAGGATAAGATTCTCGAGTTTTGGTATGAAAACTAATGCTTGATGTCACTTTTAATAGATCTTTTAAATGTGTAACTTTCAATTTTATTATGTATCTCCTCTTACCTGTGGTTAATGCATTGAAACTTATATATAACCGTTTGCATTAGAATTTGTATATTTAATATTATTAACCGTCTTGCTTTCGGTATGGTATGACGGTTGCTTTTACAAAATTTTGATCAATTTACTTCGCTTTAGCTTTCCTTTTACAAGTCCATCCAGTTAAAAAATCTGGCTCATGCAATGGAAAAGAACACCAAACAGGCAGCATGTGTTCCTAATGGTCTATTGCAAAGTGAAGAGTTATACAATGTATCTCTATTTATCATCGCTTAAGTTTCTTAATTTTATAATTCTAATTTTTGAGTAATGTTCAAATATTGTGCAGTCTATACTGGAGATTAGTGTGTTCCCACTAGAGCCGACGCCTCTGAAGGAGATAAGGGATATTACTGCTGCCCATCCAAAGTAATTTTATTTTTATGTTTTTCAATTTATGTATGTGCTTAGATGGTTGCTCAGTATGTTGTTGATTTCCAGGGCCATGATGGGTACTGCACCAGATGCAGGTCAGTTCATTGCCATGATCTTGAAGCCAGTAGACGCCAAGAAAACCATTGAACTTGGAGTATTCACCGGATATTCTCTTCTCCTCACTGCTCTTAACATTCCAGATGACGGTAAAGTAGGTATTAATCAAAGCCATTTAATCTCGAAAGCACTTTCTTCATTTTCTTTGTATGCTTTAAATTTTGTTTAATCTATCACTTTTCTGCAGATTGTAGCGATTGATGTGAGTCGTGAGTCATATGAAATGGGATTATCTGTTATTAAAAATGCTGGAGTTGATCGCAAGATAAACTTCATAGAGTCTGAGGCCTTACCAGCTCTTGATCAGCTACTAAAAGATGTAAAGATTAATTTGTTTTTTGAAAATTTTAATCTACATTTTCTTTCCTGGACAAGACAAGATTCAGTCAAGAAACCTTTTTGGGGTTCTAATTGCAGATAAAAAATGAAGGCAGTTTTGACTATGCTTTCGTGGATGCTGACAAGGATAATTACTGGAACTACCACGAGAGATTAATGACATAGTTGAAGGTGGGAGGGCTAGTCGTCTATGATAACACACTCTGGGGAGGAACAGTGGCCATGGCTGAAGAACGGGTTCCAGAGATTTTGAGAAGTGCCAGGCAACCAACTTTGAACCTTAACAAATTACTAGCAGCCGATCCTCGCATCCAACTATCTGAAGTCCCATTAGGTGATGGTCTTACAATTTGCAGACGTATTTACCGAACCTGTTGACATTTCGTTGGACAATCCGAAAACCAAGGACTCACTGGCATTGCTATACGGTACAGGATTTTCTTCAGCCGTGCATTTTTTCTGTTTTTAGGTTCTGTTTTCTGAAAACAGGGTGATTCTGTAATAACTGCTAACATACGTCTCAATAGTAATATGTAATATGGATGCAGGCTAGTCTGCTAGATGTCTGTTAGCCTGAGAAAATAAGGATAACTGATTCATATGGTAAACGGCAGATGCTCAATCTTCTTCAAAGACTAAAGCACGTTTATTTCAGGATCCGAGAAGTCACTTTCACAACAAGAACAAGCTACTACATCCAGTGCTGGTGAATGGATTGATATTTCAAGATCAAAAGCTAAAGAGAAAAATCCTTATACTTCAATGAGTTACATTCGATACAAGTCACCATCCAGTACAAAGAATAATTAGCAGTAAAATTCTTGTCAGACACGTCCTCTTTGATTTTCAGTTGGGTTTGACGCAGTTATAGAACAGGCCAAGTAATAACTTAATCAGGACTGGTTGCTGTTGCAGCAGTTCATCATATAAATCTTCACACGGCCAAAGTTCAATCTAGTGCTCAGTCTCCACACATTTGTTTCTACTTGAGGCAAATGTTTCGGCAACCAATAGAGGAAAAGCAATGGTTGCATCACAGTGTACCTGATGAAAACCAATGGAGGGGAAATGTTAGAATCATATGTGTCTGCAAACAATAACAAAACCAACAAACAACCTATAAAAATGAAATGGAGTAATACCTTCACAGTTTTTGCTGAACCTTGAATTTTTCCCCATGACACAGCCTCATCAGGACGGGCACCGGAATCACTCCCATCAAATTCCTGGGCTGTATTGATGAAAACAGCATAATCTGCTCCATTACGCATCATATTGGCATTGCAAATATGATGCTTTGGTAATCCCCCTCCTAAAATTATCATTCCAGTTTTCCTATCACTTGCATGAACAGCTTCACCATTAATTGCCCTGATATCTGTTCAAATAAGTTTTTAGATAAAAATCTGAAACTGCTAACTAGACATGGAAATAGGAAAAATCTACCTTGCACAATGTCAATGATCAGGCCTGGGCTTCGGAAGGAATGAAAATACAACATATCCCCTAGTGAGCCATCAGTTAAGCCTGGACAAAAGACTGGAATATTGTTCTGCAAAAAGTCCCAGGAGAATATCAAAATGTCTTGAAGGCATTGACTATTACCATTACTTGGCATTAAATTGAACATCTTAGAGTAGCATCATATAAGAATAAACCGCATATATATTGTTAATTGAACCACATCTCACTCTGAGACTAGCATTTTATTTGAATAACAGTACAACATCTAAGAGTAGCATTACATAAGAGTAAACACTACATATTATGCAGATTTGCTCTCATGATATAAAGTCCAAGGAACGCTCTTAAATTCCCCACCACTGATGCATTCAGTATAAATCCCATTTATGAATCTGTTGTTATTCAAATTCACAATCCCTATTACATTGCAACTTTTGTACTAAATAGACATTGAGCTCCCCTTCAAACTAAAATTCCATAACAGTGTGTGAAGTACTACACTACTACCACATATGTTGGCTGCAGATAGGGGTGGGTGTTCGGTTTGATCCTAATAACCGAACGGATTAGCATAACGAAACCAATTGGTTTCGAAATTCAGTTCGGGTTAATCCGAATTGAATTGGGAAACCGATCGGTTTAATCGCAAAAAAAAAAAAAACAAGGCAAAGACAGCAGCACTACAGCATAGCACAGTACACATTATATGCAATTATGCATACACGATAAGTCGATGACGATACAGACTTACAGTTACAGAGTTACAAACAATTCCAAATTTCCAATCACAAATCCGATCCCCAATTCACAATTTCATAAACACAAATACACAATACAAGCCCAAAGTCAACAATGCCCTATCAGGCGATCCCGAAAGATCCTCCACCGCTCCACGCCGATCACACAGATAATAAAATAATTTTTGCTGCAAACCTCACCTACTTTTGCTTCAAACCTCAGCCCACTAACGCCATGACCGTTACCACTTACCAGCACAGGCAGTCAGGCACAGCTCTCGACTCTCCCCCATCTTGCCGATTGCGCCACGACCATCACCAGCACAGGCACAGCTCGCTGTCCACTCACTGTCACATCCTTACAGTAAGCCAACACAGGCACACAGCCCTCATCTCACTGTCCACTGTCCACTCAACGTCGCAACTCGCATGCATCTTGCCTTTTTTTGTTTTTTATTTGGCTGCTGTTGTGTGCTGTGTAAGTGTGTATTGTATTTAATATGTCCCTTCTTCTGTTTTTTTATTTGATATATATATATATATATTTTTGGTTTAATGTGTTTAATGCTCATGTATGTATATGAATATATATCTGCAGTCTGCACTCTGAATATATATCTGTTTATTTTTGGCTAGTTTTTGCTTTCACCCAAATGATTAACCTGATCCGTAATAGTAACCCAAACCAAATTGCATAACCCAAATCGTATTACAACTCGATGTTAACAACCCAAACCGAATTGAACCGAAATAATTTTCGACCCATTTGCGTTAAATTCTCCAAGGATTCCAAACCGAACTGAAAACTGGAAAAATTGAACCATAAACCGAAACGCCCACCCCTAGCTGCAGATATATCCACAAAACTGCTATGGGAATTTTACCATGCACACCCGAACTTCAGATCATGAAATTTCTCTCAAGTTCTAGAAAGTTATTAAACTACAGATTTCAGAAGAATGTATGCATGTTTGTACGAACATACGAGAATGAATTAACAAAATTTATAATCTCCTACCACATAGGTTACTATTTGGAGATGAAAGATTTCAATTTTCATGGTCAAAATTTTTGAGTCACTTCAGCAGTAAAGCATACCTGACCCACTAGTTTGTGATTATGAAATATACATGATATATAACAAAAGAGAATCATTTGAGTGAAAAGAAAGAAAGGAAAAAAAGGTAAGAATAAAGATTCATTTATTTGAAACTAATGAAGGAGCATGCAGAGTAGATACTGATTGCTGAAAGATGTTAAGGAAATATAAACGAGAAAAATCATAATATGTGATTGGTTGCAGACAAGAATGTTGATCAATGTACCATGATGAAAAAGAAGGGAATAGAAATATGAAGATAAACTTGAATGAATACTTACCTTATATGCCCAGTAAAGATATGAACTCTCATCATTTATTTCTTTTCCCAGCCTAGCAATTACCTTGGATGGTGTCCACGATATTCTCTGTGAAACCAAAAGGAGAAAGGGAACTAATGTTCTTAGAGATCAGTACATGATTGACAATGATGGCATATAATTTGAGCATAAGACAAAATACTTTGGACAAAGGCCTAAAGGTGAAGAATAATTTAAAGAAAAACAAAAGCACTCCTCATATTTGATAAATGCATTCTATCATTTCCCAAGGATCATGAGTATAAAAAAGGAGTATTCACATGCCACTGATTACAAGAGTAAATTATAAAAAAACAACTAGGAGACAGTAGTTAGTATATCAAAACAATGATTTCTACAACACATAATTGCAACTAATTAATACTATTCTTCATGTTTATAAACCCAAATATTTGATAGGGCAGAATAGGTTAGATTTAAATTTAAAAAATCTACCTTTCTTTCTAACTTTGGTAAAAAGATATAGAAATAACTTACTGACAGGTTCACATATCTTGATATGAGAGACTAGATTACTTGAATATCCATTTAGAAAGTGAAATGCTAACATGAAGTGAATGACTTAAGAGAAATACATAGAAATATACACTCGAGAATATCTTACAAACATAAACATCAACAAGAAGTATTACAGAAAGATGAGAAGGAACCTCTTCATGTTGTTCTTTCAGCATCTGATCAAAAATCGGAACGATCCAATCCTCAAATTTGCAGTAGTTGTCATTAGGAACCAACAGATTCCCAATGCGGTTCAATCCTTTTGATCGTAAATAAGCTCCAGGTAGAGCAAAATCCCCTTTAAAGGTAGGTGCAAGGCATTTTACGAGATCCTCTTCAATACCGCCAGCTGTTGTTACCACTACATCTACCTGCCGTAACATTAGTAACAATTCTAAGAATCTAGTTAAAATGAAAAGCAAACAAATCATGTAGATGTAGAATCCATTTATTAATCACAACGAAAAAACAAAAACTCAGCAGGGTGTGGATTCACAAACATCCATAACCAGAAAAAACCAAGTCATTAATGATCACAGATATCTCTTAATGGCTGAACTAACATATGAGAGAGAGGGGATTTCCCTATCGCCAATCTGCCCAACCAGTTAGAGTCAAGAACCTATTATTATCAGCAGCTGGAACATTCATAAGTTCTTAAAGAGAGGAGAGTAGAACCTCAATCAGAAGGCCATACTGGCATATATTACATAGAGGAGCAAAATTCCAGGACCCAATGTGTGTCGGTCCATTTTTATATTTTTAACAGACATCATAATAGTATGTTCTCAAATTCATCATGGAAAGCTCTTCATGTTACAAGAAAATCAAAGACAGTATCTTCACCAAAGCATCCTATTATCAAACAAAAACTCGGTCAAAATACTACTGTCACGATTACAATGCAGCAAATAATACAATAATTAGGTCTGAAAAATCGAAATCTCTTCCTATATGTAAAATTATCAAAAATAAAAACTTAAAAATAAGACGCTGACCATATGATGCTGTACAAGATAGCGAATGGTATCCCTAACACCAGAGGAAATAAGATTAGAAGTAAAACCCAGAAACACTTTGCATCGAACAGACATCCTGTACTCCGGATCCCTCTCTCCCGCATCACAATCTTCCGGTATCACCTCATCAGCAAGCCTCCAATCTAGCTTCAATCCAATTTAAAAATAAAAGATGAAAAAATTTATAACTTTTAGCATGATAATTGAAAACAAGAATAATTAAAATAATAACAATAGTAATGCAACGAATGATTGGAATTGTTGGGAGGGGAAACAAACCATTTGATTGACGACTTCAATGGCGTCACCGAAATTAGAAGCTTGAAAGCCGGTGGAGACCAATGATTTGAGAAGCTGAGAGTAATTAACACCTTGATTAAAATCATAGCCCTCGATTTTAGTGCATTTGCCTTCGAGGGATTCCGATTCCTTGAAGACTGTAGAGTGAACTGACGCCATAACATTATTATAATTATACTCCATCGCTTTCTTTTTTGCTTTAGTAATTAGCGAGTATAGAGACAGAAGAAGGCAAACAATTTTATTGATGATTGTGATACAATAATTAAAAAAAAAAAAAAATTTCGAAAACGAGCGTGAAAATAAAGCTGGCTGCTCTTAAGGGCTTAGTGCCGCTCGGCTGCGGTTAAGGTTTTACCGTTTTAGGCTGCTCCCCTTTCACTTTTCTCTGTATGGAATTAGTAAAATATATTTGAGCCAAAAACCACAAATAAAAGCAGATCTGAAAAAAAGGCTAAATAAAAAATTTTAAAAATCTTCTTTTTATTTTTTAAAATTTTAACTGCTACGCATTTTATTACGTAGTAATGTATCGATAATAAGTATATATTTTTTCTGTTACATACACATGGTCTGTGAACTTCTTGCATCATACAAATTTTGAGAGAAGTACACGAACACTTCTCAAATTAAAAAGTAAAAAAAAAAAAAAAAAACGTGTCTGACATGTAAGCAAAGTTTGTGACGGATTATATTACTTTTACAAACGGTTTGGGTTACTTTTGCTATTGTTGTGCAAGCAACCAACAGTTTTAATTCATTGGATATTGAATTAATATTAAACTCACCTGCAACTTAACCTAGGTTTTAATTTTTAATATTTTTTTATCTGCAACTCGCTAAATTATCCGTAGTAGATATATTTGAGTAGATTTACAGGGATTTGTGAGCATTATTACCATATTTAGTTTAATTCAAAGCTAAACGTATGTAATTAAGCACAATGTTTAATGTTAGTTGGCGTAAGATTAAGGTATCATACTTAATGTCAAAAAATGATTGAACAAGCGTGTCGATTCTTAATCCAAGGCTAAACATAGGGAATTGTGCACAATGTTAGCTGGCGTAAGATCGAGTTGTCAAACATAATGTCAGGTAATGATTCAATAGGCGCAGCGTTGCTTGGCGTGAGATTGAGGTCCTATGAAGGAGTGTCGAGTGGCAAATAAAAGCACACGTAAAAAATAAGTCAATGTGGATATCTATGTACCAAAGAGTGCAATAGTAAAATGATGCGTATATGAGGATCGTGAGACCAATGCCTAATTGACGAATATACGAGGAAAGTTTGGTGTCCTTCTCCCTATGCCTATATGAGGAGGAACTAAAGGTGAGAGGCAATTTTTTCTTAAGGGGAAAAAATTGTATAGAAGCTCAGTAATTTAGTGTTCTCTTGAATTAAAAAGAGTTTCTCCTTTTCTCTGATTTGCGTGGCGGAAGATTTTTGCCGGTGCACCCACTGGTGGTCCTGACCCTTGTTTTGTTTTTGTAGGTCATGTCATTGAGTTTAAAAGGGTGAGTTGGATAGAGAGAGAGAGGAAGACGAGATTCTTGGCATCATTTTTTTTTTCTTTTTTTTTTTTATGTTCTTCGTTATTCTTGTTTAATGATGTTTCATTTGCTTTTCTCTAAGTAGTTAATGAGTTGAAATCTTAGTCTTTTGTCTAATCTTGGGTGCGATTCCATTACAAATCATGATTGTTGACCAAAGCTGCCAAGTGTAAGTTGAAATTTTGGTATCAACGATATTCTCTAAATCTTTCTCTTCCGTTCACAATTTTTGACTTAACATCGAAGGACCTACACCAAGAACACCCCCACCGATCCCTGATGGAATATTATTTTGTAGAATTTTAACTATCGAAATCTTCAATGTATTGCTCCTCAATGGTAACTATACTGAAGATATAAAATACTTTCATAGCCTGTTTCTAAAGTAAAATAACTCTTTTCCAAACTTTTCTTGTATCACTAAATTTTTCATATCAACACAAACCGTTTTAGCATAATGGGGCCTTAACAAACTGTACCATCATGCCCATTTGTCCATCTTACACTGATACATTCAAAATTTGACGTGCTTAATGTTAAAGCTTCTTTTGAAGCAAGTTGAAGTTTGTTGTTGATCTGATATGACAATTTGCTTGTGAAAATGTTCAGTGCAGGGGACTCGAACAAGAATACCCAAGCATACCGCATCCCACAGCCTGGTCACTGTTGTACCTGTCTTCACAAATCTTATTATTTCTGCCACGAGCAGACAAGTTTTAAAACCCACTTTTGAAACTTCTCTTCCATGAAAATTCAAAAGTTTTTATGAAGCGAGGTGAAACTATTACTGTTCTAACATTCAGCTCAAATAAATACAAAATTCAGATTGTCTATAATTGAAAGTTTAACACATTCTTGCAGACCGCACCTTCACCAAAGAACTCTTTGCTTCCACACATAACAGGGATATCTAATGGAAATAACCAAGAATTTGGCCACCCACATTTCGTCTCAGGGCCTCTTCATGATCCAAAACACCATCTGGAGTTGTTATAACAACATAACCCCACTGCATCATAAGAAATCAAAATAAAAACAGCACGACATAAGTTCCTGTATGCTGTCTAGTTATTTGGCAAAAGTATCAGATTCATAAACATATTACACAACCTTTCTTGCCAGTAGCAACTACAGAGGATTTAAGAGTTATAACCAAACCTGTCTAGTTGGAAGAGCACGCACTGTGTACCCTTCAATTTCTCTTGCTTTAACATCCTGCCTGTAAGTGAGAGCCCGACAATCATTAACCCTGCCTAGCAGTTCAACTTTGATCCTGCCCACCCTATGTGGATCATAAACTTGAAAATCCTTGATGTATCCTTTAAATTTGTTAAAAAAATACAAGAAAAGAGAAAATGCCAAGTTAACTAAACTGCATGTTACAACAAGAAAAAACAATAGCCACTAAAACTTCAAAGATATGATTGTTTTGTAACCTCTACAGAAAAATTAAAGAATAGAATGAAATTCGTTACAGATAAAGATTGAAGAAGGTCAATAAGCTCCAGTCAAGAGACGATTTTATTTGTTTCATAATTATTTCTTTCTGAACAACAGTATTACCATGTCCATTCAGCAAACATAATAAAGAAAAGAATAAAGAAACAGAACTGCCAAAGCCTCAACAAATGTCCCGTGCTTTATGATAGTAATCATACTCGCAAAGTTGCAACAATTAGTTCGAAGGATAAGCAAATGACTCCCATATACATAAGATTAATCCGATTGAATGTTCTGAAATTTAAGTGCAGGAACCAGAACCAGAACCAGAGCAAGAATAGAAGCATTAACCAATATAAAGGCAATTTCTGCGGTGGGGGACAAACAACTTGTTGCATTCAAAATTCATGGCCGTCATCAACCACCTTGACAAAAATTAGGGTACACCATTAAACAAGACAAGTCTGCTACGTTTCATACGGATTCTAAAAAATATTCTGCAGCAATTCAGAGACACATTTTTGGTTGGAGAGAATTTCATGTGGAAACCTCCAGGTCCCCACCTTAAATTTATTAACCACAGGCAGATACAGATGTCTGATGAAGTGTTTGCACTCAAATAAGGCGCTGCATACCAATGTATACCCATTGAAGTGAGTATGGTAGGTAGACATGCATGTGATGAGACAATAATGTAGACATAAGCATAACTAAAAAGTGCAAATAGCATTCTCATTTAAAACTTGGATCCAAGTTTTATATTTGCATTAGTTTGCTACTTAGATTCAAATAATCTCCATATATCTTTGGCTGTAATGAAAGGAAACCCAAGGCCCTGTGGATAAAAAAGCACGAACATTGGATTCGACTGTTGTACTTCAAAGCTTGCATGCAAGTATTATACACCCCCCAAGACAATAATAAAGGATAATGAAATCATCGAAAACAAAAGAACCCAAATCATGCTAATTGCTTCTATCACATCCATGAACCTGCCCCAAATATCTCTTTCTTCATCTACACACAAATCCACACGTGTGTATATCAACCTTCTAATGGAAACACTCAACCACCTATCATTCATACATCCAATATGTATTTGTTGTAGAACTAGAGCATAACCATAAATTGAAACAATAATAAATCTGCTAGACTTTATTCCGTAATATCTAAATTACCATTACCAATGGCTAGGCTACTGATGCAAAAAAGTAGACAAAAAAATTACAATGAACCCACTTACAGCTACCATTAGTTCAGCCTAATTTACCCAGTAAAAATACATTTTGAATAGGAATATGTACAAAAATACATTTACCTCGATATTTCATGATATTAAGAAAAGAAGACATGACAGTAGAGATTGGTTGCAGCTCAACAGTGGCTTTGCCCCTCCTCTCTGCATTTACTATCGCTCTCAAAGCATCGTTTAATATCCTCCTCCCCATCCGGGCACTGCCAATATTCCCAAGGCTTGCCTTTACACGCTGGTCTCTCTCTCAGGTAAATGGCGAGGTTTTTGAGTTCTGTGTTTTGACATAGGGGAATGGCTTTTCTGATATTTTCACTAAGTTATAGGGGTATTTAATTTTGTTTTCCTGGCTTTCGAGATTAGAAGTCCACGTTATTTTCAGCGGGCTTTGCTGACGTTGTTCTGTAGATTAACTTGGGCTGACTTTCTTCAGTTCTTTCTTCGTATGAACTATAGTAGATTTTCCTTTTTTAAATAGAGGAAAAAAATAATTTAAGAAAACTAAGAGGAATTTATTGAAATTTGAAATGTAATAATAAAAGTATGACACTAAGGCCGGTTGGTGTTGAAATGTTATAATTTTTACGTCATAGTTATTATAAAAAAATTATAATTATTAAATAAAACTTGATAATTTATATAAAAAATAATTTCAATAAAAATAATAAAAATATTATAAATTTTTTATTATACAAATATAAAATAATTATTTTCCTATTAACATAATCTTGGCCTTGCGAACTGTGAGCATTTTTTGCTGTAAGCGTTGTATAAAATTTTTCTGTCAAAATGTCATTTCCCTTTCTCTTATAATTAGACATTATCTTGTAGAAAAGACAAATAATATTTTCTTATTCCAAGTTTAAAATACTAATCTGATGTCCAAAAATAATTCTGAAAACATTATCTGAACACAATTTTCTTAACATGTGTTGTTATGTTCTATGTCTTTTACTAACGGTGGTATACACATAAGTTAAACAGCACCTTTGTTTCTTGAGCATCTCTTTCTCTGAACATCAGAATGCACTGGATTAGTGAATTTTAGAACCACATGAAGAAATCCCACATTTAGTGATACCTATAGTTAATCTCATTTGTGACACATGCCCAAAACACAGATATAACAGGCGAAGATAAAAATAAAAAAAATACAAAATGCTGCAATGAACCACTGGCTATTCAATTCAATAGTTCATTATCTGCAATATACCATATTTAAACAGCCTTTGTTGCAAATATGCATCCCTGTTACTGTAGCCGCATCATAAATCTTGAGCTCACCGTATAGCGACACAGTAATAGCGACACAGTAACACCTTCAAGTATTTTAAAGGAGGATACATGAAGACTGAAAGAATTGGTGTATAATCATCTAACCCCAATGTATAGTGATTGTGAGAAGCTCTTGATGGGAACTTTTGGTAATGGTTAACGTTCTTCTAAACAATTTTTTGGCAGCTAATATGCATCTTCTACTATTCATCAATATGATGAGATATGTCCTAGCTCCCACTGGAAGTCTCAATTGTTCTGAAGTATGCTAAGCTTTGCTACATAAAGTCCTAAGATTTCAGTGTTCTCCGAGAATATCTCCACAAACTAAAGGCCACAAATGTCAACCCAGCAACAGCAGCTAAAACCTGCCACAACCAACAATATTACAGCATTAATAAATTTATGAAAGTGAACAACATGGAGACTTGATGATACCAAACTTGAATAAAGAAAAGCAATAACTATCGGGGGAGGAGGGATGGATTATGTAATGGAAAGAGCAATTAGATTCACAATAATATAAATAAATATCACAAGGAAAAAAAAAATTCATTGGACTATTAATTCCACTGAAGAAAATAGATGAAGGGTGCAAATGCAAAAAATTTAGGGAGTTATCAGCATTCAGAGAATAACTGCCAGAAGATACAAATTCACTGATAAAATGTGTACTCAGTACTAGATAAGTGACAAAGGAAATAACAGGCACAAACTGACCTTGGCGTCTCCAAGATAACGGGTGTGGTTAGGTCGAAATAATGATCTCAAGAACTTAAATCGAGATGCCTGTGGCATAAGAATCACTACAGTAAACTGCTTTGTGCAAGGATAAGGAATTATCCTTTGTAATGCTAACTGCAATGTTAATGGTTGCAGAGAATTTCTAACTTTGGATCGCGCTTCATCTTGAATCTGCAATGGCACAAATTCAAAACATAATTATCACTGAAATTTAAAATAAAAAATAATCAATATTTTAACTTAAACCAATAAAAAGGCCTCATACAAACGAGATGTTTTATATGTTTCTGCCAACCTTCCTTCCCAGCTTTGGCAACAAGAAGCACCATACAATTATGAGAACTTTGAAATGATTGCAGCAATAGCATGCTAATACTCTCCATTTTGTTCTCATTTCCTCAACTTTTAAAGAGAAAAATAGAGACATGTGACCCCAAGGTTTACTGCCACTATTATTCATATTCAGAATTCTCTTCCAGATAGGTACTGAAGTAACACCATTTTTCTTCTTCGCATTGCATGAATGGAACCCCTTCCCCACCCATGTGAGCAGGTTCGAACCTCAGACTGCTGATACTGGATTCAATTGTGGAACCTTTCTATAATTCTATTAGTTTAAGCTTTTAAGATAACCGGTTACTCTAAAGGTAATAAACATGCAAAGATACAAAATGGAGCAACCAAAATATCAGGATGATAACATAAAAATGTATACTCTTGACTAGATTAAGCTTTCTGTAATTTTATTCATTTAAGCTCTTAAGATAACCGAGTACTCAAAACATACTAAACATGAAAAGATTCAAAATGGAGACAAACTACAATTTCAGGGCCATAACATAAAATAATAATAGGCTATCACCTTAAAAGAAGTGCCAACATTTCCACGGTATGCTCTTGACTGGTAGCTGCATAAAATCCTTTCCAGCCAGTGGTAGTTCTCCTGAAAGAGCAATAGTAATCAGCAACAGAAATAAATGCTGCTGGATAACTTTCATTTCTCCCATCAAGGGAACTAAACTCCACGCTTGATTTGCGTTTAACTACCATATAGGGTTGAAACATGTGCAAGATTCAGAATGCATTTCTCTTTCCTTTATCACTTGGCAATCAAAGGGCCATTATTAGATACAAACGAATAAAGAAATTAAACCTGCAATCCAGTTTCATGAGCTCTTTGCTCAAGTTCAAGTATGGTGGAAACATCCTGATCAGAAGGCCCTTCCTTTTGAAGATGGGAGATTTCATCCAAGGCAAGATCTACCTGTAGAGAGACATTGCACAAACCGAAAAATTGAGCTGATAGGCATTTGACACACTCAAATATAAAAATAAAAGATGGTGAAATAAACAACTATCACTTACCAGCTTGAAAGAGATCTCAGGATCACAAGAAAAATTTATGCTAATATCACCCCGTACATCACCAGTTCTTGAATGTTTATTACCACCAAGGAATACTGAAACACCGGCAGAATAGATCTGAGAAATACAGGACATTGAGAAACATTAGGTCAAAGAATAAGAAAACTAATAAGAGCACAATAGCTGGAAGAGCACACCTGCCCATGCTTGAAGCGGAGAACCTGCATCATCCTGGTTTCAAGAAATTTGCTCAAGAACCCCACATAGTTCATCTCTTCAATCTGCAATTTAATTATCCAATAGATATTCAGATCAGAAATTATCATAAGCAGAATTCAAGGCATCAGCTCAACAAGAAAGCATAGATCAGAAGAGAGCCAGAAACCATTGTTCCATTCTTCAGCTCAACAGGAAAGCATAGCTGGACTGAGCATTGTGCTTCGACCATGGGACTGCGGACTACTTCTCTGCAAGTTTAATCAGTGCATTAGAGGGACATGGATTGCAACTGGAAAAAAAAAAAAAAACATGTGACAATAGAGCAACAAAATAATGTCTTTGGACTGTGGCAAGACAAAACAGTTTAACTCTGAAGAACAGTTAAGGCAATCCAGTAGGTTGAATCAAATTGATCAAATCCGATGATATCTACACCTATATATAGCTAAAAATACAAACCTAATTATTGATGAGGGAAATGTAAATGGTAAGCCTTTAAGATTATCACGGTTAAAATGGAGAATTGGTTCAGGAGGCTTAGGTATTCCGCCCTGCATGGAAAATCAGAACACCAGTCAATATGATATTTAAAATCTCCAGGCAGAAGCAGTTAAGCAGGGAATTTTCAACTCACCAAATACTGCAAAATCAAAGGAATTCCATTTGAAGGATCAATGTTGCCAACAATCACAACAGTGAAAGTTGATGGATCCTTAAAACAGCTATTGAAATACTCACAAGCTTTCAATGGATCAACTTTTTGAAGGTCACTTATTCGAATAGGCTGATTCACCAGAAATAACGAAGTGTTAAGGAAGTTATCTCCATTGAAAGATTTCAAAACAACAAATGAGGCATACCCTAAAAAAATAAGAGTTTCCATAGTTGATCTCCTTCACCCGGTTTGCAAATGCAGTGTATGGATCCCTCTCTTGAGCACGAATTGCCTCTTCTGCCATTTGCATCACTATTTCGACTTCTTCCTCTCCTGGTGTTACATTTGTAGTGAAAAGTTGATATACAAGCTGCCACAACAATCATAATTAAAAAAACAGGTCAAGACACCACAGGAAGACGAAACAGCCATTTAGCATATTGATCACAGAGAAGTTATATAATCATCCCCCTAGCCTGAGCCTAGTGACCCCGATGCAAAAAAAAAAAAAACAAGGAGAAAAATAACAATTGATGTCCAAGAAAATATTCCAAAGCATTTTGCAATCACTAATCAACGACACTAACAATTATTTTCATACATTCACACATGCAAATACATTTCTAAGAAGAAAATATTAATAAATTGCTGTCCCCTATATGTCAATATTTCAAATGATAATCTACGGGTGGAAAACGTGAAGGAAGTCTATGTGGTTAACCCAACAAAGCAAACCTGCAATGCAGTTTCCAGGTCTGAGGGTGAACAGTCACCAGAAAAGGTTCTCATGTATGCCCCAAGCTTTGTTCCAACTTCAACTCTCTTTCCAGCAAGCATATCCATTAACATTGATGGTCTATAACCAAATACACCGATCTCTCCAGCAATGGTTGAGCCCATGGAGCATGAAAGATACTCACCTTCTGGGAGTTCAGATAGACCCCCATATGAGAAACCTGTAAAAAGAACCTGTTGATACAAACAGTTAATAAAAAATTATAATGTTTCACATCAATTGACACTAAACAAGGATTATAAGAAACTTGAATGCCACTGTACCTGGTCATCAAGAAAGTCTGTACACTTATAGCATATTCTCATGCCATTTGATAAAACCAATTCAGTGGCTCCTAAATTCTGATATTCGAACTGCTGTACAATATTCCTGAAACAAATAAATGGATCAAGCTTAGATTAAGTAATTAATAAGTTATGAAGATCAAGACCTTTCAAAACTGTTATCTGGGTCAAATAAAAGAAATAATATATGAGAGCATCATGTTTCCAAATTGAAGAAAAAGGAAACTACTTGGACCCTCAGGAGAATTAATTCAGTCACATTTAAGTTAAATGAGACATCATATTATTCAGCAACTGTGATTATTATCAATAACCCTAAGTAAAGTGATTACTTTAAACAGTAAAAGTTTACACCCCGAGAAAGGTGCAAACTCTCTTGAAGCCATGTGGCATCTTCCCACCTTGAAAAAGAGACAGTAGGGATTCAAAAATGTGTAACAAATTGGAGGGAGCTGATGAATCACATGGGGTATGATACAAAGTGCAATCATCAAAAAGAGAATAAAGAAAAGGGAAGTAATAAATACCCAGAGTCTTGGACTGGGAAAGAGAAATCACATAAGAACATACTTCAAGGAGTAAGAGACAAAAGTTCCAAATAACTGGAAAATATAGATTAGAAATCATAGGACTACGGTGGAACTTTGGGGACTAACCCAAGAATCACTCATTTTCTAAACCATAATTACTGACCTCTACAGGAGACCTGCAATAGAGAAAACATTTAACACAATAAGCCTATAGTACAATAGGACACACTCATGTGCTAAGAGATTTCTTTATAGCTAAAACACTCAGATTTCATAAATCTATTTCTTTGTGTAAGCACACTCAAAAGTGACAATCAAACCCATTGGTGCTAAGAGAAAGAAGAATCTAACATTAGGTAGATTACATAATCCAACAGATTATGATCTATACCTAGTCAATTACATTGAATCGTGCAGCATTTTGTGATCCACAGAAAGGGGAGAAAAGTTTGAAATAGATGGTGCGGTTATAGGAGTTGCCACAAGGACCATATTATCAGAATACATACACTACAAAGACTATAAACTGATAATACGATAGAAAAGGACCCATCCTTACCCTGGACTGGGTTTTGCACTAACAATTTCTTCAGGTATGTTTTCGTCATCCCAAGGAGAGATGTTTTTTTCCTCCTCAAGATTTTTAATCTTCAACACAATATTTTTCAGATCATCAATTGTTGAAAAAGTTTGAGGTTCAATTGTCTTTATGACACAGCTGCATGATGTTTGTAACTTCTCTGAATATCTGGAAACCTCTATTGTCGATATATCTATGCACATAAAAAGCCATGATTAGAATGACTGTAAATGATTTCCAACTTGGTTCATTACAGTAAGCCTGAACATGAGTTAAAAAATATAGTAATGTTTACTCACGAGGTAGAAGAGTTTTCTGGAGTCGAGCCTCATATTCAATCCCAATTATAGGTTCTTTGCAGAGAAAATGCTGCAAAATGTAAAATAATACTTACTTTGGCTGACTGAATGAAAAGTTTCATGTGAAATAGTTTCACGTAAGAAAACTTAAGGAACTATGTATATACTTGTAAGCATTCATCTCGCAAGTTGGTTGATTGCATTTGATCACGCTCTAGATAGGCAGATTCGACTTCTGACATCAGCAAAGCTCGAGCTACAGATACTTCCCGTTCTGAAAACCCATGTAGTTGTACCCTTGCAACCTAATACAAAATGCATTAGCAACCAACCTAGTGCACAAATGACTTTAAAGATTGTTCATTTTTCATTGTAAATCTGAGTGGGAGAGGGTTTTGGGTTAATTCTATAGAAGGATGGATTCTTTGGGATTGTTGGATGGCTTTTGTACAGATTGTTTCCCTTCCCCTTTATCTCTGTTTTTGATGATTATATATGTGGACATCTGGTCTACCTTTGTAAGTTTGATCCTTTTTCTTTAATGTACTTTAGTATCTATTCCCAACAAAATAAATAAATAAATAAAGGCAACCACAAAACAGACCCAAAAGAGATTAAGATAAAAGCACACCTCAATGAGCATTGACTCTAGGGCCTTCAAAGTCCCTCTTTCTTTACAAGAGGAGGACATTATATAAGCTTTTAATGGGCGAACCAGATCATCTGCAGAAGCTGAACATGAGAAATAAGGGGGATCCTTTCTGCGAGATAATTTAAAGAACCTCTGATTTAGAGCATGTAGGAACATGGATTCTGTAAGCATTTCCTTGTAGTCTTTTACTGTCTTTAACTCATTCACTGGCATCTTATAGCTAACAATCACTGCCGACTGGTCAAGCAGAACAAATAAAAAAGTCAGAACATGCAAATTCAGATGACTATTTGTGCATTTGCATATGTTGTTAACAGGAAAAAAAATATATATGAACAACCAATTTTAAGACTCATAGCATACTAACCCCACCAGCTTCAGATTCAATGAAACACGAAAAACGAGGCTCCTGATGAGAAGGAACTAGGAATTTTGGTATAACTGGAGGATCGATTGTTGACTTTTTCTGCCCAAAGTGAGTGTTTATCAACTCAACCACACCCTTTGAAGACATGGAGAGAGGGGCATATAGAGAGAAATAGAGTTAAGAATCTTGATTAGCATTTGTATGTTAACTAAAACAGGTGAATACTTATAACATATGCAAACCTTAGTATCATGAAAATCGCCAACTGCTATCACTACCATATTCTGCAAATGGTACCACTTCTGATAAAATCGTTTTACAGTTTCAGAAGAAACCGTCCTAATTACCTTCTCTAATCCAATGGGTAAGCGCTCAGCATACTGCAAAAACATATAAACGAATAAAAATCAAATTATAGCTGATCAGTCATAAGCTAACCAAACATATTTACAAAACTTGTATAAACCTAAACAGTAAGCCAGACTAGGAAACTCTCCCGTACCCATAACCAGAGTAAGATAAGTCAAAATCAAACTCTAATCTTCAGAAGAATAAAGATACTCCAATCCCTCCTTTCTAAGGGCCCACATCTTATACCCTCCCTTTGTGGCTGTACACCAAGACACAACTAATATGTAATAGATACTAGTAAGATCCCTATTTCTTGGCAAAATGTTAGAAGGAAACCAGGAATATGGTCTGAAAATCATATAATTGATCGTTGATAAACTAAATAGGCTCATCAAGTTAAACGGGAAAGATAAGTAAACTGCACTTTTACACAGCAAGAATGCAAATGATACCTCCATGAAATAAGTAGCTATAAGTCAATAAGGTAACTAATAAGCGAATGAATGACAACCACCAAACATGTTTCAAGACATAAAGCAGCACCTTTGATCCTTCCATCATCAGTAGCCAATGTGCATCCTGCATTCTTCCACTAGCGTTCCGGTTTCCTCTGTACTCTTCCAATACAGCACCTCTTTCTTTCTCCAAATCATCTTTTGAAGCTCGAACCTGAATTGCAAAAATTATTAGACTAAAAGAAGTAACCAGTACAGAGGTAATCAGACAAACAGTTATTTGGTACCTCTGTACTGAATTCTGCCAAGACTGAAATGGCCTGGGACAGAAGTTCAGGCTTGTCAACAGGCACGAACAGCTCATACACAGTCTCATCCGCGGATGTTACTGCATTCTGACAAGCACCAAATTCCGCTCCAATACTTTCTAGAAATTTGACGATGTCATGATTTGTGTATTTCTCAGTAGCACTGAAAGCGAGATGCTCAACTATGTGCGCAACTCCTTGCTCATGCTCCTCTTCTAAAACTGAACTGCCATGAACCCAATAAATTAGCTTCACTCCAACATATAAATCTCCATACATTCCCGTGATTGAACCTATCAACTTCACATAAGCAATTATAAAGTAGAAATGGGAACTCAAATCACTCCACAACTTAGACACAGTAAACCACATGTACCCTAAATCCTAAAAGCAACTCACCATATTCATATACAAGTTTTAATCAATCAAAGGAGCCAACTCCCGTTCAGTTCCACAACCTAATTAAAGTTACCGACATTTTCCACAAATAAGCTCCTATAATGTCAGAATTGCACTAAAACCTACAGGTTGATAGGCTTGCATTCCACAAATTGGCACGAGTTCATCATATTAACAACACAAATTAGCATCAATAACCTCAAAAATAGACCATATGCAAGTGAAGAAAATTATGCAAACAAGTCCAGTCAAATAATTACCCGGCTTTGACAGCGAGAGCGAGAGCAGCGCGCATTCTTGGCTTAGAGTTGCAACGAACGTAGTAAAAAAGGCCATTATCGAGCCTGCCGCAGTCAACTCCGAATGGCTGTTCGCCAAGCTCTTCGTCCAAGTCGAAGCTCACCAGTTTCAGCGACCGGAATCCGTGTTTCTTCGCGATCTGCGACCCCTCTGCCGGTAGCAGTTCCATTTTACTCCGTTTTCTACTTCAGCTTTCTCTACTCTATCTCAACTCTCAGGACGGGCAAATTGAATTGAAAATGAATTGAATTGACGTTTGTTTTGTAACCAACCAACTGAATCACGATTTGCGTTAAATGTGTGTTTTGTATGGCTTATTTAATTACCATAACTAATTATTTAATTCCATAAAAAAATTTTAAAGATTACTTTTAAAGATTAAATGAGAAGTTAAGATTTTTTAAAATATTATAATATTTTAAAATATTCTTTATCAATTTAATTAAATTTTTTATAATATAACTTTAAAAATAAATAATTTTATAATTTTTATAAAAATTTTCATTGACAATTAAATAACTAAATTTTTTTAAATAAAAATTTTATTTATAAAAATTCTACTAACAAATTTTTTACTTAAATAAATTCTATCTCAACAAATTATAAAATCAAGTGTTAATATGTATTATTTATTCTTTTATTTTGTGATAGTGTATTCTTTTATAAAGAATAAAAGAGATTTATGTTTAACTATTTAAAGTTTAACGATTGATAATTTATTTTATTATTGACCAAGAGCTTAGAATGTTAAAAAAAAACAGACTCAATCAACCCATTTAAATCTGATTGGGTTGAGTTTTTTTAATTGAATATTGAGTAACTGAGAATGGGCTCAGCTTTTTTTTTAAATATTGACCAGTAACCTAGAATGCAAAAAATAAATAAATTCAATCCACCCATCTAAATCTAATTGGGCTGAGCTTTTTTATTGAATATTGACCAGTAACCTAGAATGCCAAGAATTTAACGCATGCCTTCAATCACCAGAATGATGCCCGCATTACCTAGACTTACAAGCGCTTGTGATCAAGGCGACGGCTGCTTGGGCGACATGGCTGTTGCCTAAGAATTTAGCGTGCACTTGTATGCAACAAATTCTATCGCTCGAGCAATTTCCTAATTGCTCAATTTTTTTGCAAATCGTCATCTTGCTTGATTTTACTTTCCGCCTCATTTTTGCTACAACTCTTCCATTTTTTACTGTGCCTTTTTTTAAAATTTTATTTTATGATTCTAAAATTCATTTTGTACTAATAAACCTCTGGAGAAAGAATCATTATTGTAGGTGCCACACCTCAGAGGCACTAAACTACGCCTCACATCCTTAAAAAATCAAAATATTTCGAGTAAAACAACATTTAAAATATTCTGAGAGAAATAGCAACCAAGTTATTTTGGAGAAAATAAAACCCTTGCTATTCTCGAAGGGTAACATCCAAGAAATGAATTCTATTGGAGCTCATAAAGATGCCATGCAGGGGGATTAGTTTTGCAATCCATTGGTCTAAGGAAATAGGCTCGAAGTCATTACAGTAAAGAAATGCATTGGTCGGAATAAATATATTTGTTTTCTCACGACCCAATTCACATTCGTGTGTACAATAATCACGGGTGACACATGTCATTAGGATAAGAGTTCAAGATAAAACCCTAATTACATATCACCTATCATTTATAAATATAGGCCACCTCTATGAGAAATGAGCTCCTAACAAAAAAAAAAAAACTTTATTTATTTTAAAAGACCATCTTCATCTTTCTTCTTCTTTTAAGCTTTGATCAAACACCGATTTGGACGTTAGTGTGCCCTTTTTAGGTACATATCTCATTGGATTCAAAACCAGCAAGCGATGCAAGTTCTCCATTAACTACAAATTGTGTAAAGGTAAAAATTCCAGTCCCTTTATTAGAGTTGTTTATGGGAAACTTGCAAATTGAAAACCATTTTTTCTCACTAAAACATACATAACCACTGCTCTACACTCACTTTTTAGGTTAGATTTGATTCTATAAAGTTGAAAAAAGCGGTTAAATACTCACATATACTCATTCAAAATGGGGTTATGTGTGAGACTCAAACCTCAAATATGATTAAAAAAAACGATAAAGCTAAAAATCCAAGCTAAATGGTCTATCCTCCATTTTTACATTTGTTGGAAAAACAAAATAAAGAAAATGAAAAACTCATTTGGTCAACCTAAAACTTTGACCAAATAGTAGAAATTCAAGATAGTAAAAAATGGTTAAAATAATCTCTTAAACTAAATCAAAGACTTTTATTTTATTTTATTTTATATTCATTTTCTTTTTAATTATGCTAATGCCCTGACAATCATGCTGACTTATTTACATTACTGCTACTTTATTTATTCCGTGACACTTCCTTATTTTTTCCATGAGTGAGGCTAAGAAAAACCCAAATATTCATCTTATTAGGAAGAATATACGAAGGGTATTGTAGGTGCCATATTTTAGAGGCATCACATTATGTCAAGTGTCCACTTTTCTAAATGAAAATGAATTATTCCAGAAGAAATAACACTCAATCTATGCCGAGGAACTAACATCCAAGACAAAATTCTCCAAGAACATATAAAATGACAAGAGAAGGAAAACTCATTTCGATTTCAAATTCTATGATCTAATAAAATCACGCCTAAAATCATATGAGTAAGGAAACACACAGATACAAAATAATTCTTTACAATCAAATTCACCTTCATGTGTATAATAATGATGAATGACACGTGTCATTAGAAAGGTAGCTTAACGCAAAACTCTGGATCCATGTCACCTACCATTTATAAAATAAGGACCATTTTATGGGAAATGGATATTTGGCCTCCATAAACATTGTTAGTCCTAGAGAGAGAAAACTCATTTTCTCTATATTTCTTCTTTCTTTAATCTTGATTAAATACTAACTTGGATGTCAGTACCTTTTTCAGGTACTCACCCCGTCAAAATCGAGACTAACAATCGTGACAAGTTCTTCACAAGCTACAAATACGTGTGAAGGTAAAATTCCAGCACCTTTAGGCATTAAGCCAATGTGAACTAACATAATTCTGTCATAATCTAACAGCTATAATTTCATATCTAACATATTAACACATTTTATTTTCAATTCTCTTATGTCACTCCTAACTTTACTTGACTCACTCATGAGTGAGGCTGTAAAAAAACCTAAATATTCACTTCGTGATAGGAAATAAACAAATAGGTATTATTCTTATGTGAACTAATTTAACTTTACTTACATATAATGAAACTAACAATTATCTGTATGCATCTAACATTAACACCTCCGCATTTATTATTCTAATTATTCGTAAACTTTATAATATTAGATGCTAATTCTAGGGGGTACCCATTCTCCTTTCTTCTATATTTTTCTATCTTGTTAAATATACTCTTGTTTCCCATTTCGCTGTAATAATAATAAAAAAATTAAGCAAAAGGCTTTTTAGGCCCTAAATCACACGCTCATAAGTGTTTTAGCATGACCTTCCCCAAGCAAACAAAGGAAGAAGGGGGAAAAAATGCTCTAATGCACAACATTTTTCCTCACTGAAATTCTCCCATAAGATTCAACCATCTTTTTAGGCCTTTTATTGTTTAGCTCACTCACACACTTCACATTGAGTCCTGGTGGTTTTTCTTCTTCAAATATGGTGACCTAACCCTTATGCCAGAGTTCAATTTCTTGGTTGGAACTCAAATTAAAAGAGCTCAAGTGTGTATAAGACAAATTACTTGAACTTGTAGATTCACTTTCAAAGTAGTAGACTCCATCAATCTCCTTACTGTTAACAAAATACATGCATGCATAATCTAGAAGCATACAATCTATAACCATGCAATCTAGAAGTAGCAATATTTGAATGGTGAAAGAAGAAGAAAAAGATCTAGAAGTCATATTTCAAAATTTAAATTTTAAATTCAAACTTTGAATTTGAAAAAAAATAATAAAATAAAATTTATTATTATTATTATTATTATTATTTTAATATAATGAGGAGAGGAAATTGAGCCTATAAATAAAGACTTTATTTCCCTCTCCAAGCACTCCATCTTTAAGATTTCTTTGAGAGAGAAAAGGTATGTGTGAGAGTTTAAAAAGTTTAATACTTTTGTGGAATTAGTGAATGAGAAATTGAGTGTATTGGGATTGTGGGAAGTGAGCCAAAATATTACAATACTTGTAATCATCATATTACTAGTAAAATATTTTTCTTCTGTCTTCGCCCGTGGACGTAGACTAAAAGCCGAACCACGTAATTTCTGGTGTCCTAGTTTGTGCTTGTTCTTTATTTTCATCCAATTTCATTTTAGCTGTGGCCCTACTTCACCCATAAATTTCCTAACAGTGGTATCAGATCCTTGGTTACATTTTTTTAAATCGGGTACTGTTCACGTGAGGTTTCTGTTCAAGTATATAGTTACTATTCATATATACAATTAATGTTCACATATACGGTATTGTTCACGTGAAACAGTGAGAGCCGATCCTAGCAAAAGTAGTTCGTGGTGAAAGCAATGGCGGTAAAATACAAGATTAATAAGTTCAATGGGAATAATTTCTTATTGTAGAAAATGAAGATGAAAGCTATTCTAAGGAAAAACAATTGCTTGGCAGCAATTGGAGAAAGACCCATCGAGATAATTGATGATGCCAAGTGGAACGAGATGGACGGCAATGCAATTAATGATCTACACTTAGCACTTACAGATGAGGTGTTATCCAGTGTGGAGGAGAAAAAGACAACGAAGGAAATATAAGATACTCTCTCAAAATTGTACGAGGCCAAGTCACTATACAATAAGATTTTCTTGAAAATGAGACTCTATACTCTTCGAATGACGGAATCTATAACAGTGACCGGCTATATTAACACCTTGAAGGCTTTATTTTCGCAACTCACAATTTTGGGTCATAAAATAGAGGAAAGTGAACATGCAGAGCTTCTACTTCAAAGTCTACCAGATTCGTATGATCAACTCATCATCAATATGACGAACAACAATCCGGCAGATAGTCTAATCTTTGATGATGTTGCAGCCTCTATATTAAATAAGGAAAGCAAGCGTAAGAACAAGAAAGATAGACATGCAAGTTCGCAGCAAGTAGAAGTGCTATTGGTCACGAGAGGGAGATCAACAGAACGTGGTCCCAATAGGAGTTACAATCATGGTATATCAAAATGAAGAAATAAGAAAAATGTCAAATGCCACAATTATGGTAAGAAAGGGCATGTCAAGAAAGATTGTTGGAGCAATCAAAAGAATAGAGATAGTAAAGTATTTGAGTAATCAAATACTCAGAGTTGTATGACAAGTACCTCTGATGATGGTGAGATTCTCTATAGTGAGGCAGCAACTGTTGTAGAAGACAAGAAGCAGTTAGCTAATGTTTGGCTTATAGACTCAGGAGCAATATGGCACATGACTTTTCATAGAGAGTATTTTCACACATATAAATCTATCTCAGGAGGATCTGTGTACATGGGTGATGACATACTTAGAGATTCTTGTATTGGTACTATTAAAATAAAAATATCTGATGGAACAGTACGCACAACTCAGGATGCACGTCATGTAAAAGGTCTGAAGAAGAATCTATTGTCTTTGGGACAAATAGATTGTTTTAGCTGCAAAACCCAAGTTGAGAATGAGATCATGAAAATGGTCAGAGGCGCGTTTGTATTAATGAAAGCAGAAAAGATCTGTGCTAATCTATTCATGCTTCAAGGAGAAACACTAAAGGAAGCTGATGCATGTGTCGCGTCAAATGGAGAAGAGCCGGCAACGATGTGGCATCTCAAATTAGGTCACATGTCAGAATAAGGTATGAAGATTCTCTTTGAGCGAAAACTACTTCCAGGACTCAAATCGGTAAGCTTACTATTTTGCGAGCATTATGTTACAAGTAAGCAGCATAAATTAAAATTTAGGAGATCTAATGCAGAAGTAAAAATATCCTAGTCCTAGTTCATTTTGATGTTTGGGAATCACTAAATTTATCTCTAGAAGGTGTAAAGTACTTTGTGACTTTCATTGATGATTACTCCAAGAGATGTTGGGTGTACCCAATTAAAAAGAAGTCAGATAAGTTTTCAGTGTTCAAGTAATTTAAAGCGTAGGTTAATTGAATTCGGAAAGAGGATTAAGTGTTTGAGGACAGATAATGGTGGAGAGTATACGGATAGCGAGTTTCTTGCATTTTGTAAGTAAGAAGGTTTTCATAGGTAATTCTCGGTGGCATACACTCCTCAATAAAATGGACTAGCGGAACGGATAAACAAAACTCTTACAGAGAGGATAAGAGTTATGTTGATGATTGCTGGTCTACCTAACTCATTCTAGGCAGAAGCAGCCAAAACAGTCTGTTATATCGTTAATCGGTCTCCATCAACAGCTATTAAGTTGAAGACACTGATGGAGATGTAGACTGGAAAGTCAGCTAATTACTCTCTTCTGCATGCATTTGAATATCCTGTGTACGTAATGTACAATGCCCAAGAAAGAACAAAGTTGGATCCAAAATCTAGAAGGTGTGTCTTTTTAGGATATGCTGATAGAGTGAAGGGGTATCGTTGTATGATCCCACTGCTTATAAGATTGTCATAAGCAGAGATGTTATCTTTGCGGAAGATCAACTGCAAAAGAGCGATATGAATGATAGCACTGTGAAAGAAAAGTCAGAGACTGTGCCGGTATATGTGGAAAATAATTCAGAAGCTAAAGTAGCATCAGAGCACGAGGAACAAGAACCAGTCGAGTCTGGGGCTCTAGAAGTTCGTCGGTCAACTCGAAAGAGACGACCACCAACTTGGCACTCAGAGTACGTTACAGAGATCAATATTGATATTGTCTTCTAACAGAGGATGGAGAGCCATCAGCTTTTCATGAATCTTTGAACAGCTCAGATGTTACTTTGTGGATAGCAGCAATGCAGGAAGAAATTGAAGCTCTACACAAGAATAAGACATGGGAACTTGTGCCACTACCATATGGAAGAAAAGTCATTGAAAACAAATAGGTCTACAAGATCAAACGTGATGGAAATAATCAAGTGGAGCGGTATCGTGCAAGATTGGTGGTAAAATGATATGCTTAGAAAGAAGGTATTGATTTCAATGAGATATTTTCTCCAGTAGTTCGACTCACGACAGTCAGAGTAGTCTTGGCAATGTCTACTACATTTGACCTACATCTAGAGCAGTTAGATGTGAAAACTGCATTTCTTCATGGAGAACTTGAAGAAGAAATTTATATGCTCCAATCAGAAGGTTTTACAAAAACAGGCAAGAAGAAATTTATATGCTTCAATCAGATTGGTGGTAAAAGGATATGCTCAGAAAGAAGGTATTGATTTCAATGAGATATTTTCTCTGGTAGTTCGACTCACGACAGTCAGAGTAGCCTTGGCAATGTCTATTACATTTGACCTACATCTAGAGCAGTTAGATGTGAAAACTGTATTTCTTCATGGAGAACTTAAAGAAGAAATTTATATGCTCCAATAAGAAGGTTTTACAAAAACAGGCAAAGAGAACTTGGTTTACAGGTTAAACAAATCTCTATACGGTCTCAAACAGGTGCCGAGATGTTGGTATAAGAGATTTGATTTCTTCATCATGAGCCTTGGATATAATAGACTTAACTTAGACTATTTTGCATGCTACAAGAGGTTTAAAGATAATGGTTTCATCATTTTACTGTTGTATGTGGATTATATGTTAGTAGCAAGTCCCAACAAAGATCGAGTCAAGGAATTGAAGGCACAATTGGCTAAGGAGTTTGAACTAAAGGACTTTGAATCAGCAAACAAGATTCTAGGGATGCAAATTTTTCAAGACAGAAATAATATGAAGATATGTCTTTCTCAGAAGAATTACTTAAAGAAAATATTGCGGCGCTTTAACATGCAAGATTGTAAGTCAATTTTACCCCACTTCCTGATAATTTCAAGTTATCTTCAAATATGTTTCCTAGCAATGAAGTAGAGAGGATTGAGATGTTTCGAGTACCGTATGCATCAGCAGTGAGAAGTTTAATGTTCGCTATGATTTGTACAAGACCAGACATTGCACAAGCAGTGGGAGCAGTTAGTTGTTACATGGTGAATCCTGATGTAGAGCTTTGGAAAATAGTAAAGAGGATTCAGAGATATATCAGAAGGACCTTAGATGTTGCATTATGTTATGGAGGATCAGAATTTACTATCAGTAGCTATGTGGATTCAGGTTATGTAAGAGACCTTGATAAAAGAAAATCCACTACAAGCTATGTGTTTTTACACTTGTAAGAGCAGTTGTAAGCTGGGTTTTGAAATCACAAATTGTTGTAGCTTTATCTACAATAGAAGCAGAATACATGACAACTACACAAGCTTGCAAGGAAGCTATTTGGATATAAAGGTTACTTGAGGAGCTCAGGCACAAAAAAGAGAAAATTCCTGTGTTTTGTGATAGTCAGAGTGCTTTGCACATTGCAAAGAATCCAGCATTTCATTCTAGGATAAAACATATAGGAGTTCAATATCATTTCGTTTGAGAAGTAATGAAAGATGAAAGTGTAGATTTACAGAAAATCCATACCAAGGAGAACCTAACAGATATTATAACTAAGCCAATCATTACTGACAAGTTTATATAGAGTAGATACTCTTGTGGCCTAGTAGAGACGTAAGCAAAATGTCAATGGCGAAGCAGAAAGGATGGTGTGGAGATTGATTGGTTCTCAAGCAGAAAAAGAAGATCTAGAAGTCATATTTTAAAGTTTGAATTCTAAATTCAAACTTTGAATTTGAAAAAATAATAAAATAAAATATATATTATTTTTATTTTAATATAATGAGGAGAGGAAATGAAGCCTATAGATAGGGGCTTTATTTCCCTCTCCAAGTATTCCATCTTCAACATTTCTTTAAGAGAGAAAGGGCATGCGTGAGAGTTTAAATAGTTTAACACTCTTGTAGAATTAGTGAGTGAGAGATTGGGTGTATTGGAGTTGTGGAAAGTGAGCCAAAATATTACAATACTTGTAATCCTCGATATCACTAGTAAAATATTTTCCTTATGGCTTCGCCCGTGGACGTAGGCTAAAAGCCGAACCATGTAATTTCTAGTATCCTAGTTTGTGCTTGTTCTTTACTTCACCTATAAATTTCCTAACACTTACTAGTGCCATTCGCCTTTCCCAAGCATATGTCTTGAAATTCACAGTAAGAAGGAAAAACTTAACAACATAATTCAGATATTTGGTTATTTTGCTAATTGAAAGTAGATTGCAAAAAATTTTTGGAACATGTAAACCATAATCTAAGAAAAGATCTTTTGAGATAGGAATACACCATTTTCCAGCAACAGAGAAGGGTGTGCCATCAGCTACCTTAAATTTTTATGTACCTGAACAAGGGTTATAAGAAGTATATGAATTGGAGTGGCTGGTCACATGATATGTGGCTCCAGAATCAATGATCCAAGAGTATCCTAAAAGTAAAGCAATGTTTAAGTTGGTATAATAAACCAAGAAGTAAGAGAATGCGAGATTAACTTTAGTCGATCGCAAGTGGGAGTAAAAGCAGAGATAGACAAGTTTAAATAACAATAGGATTATTGATGCTATTTTCTCCATTTCCTAGAACGGTGATTTCCTTCTGCCTGCACTCACAAAGGAAAGTGTCATGGGTCGCAGGGTATTTTTCGATAAAACCCTCTGACGCTCAAGTCAATAATCGGGTTGATTCTTTTGGTATCCCTCTTGGTTTGAGAGACCGAAAAGATAGGGCGTTTGAAGAGAAAAAGTAATAGAGAAAGTCTAAGTTTTTAGTGGTTTTGTTAGAGTTGAAAATGTTTTAGATTTGAAGAAGGAAAGTATGGCAAGGAAGAAGAAATTCCCAAAGGTCCCAAAAGAAAAAAAGTCCCCTTTACCTTGTCCTTCATCTATTATTTATCCCCCTGTTTTCCCGCCTTCCTTTGCTTGGGTATCCACCTCCGCATTATTTGCGTCTGTACCTTCCTGACAACTAGGGGTTGCTACGGCACAACTTGGGGGCGTGGGGTGTCAGGCGGGTATAGGTTCCTGTGACCCAATGATGGTGTCGTGTAGGTCTGTGTTTAATAATGATACTGTAGGGGCGTGTACCGGTCATCGGTTACAATGATGAAGCCCTACAGCGTAGAGTGCTTACCAGGCATTGATCGTGGTGTCAAGTTGTCGGGAAGAGGGGTCATTCTATTTAAGTAAGCTCTGCTCGAGCCTTGATTCTCTCTCTCTTGGGTGTTTTTGACGACGTGACTGGATCTTGTCGGAGGTTCAAGGATCTCGATCAGGAAGAGAAGGTCAGGGCTCGACAACCTTGGAGCACTTGACATCGACCAGCTTTGATACCTAACGAGGGCATCTTCGTGCTAGTAGTTAGGTCTTCTGCTCTGGCTGGGTATTACCCGAGCACCAGTCCCCCAGTTTCTAGTCTTTTATAGTGAAATAAGATAAGACTGGAAACTTCTTGTTCGAGCAAGTTTACCCACCCCTTTTTACCTTCTCATGCTGAGCTGTATGCCTTTTCCATCACTTCACATTTTGAAGAGGCAGTTACTTGAACAGTCGCATCCCTTGAGTGGCGTGTCGTTTGTTGACATGACTTGCTTTCCCCTTTATAAATCCCTAATTTCTTTACTGTGTTTCTTGTTTCCAATCTTCGCTTAAACCAGAATTAGCCTCTGTAAGTGCTTCTCACTTCCCTTTCTGCCATCGCTGCCATCTGCCGTCGTGGAATCTATCTCAGGTATAAACTCTTTTCCTTCTTCTCGTTCTTGTTTTTTCCATTTTCTGGGTTTTTGGTTTCTCACTTGGTAGATTGTGTCTCTAGAAAAAATGTTAGCCACTCAGCAACCTCGCTGGATGTCCCCTGAAGAGTCATCTTTTTCGAGTGACTCCGAGACCAATAGGGAGAGACCCGGTTACAACAGGGGCAGAGGGCCGGCCAGATGTCAGAGGCCGAGTCATTTGCTATTAACAACATGAGGAGTGAGACTTCACACCAAGACCTATACCGACTTAGGGATATGTACCACATTCCGGCCAGTGTGGATATGCGTCTTCCTGGCGTAACACGCCCAGTTGTCTTCTTAGGGGGTATGTAACCCTTTTCTTAGAATGCTTCAGGTGGGGCGTTAGGTTGCCCCTTCAACCCTATTTTGTCTGGGTCCTATCCAAACTGCGTCTAGCCCCGGGGTAGCTGAACCCAAATGGGTGGAGTGTTCTGTCAGGGCTGTATGTTTTGTGGGGATGGTGTAACTTGTGTGAGCCGTCGGTAGATGAGATAAAACATCTCTACTAGTTGAAGAGTAGTCTAAAAGACGCAGGCTGGTATTACCTCACCTCTAGTTTGAAGGGCAAGAAACCCATCACTGACCTCCCCACCTCTGGTGGGAATTGGAAGGGCAAATTCTTCTTACGGGAGACTCGGGCGAGCAGCTCGCCATCGAGGGGTTTCTCCAATTCCCTCTCTTTTATACCCCAGGTCGTCTGCTGCTCATTATGTTTTTTACCTTGGCTTTTCTTGTTGCCATTTTTCTCATTATTTTTCCTGGCTGTTGTTGAAGTCTCTTGGAGCGCGTACTGCTGGGTTAGGAAGGAGCTTCAGTCGCCCATCAATACTGCTCTGGATAACGCGAGCTCATGCAGGGAGCTACTAACACTTCAAAACCTTGTCGAGTTCGGCCTTGTTTCGGGGGAAGAAATGAGTGGCATCCTTTCGCGAGCACAGCAGAACATCCTAGCAGCTCTTCTGCTCTACCCAAGTGGCCCAGAGTTGATCCTGTTGGCTCGCCAGCCAGGGCTGTTCCCTCTGCTCGGGAGGGTGAGCGAGCAGCCGAAGGAGCACCCCAAAGGGGTTTGAGAGCTGTCGTTCCTGCCAGGTCTGAATCCGGTCGCTCTTAGGAGTAGCAGTAGCTCAATGTTGCCGACCCCTATGTCAGGAATTTTGCCAGGCATATGGAAGAGAAACTCGTGGAGGAGTTGGAGGCTTCTAGTGTCAACGAGCTAGCCAATATGTTCCAACGCCTCTCATGCCATGGATTTTGAGAGGAAGATTAGGGCCGACAATCAAGGCTTGAGGCAGACGCTCGAGCAGAAAAAGGAGGAAGCGGCTAAGCTTCGCACTGAGATCTCCACCTTCGAGGAGAAGGCAGCTATGGCCGAGTTCAAGGCGCTCCAGCTTGAGAAGGAGTTGTCGGTGGTCCGTGCTGAACTGATGAATGCTCGAAAAGACCTCGACGTGCAGAGGTTTACTCTTGAGAGGACCCTGGAGGTAGAGGCTTCTTGTCTCCAATATAAGGTGGACTCCTTGGAGAGCCAGCTCACGGAGAAGTACAACAAAGGACCACCTTCAGCTACGAGTGCCTAATGTCTGTCTTGGGCAAGGAATACCCCGAACTGGATATGTCCAAGCTCGAGGCGGGTGTGGATGCCTATATGAGCGAGCAAGATGCCTGAACTTAGGAGCCAAGGGATCCTCTTGCTCAGGATGCTGCAAGGTCTAGAAAAGCCGCTCCTCCAACTGCCGAGACCTCCACTGCTGCTGCTGCCGACTCTGAAGCTACCCTCTTCCGAGGCCCCGACCTCATCGCTAGCTCGATCGCTCCAGACCACTGAGTGGCTTTATTGTACTTTTTTTTTTTGCCCTGTAACCTTTGATGATGAAATGAAGAACATATGTTTCTTACTTTGCCCTTGCACTTTTGATTTGTTTCTGCAATTCTCTGTGAGATAGATATTAGCAGACTTTGAGCCTTTCCCGTGTGACCTCGGGCATTTGCTCATCTTGCCAAAACATGACTAATTGAACTAACCCCCTACAGGATTTGGCTGCCTTTCTTCAACCTGGACAAGTTTCAAGTCCGAGGTCACAATATCCTTATATATGAGCTGGTTATGTTCGAGCTCATTCTGGTTATGTCTCCCTCCTTGCCTTACCAATAGCTAGGCTTCGTCGCTTCGGCTTTTAGCTTCATTCGTGATTCCTTATGGCTCGAGCCTTTTTGGCTTCGTCTCGTCTTAAGTTCATGCTTTGAGCCTTGCTGCTCCTACTCTTCTAGTGCAGCCTCGTTCTGCTCGAGCTTTCACTTGGCTCATGCTCGGCACCATCTCGTCCTGGGTTGGGCTTTGAGACTTCCGGCCTTTGCATTCGTTCCTGAGCTTATTCTGCTCTAGCCTTCATTTGAGTCACGCTTGGCACCGTCTCACCTTAGGTTTGGCTTTGAGACTTCTGGCATTTACGTTTCTTTTCTGAGCTTGTTCTGCTCGAGCCTTCGCTTGGCTTACGCTTAGCACCGTCTCGCCTTAGGTTAGGCTTTGAGACTTCTGGCCTTGTGTTTCTTCTATGAGCTTATTCCGCTCGAGCCTGCATTTGGCTCACACTTGGCACCGTCTCTCTATAAGTTAGGCTTTGAGACTTCTGGCCTTTGTGTTTCTTCTTTGAGCTTATTCTGCTCGAGCCTGCATTTGGCTCACGGTTGGCACCGTCTCGCCTTAAGCTAGGCTTTGAGACTTCAGGCCTCTGCATTTGTTCGCGAGCTTATCCTGCTCGAGCCTTTACTTGGCTATGCTTGGCACCGGCTTGCCTTAAGCTAGGCTTTGAGACTTACGGAATCTGCATTTCTTCGTGAGCTTATCCTGCTCGAGCCTTTGCTTGGCTAAACTTGGCACCGTCTTACCTTAAGCTAGCCTTTGAGACTTACGGCCTTTGCATTTCTTCTCGAGTTTATCTTGCTCGAGCCTTTGCTTGGCTATGCATGGCACCGTCTCGCCTTAAACTACCCTTTGAAACTTACGGCCTTTGCGTTTCTTCTTTGAGCTTGTTCTGATCGAGCCTGCATTTGGCTCACGCTTAGCACCCTCTCGCCTTAAGCTAGGCTTTGAGACTTCTGGCCTTTGCATTTCTTATTTGAGCTTATTTTGCTCGAGCTTGCTTTTGGCTCACGCTTGGCACCATCTCGCCTTAAGCAAGGCTTTGAGACTTCTGGCATTTACGTTTCTTCTTTGAGCTTATTTTACTCAAGCCTGCATTTGGCTCACGCTTGGCACCGTCTTGCCTTAGGTTAGGTTTTAAGACTTTTGGCCTTTGCGTTTCTTCTTTGAGCTTGTTTAGCTCGAGCCTGCATTTGGCTCACGCTTGGCACCGTCTCGCTTTAAGCTAGGCTTTTGAGACTTCTGGCCTCTGCTTTCTTCGCGAGCTTATCCTGCTCGAGCCTTTTCTTGGCTATGCTTGGCATCGTCTCGTCTTAAGCTAGGCTTTGAGACTTACGACCTTTGCATTATTATAAGCTTTAACTTGCTCATATTGAATTAATATTAGAAGCATTTTTCTTGCTTTTTTTCATGTACAAGGTTTTACACATTTCTATTTTAGGAAAAAACTAAATATCAATGCTTGCGCTACAAGGAAACTTACTAGAAATATTTCATCAAATGCTGTGCATTCCATGGCCTCTTGACTTCTTGTCCATCTGGGTAGGTCAACCTGTACGCTCTCGGACCGGCTATTTCAGAGACCCTATAAGGACCTTCCCAGTTCGGGCCTAACACTCCTTGCCTGGGGTCTTTGATACTCTGATTCACCTTTCTAAGTACCTAATCCCCCAACTGGAATCAACGGATGTGTAAATTTGAACACACCTGTAAATTTGAACACACCAGCAGGTCTAAATTTGAACACACCTGCTCATCATTTCGCTCCTCGTTGAAGTGCTCCGTCAGATGTGTGCCCATCCCTATCTCTGCTGGGATCACCGCCTCGTGTCCGAATGCCAAGGAAAAAAGTGTTCCCCCGTGGCGGTTGTGTGTGGTCCTATAAGCCCACAAGACACTAGGTAGCTCGTCAACCCAAGCTCCCTTTTCCTCCCCCAATCTGATCTTCAGGAGGCGCTTTATAGTCTTGTTCGTGGCCTCTACTTACTCGTTTGCCTGTGGGTGTGATAGCGAGCAGAACTTTAGTTCTATCCCCATGTTCCTGCAGAAGTCTCTGAACTTGTTGTTGTCGAACTGTCTCCCGTTGTCTGTGACCAATGCGTGGGGGATCTCGTACCTATAAATCATATTTTTCCAAATAAAATCAGTGGTCTTGCTTTCTGTAACACTACTTAAAGCTTTCACTTCCACCCATTTGGTGAAATGGTCAATTGCCACCATGGCGTGCATTGCAGACTCTCGCTCTTCCTTTTGGCAGCAGCCCGATTAGGTTAATCCCCCATTGAGAAAATGGCCATGGTGAGTTCATCACTGTGAGGTTCTTGGGCGATGAGCCATGTAGTTGGCGAAGCTTTGATAATTCTTGCAGCTCTTGGTCTTTTCTTATGCATCCTGGTGCATTTGGAGACAGAAGTACCCTTGCCTTAAGGCCTTAAAAGCCAGAGACCTCGCGCTAGAATAGTTCCCGCAAATCATTTCGTGTATCTCCCTAAGGACATAGTCAGCTTCCTCTTTGTCTAAACATCGCAGTAGTGGCAGGGTGTATCTCCGCTTGTACAATACCCCATCGATCAGTGTGTACCTTGCCGCTTGATACTTTAGCTTCCTTGCCTGCTTCTTGTCGGCAAGCAACGTTCCTTCCTTGAGATAAGAGACAATTGGATCCATCCGGTTGTTGTTCGATGTTAAGCTCATAACCTCGTCCTCCTGCTCGATACTCGAGCAGGTCCTGATCTCCAATGGGATAGACTTGGCCATTTTGGGGTCAGACACAGCCGGCATTCGTGCTATCATATCCGCTCGAAAGTTCTCTCCCCTTGCTATCTATTCTACCTCCACCACTCGGAATCTTCCTATCAACTGCCTCGCTTTCTAAAGATAAGCTTCCATCTTCTCGCCTTTTGCTTGAAAGCTTTCATTGAGGTGGTTTGCTACTAGCTGAAAGTTTGTCCGGAGCTTTACTTCTTCCGCCTTTACTACCAAAGCGAGCTTTAGTCCTACAATTACGGCCTCGTACTCAGCCTGATTATTGATAGCCTTAAATTAGAGCTTCACGGCGTATTGTACTTCTACCCCTTCAGGGCTAAGAAGTACCACTCCTTCTCCTGCTCCTTGGTCCCCATATGACCCATCCACTGCAACTGTCCATGCTTTACCTGGGCCGGGGAACCTACTAGGTGCTCGCTGTCCGCCTCCATACATTCGACCACAAAGTCCACTAGGGCTTGCGCCCGGATTTTTTCTCGGGGTTGGTAGCTGATGTCAAACTCACTGAGTTCTATCGACCATTTCACCAGCCTGCCAGAAGTCTCTCGCTTGTGCAGGATCTGCCTAAGTGGCTGGTTCGTCAAGACTGCTTTCGAGTGTGCCTAGAAATAAGGTCTCAGCTTCCGGGCTGCTGTTACCAGGGCAAGTGCCCACCTCTCCATTAGCGGATACCGAGTCTCTGCTCCCAACAAAGCTCTGCTCGTGTAATATACGGGGTACTGTATCCCCGACTCCTCCCTCACCAAGACTTAGCTCGTTGCCCATCGTGACACTGCCAAATACAAGTACAGAACTTCTCCTGCTTGCGGTGTTGACAGTAGCGGGGCTTTCAGCAAGTATTCCTTCAGCTGTTGGAATGCCGCTTCACATTCTAGTGTCCACTTTATCTTTCTCCCTTTTCTCATTTCCTGGAAGAAGATGTGGCACTTATCTGTTGCTCGGGAGATGAATCTATTGAGGGATGCCAATTTTCCAGTGAGGCTTTGTATTTCCATAAGAGTGCGCGGGGACTTCATGTCTATCACTGCTCTTATCTTCTCCGGGTTGGCCTCGATTCCCCTGTTACTGACCATGAAGCCCAAGAATTTTCCCAAGCCAACTCTGAAGGCACACTTCTCAGGATTAAGCTTCACCCGATATTTCCTAAAGAGCACAAAAGTCTCTTCCAAGTGCTTCACATGCTCCTCTGCGTCCTTGGACTTAGTGATCATATCGTCCATATAAACTTCCATCGTGCGGCCGATTAGCGGCTTGAAAACTTTGTTCACCAGTCACTAGTAGGTTGGCCCTACGTTTTTCAGGCAGAAAGGCATGACCTTGTAACAGAATAGGCCCTGGTTGGTGATGAAGGCCGTGCATTCCTCATTCGGCCCGTACATAGGGATCTGGTTATAGCCCGAGAAGGCATCTATGAAGCTGAGCAGGCCATGCTCTGCTATGAAGTCCACATTCGAGATCCATTCAGGATAGGTGACTTCCCTTATGAGTCCTGCCTTCAGCAGCTTCTCTACCTCGCTGTTTATGGCCTCATACTTCTCTTGGTTGACGCACCTCCTCAACCAGAGTTTCCTTCAATAGCTCGCTGATGCCCGAGCCAATCTTGACCTTCTTCTCATGGTCGTCTGGTCTTATACCAATTTCCTCTAGCTCTTCAACGAGCTCCTACCTTCCATTTTTAGACTCTCATCTCGAGTCCAACGATGTCACTTGCATTGCCTCTTTTGCCGCCATGGTGTAGCAGCTCCTCGCGCCTCTGATCACCTTTAACAACCCCAACGGCCCTATTCACGCGATACTTCAAGGCCAAGTAATGGGTGAACAACACCGACTGACTAATTCTCATGAAGGGCCTTCCAAATATCGCTTGGTAAGGGCTGGCCTCATCCACTACCAGGAAATCCAACATTATATTCTTCTTAAAGGGCTTCGAGCCATAGTCACCGCTAATTTGATGATCCCCAGAAAGGTTAGCCTTCCCCCACCGAACCCCTTCAGAGAGGTGCTCGTCTGCTCGAACCTTATATCCACTATTCCCAAGTCATTGAGTGTGGACCTGAAAAGAATGTCCACTGAACTTCCCGAATCCACCAGTATTCGGTTGATCTCCTTATTGGCAACATTTGCTTTCACAACTAAGGCATCCTCGTTGGGGTATAGCACCCTTTCCTCGTCCTCCTCTATCCAGATGATGGGCATTTGCCGCACCTTAATTCTCTTTGCAGCAGGCACGACGAACAAGACTTTTAGGCCAGCCGAGGCATATCTGCTGTAATTCTTTTGAGCCCTATTTAAATTTACTGCCATCGTGGGCCCCCGCTATCACCCTCACAGCAGGTGGTTCACAGTCCTTGTCACAGGCTCGGTCATCTTCCGCTTGCTGCTGCTCGACTACCAGGTGTCATTCTTAAATAAATTCATCCAAGTAACGGTTTCTAACCAAGTCTTCCACCTGGTTTTTCAAATCACGGCATTGCGACGTCGAGTGGCCGTGGTCGTCATGAAATCGGCAGAACCGGCCCCTGTCCCTCCTACTGGCTGGCTTAGACATTGGTGTCGGGGAACATAGCAGCCCTCATTTCTCTACAATTTGAAACATTTCCTCGAGCGACACCTTCAGCAGGGTGTATTGTCTGTATGCGGGGCTCTGATCAACCATCTGCACCGTCTTATCTCGGGGTAAGCTTCCCGAGTGTGGGGGTAATGGGCGGTTGGCTCACTGCTGTTCCAGCATGGGCCTCATTAGGGAAGATTGCGAGGCGGGTTACCATGCATCGCTGATACTCCTTCGGTAGGGTTATAAGGAGCAACTCTGTCCCTTATTGCCTTGGAAGCAGATGTGCCATGAGCAGGCCCTCCTTTCTCTTTCCACTTCGTTCCATTGCTCTGTTCGCTTCTCAGCTTCACGGCTTTTTCTGCCTCAATAACCATGTCTATCTTCCCATGTTCATACGCGTCAAAGTACGAACGGATAAAAGGGCTTCGCAAGTTGTACCATGGCCTTCCCATCTTTCAGCCCCCTCAGTGCCTGAGGGTGATTGAATGCCCCAAGATCTATGACTGACCGGTGGTATCTTTTGACAAACTCTCGGAGGGACTCCCCCTCCCTCTATTTTACCTCTGCTAATTTCATCATGTCGTCTTCAGGGGCCACTGCCCCCCTGAACTGCTCCGCGAATTCCCTGCATATTTGTTCGAAGCTCAGAATACTTCCCCGCGGTAGTTTCCGGTACCATTCTCTTGCCCTCCCTTCCTAAGTAAGTGGGAAGGCCCTGCATCTCTGGGCGACTATCAAGCTTTGTACTCCGGTCATGTCGTTGAAATGTTCTATGTGCACCAGCGAGTCACTCTTCCCTGAGAATCTCAAGTCAGGGAAGTAGAAATCCCGGGGGATTGTGACGCTCATGATTTCCACTGAGAGTGGGGACTTACTGTCCAACATTATCCTCTAACTCAGGCCTTTTCCGTTTCCCCAGAGGTCCTCCACAACCTGCGCCAACCTATGCACCTCTCCTTTTAATTCCTTATCGTGGAAGTAGGTGCCGTGTCTTGCAAGTGTTGGCGGGATTCCCTTTCCTCCATGTTTATCTCCTCCCTTCCAGCAACATTTTGTGCTTTTTGGCTCTGGGCTTCATCTCCTACATTCCCCCTGGCGGGGGCGTTCCCGTGGCTGGATTCAGAGACGTCATTGTTTGCTTTCCTCTGTCCATCCCTGAGCTCCTGCAAGATGGACGTCAGCGTCTCCATCTGTCTTTCCATTCGGTCCACTCTTTCTTGGATTTCCCTATCTCGGACCTCATTGGCCACCTCCCTTAGAGTCACCGATTCCTCCTAGCTCACTCCTCTCCTGCTATTTCCTCTCATCGTTGTGTTGTTTTTCGAATGTATAAGGAAGTCAGGCTTTTTGAACTGATCCCCACAGACGGCGCCAAAATGTTGATGTTGTTTTCTGCTCGTTCCTAAGTGACACTGTGAACTTCTGCTCGTTGGTTGCTCGAGCAGGATTCCTCACTGACTCCTGCCTTTCTCCATTTCCTGGAACGGTAATTTCTTTCGCCCTGCGCTTACAAAGAAAAGTGTCAGGGGTCGCCGGGTGTTTTTCCGGCGAAAACCCTCGACGCTCAAGTCAGTAATCGGGTTGATTCTTTTGGTATCCCTCTTGGTTTTTGAGACCAGAAAAGATATGGCGTTTGAAGGGGAAAAATGATAAAGAAAGTCTAAGTTTTTTGTGGTTTTGTTGGAGTTGAAAATGTTTTAGATTTGAAGAAGGAAAGTATGGCAAGGAAGAAGAAATTCCCAAAGGTCCCAAAAGAAAAAAAGTCCCCCTTACCTTGTCATTCGTCTAGTATTTATCCTCCTATTTTCCCGACTTCGTTTCCTTGGGCACCCACCTCCGCATTAATTGCGTCTGTGCCTTCCTGACAACTAGGGGTTGTTGCGGTACAACTTGAGGGCGTGGGGTGTCAGGCGGGTATGGATTCATGTGACCCAATGATAGTGCCGTATAAGTTTGCGTTTAATGATGATATTATGGGGGCGTGTGCCGGTTATCGGTTACAGTGACGAAGCCTTACAACGTGAGGTGTCTGCCAGGCATCGATCGTCCTGTCAAGTTGTCGGGAGGAGGGGTCATCCTATTTAAGTCGGTTCTACTCGAGCCTTGATTCTCTCTGCCTTCGGTGTTTTTGACGACGTGACTGGATCCTGCTCGGAGATTCGAGGATCTTTATCAGGAAGAGAAGGTCAGGGCTCGATAGCCTTGGAGCACTTAACCTCGACCAGCTTTGATACCTAGCGAGGGCATCTTCGTACTAGCGGTTATGTCTTCTATTCTGACTGGGTTGACCCCAAGGGAGTCTGCTCGGTATTACCCAAATAAGGATAACTAATAGGATTGCAAAAGAAATAAGCACTGGGCTTAGATAGTTCAAAATTATATTAATATCCTCAAAGGAAGTGGTAAACTAATGCACACTGCTGAAGAATTATTAATCGTATAGTGATTCAGCCTGATTTAGCCAGAAACAAGTTGACTTGGCATAGCTTGTTTCATACTTTGACTAAACCATTTGCAAGTCTAAAATATTCTTGAACAATGGTTGGAATAATTCTGACTTGAATTGAACAGAATCTATTGGCAAAGTTTCACTCTTTCAACTTGAGCTGTGTAGATCTGTTTGTAGTAGCCGAAGCGAGACTGTTGAAATTTTTTTCTGGCAATTAAGACCGGTTTAAAGAATCAGAGAGGGGGGCTTTGATACCATGAGAAAAAGAATATATTTTCTTTATAATTTTGTAATCGATACAAGTTACATATTTATAGGAAAACATAATATAATCTTTTGTAAATTAACTCCTAAATTAATTCCTATAATCTTGCTAATTTAAAGCTCCTATAATTTTACTAATTACAACTAACAGATATTTTTTCCACAGATTTTTTTTTAATGAAATTAAGAAAGTGCTTGGATGGGTAAATTTTTCAAATTTTTTGTGATTAGATTGATAGAAATTGGAATAATTTTTAAATATGTCATGTTAGTGTTCACTTGTTTATTAATTGTATCATTTTTATATAAAGGGACTTCAGCGTATGAATCCATGACACAATTAATTAATTATTCGTATTAAGTCGTAAATGTATTAATGTATTGTGAATAATATATATTGAACAGGCTCAAGAGACACATTTTAAACCAAATTTAGACACAATATTCTAACTATTTTGATTATACCTAATCAAGAGTTGAGATTAAAGCTCACATGACTTTCTTTATTTTTAAAAACTAACAAATTAATGTAGTGGATTCCTATATAAATATAATAATAAGTTATTATTAATTATTCTTTCACTTATTCAGTATATTCTCTCTTTCTATTTCATAATATTACTCTATTTCGTCTCTCTCCTATAAAAATAAGAAAAACAAATTTCATATACTTAGCATATTCTCTCTTTTGTCACTTTTCAATTATTATGCCTATTTTATTAAATTACTTCCCTAATTTTTAGGGTAGCAGTTGCATTATATCTCATATCTCATATCTCTTATTGTGATTCACAAGTGCCTTATGCTTGGAAATTCTTATTGAACTGTAAAAATTTTATAACTAAAGAAAAAACTTTGCTCTTACAAAATAAAGTAGGTTATCTTTTACAAAATAAATGATATCTTAATATCCAAACATGTTCAATGAGAAAAAGAAAATCCCAAAGCACCAAATAAAAAAAAAAAAAACGTGTGATATGCCTAATTAATTAGAAACTCTTATCCCAAATACAAACTAATTAACACTTTAGATGCTTCTTCAAAAAATACTCTTTGGCCATACCTTCATTCAAAAATTATATTCTAGTAAATGTGTTTTTCAAAAATTATATTCTAGTAAATGTGTTTAGTAGCGGAAAAAAAAAACAACATTCTAAATTTATACAAATAGTTTCCACATCGAACAATAATATTATATTCTAAATTTATATAAATATTTTTGTTAGTCACAAAACACACACACACACATATATATATATATATAGATAAAAATAGTAAAGTTGCAAGAATAAAAACATTTTGCGACGAAATTATTTATAAAAAAATTAGCATTCTCCGACCAAATATTATAGAAAAGATGATAAAAAAATACTATAATGTTTGTAGACAGTATTCTTGTGATGTTGAAGAAAATTAGAAAAGAGATTATTATTATTATTATAAATGACAATATTTAAAGATATTTTAATAACTTATAAAAATTTTATTTTAATTTTAGAATAAAATAAACACTAAATAGAAATTCCAATACCTACAATTCAAAAAAAAAATCTTATTCTACTCCCAATTTTACCCCATTTCGAAACCGCTCACTCACCGTATCATAAGAAGCAACCGTGTAGCCTTGGCGGGTCACCATAAACGGCAAAAGCCTCGCTAAAACCCTCTCCTTCACATTTCATAATCTGTGAGGCGCATATTAAGAAAGAGACAATAGTTTAAGCCATAACACTCCGCCTCTTGCTAAAAAACGCCGGTGCTTCCCAAAGCCCAAATTAGATTATCCCCTAACAAACAACAATGCTTATCCTAAACACCTGCGCGCCCACTTTACCGGTCATCGTTTTTTCCCGCCATTTAAACAACCGTTTGGCTCCATTTTCGGCCGTCACGCTGTCTATACAGAACCACGCTCGTCGACTCATCGGGTCTCCAGTTTTTGTTTCTCAAGCCCAGAAATTGCAGAGCGAGGTCGATATCGATGCTGAAGTTGAAGTTGAAGATGAAGAAGACAAAACAACGTCGCGGAAAGCATACAGAGGGAGGAGTGGAGAAGGGAAAGATTACGATAAAGACCCTGAATTTGCGGATATTTTAGGGATTTGCCTTGACGACCCGCAAAAGGCGAAGTCCAAAGTGAGTTTTTGCTGTTCTTTGTAGCCGGTTAATTAATCATTTAATTGTCTCTTAGCTTAAGGTAATCAACAGAGATAACCTTTTTCTTTTTTTTTTTCGTGTGTGTTTTTTGGTCTTTTTAAGATGGCAGATAGGTTGAAGAATAAAAGAGAGAAAATATTACGCACAAAGACTGGCTCTGCTACTCCTGTCAAAGTGACTTTTAACAAGTGAGTTATAGTTATTCTGTCGTTATTTATGCTCTAATTGCACTCTCTGATGCATCTCATTATTTGAAATAAGTAAAACTGTATAATCAATTGTGCTGATGAAATGATAAGAGTGCCCCTACGTCGCCTGATTCTCTCATGATGGTGAGAATAAACGCCATGTTTTACGGGTGATAGAATAAATTTTGAAAAGAAGTTACGGAGAACTCAAACTTGAAATGCTCATCTCTTTGTGTGTTTGTTGATTATCTTGCCGATTCAGAGGAAGGAATCTGAACTTGTGTCATATATACATGCTGAGTGCAAGCTGTTCGATAGCTTCAATTTCAGTCTCTGGTTATGTAGTACGTTTTGAGCTCCAGAGAGTTTGTAGTTTTGTTTGCATTCGGAGATGTCAGTAGAAGGTTGTACCTTGTCTCATCTTGTAAGTGTACGCTTAGACCAGATGTTTACATGAGTGATTGTGTTAAAATATGATGCATATCCAACTAAAGACTAGCCGCGTGTAGTCTTTGAATGATGATGTTTGTACGAGAACAAAAAGTAGCACAAAGAGTAAATTTCTCTTTGTCCTTTAGTGAATTCTTTGTTTTCTAGTGATGGTGTGCGCAAGCATAATGATAAGTGCTGCTTCAACAAATAGCCACCTAAAGGAAGTGCTATGTGGAGCAAAACGAGGCTTCTAAGTCAAACGGTGCAGTGGTGGAATTACACTATAGATACGCCCATTAGCTTTTTTTTGTAATATGTATCAAAATTGACAAAACAGTTTAGAGAGCTTTTACTAAAGCTCTTATACTGTATCAATATAGAATAGAATAGAGAAAGTTTCTGCTCCTATTCTATAAAGGAAATAAAAAGTTCCTTATTACAGTTCCAAAGTTTGCATAATTTTAGTCTATTGAATATTTGCTCTGTCAAGCTAACGGGCTTATTTATTCATAGTGTAACTCCACCACTGCACCGTTGGCTTAGAAGCCTCATTTTGCTCCACTAGGACTTCCTATAGGTGGCTTTGTTGAAGGAACACTTGTCCTTTTGCTTGCCACTTCATGCTAGCTTTCTTTAATCTGTTTTTTTATTTTTTTATTTTATTTTGATTCATATTACAAATAAAGCGATCGAGCATATTTATTGTGTAACTCCACCGCTACACCATTCGGCTTAGAAGCCTCATTTTGCCCCACGTAGCACTTCTTTAGGTGCTTGCCACTTCATGCTTGCATGTTGTTCCGAGTGTCATTAGTTTGAGAAGCTAATTTGGCTTAACTAAAAGACTACACGTGACCTTTTCATTTGTTGGATGTGCTTCACAGTTTAATATTTTTTGATTCGTAATGCAGAATATTTTATGATTTATAATGCAGATATAAGTACATCACTTATTCCAGTCAAATGATAACTTATCCATTTGATACATTTCTGAATATTGCATCTGTGTCTGGTTGAGTTCAATTTGCTTGTTGGACAATATCTGAATTTCCTAGAGGAGCAAATTGAAGTACCTGTCATTCCTGGAGTTAATTCTCTAACCCCTCATAAGTTGGGTTATTTGTGGTTTCAAGGCTCAGGATCATAGCCAGTTTTTTAGCATGGCTAGATATAGTTGCTTTGCTCTTTCATTTATATATGTTTAGTTTTTTGTTGTTTAATTTTATTATTATTTTTTTCCCTAATATGGAAGCAACTTCAAGTATAACTGTTTTGTTAACTTGCCATCCTGCATTGCCAGATTTGATTTCTCAAACTCCTACATATGGTTTGAATTCTACAATGCTCCATTGGAGAAAGATGTTTCCTTAATTTGTGATGTAAGATATGCCTCCTTAACATTTCAGTTGTGCATTTACAAAGCAATTTCAGAAATGCCTTGCTAGAAGAAAATTAGAGTTTCAGATGATATGGTTTGTTTAAAATTTGCAGGCAATTCGAGCGTGGCATATCATTGGGCGTCTTGGTGGATGCAACTCCATGAATATGCAAGTAAGTTTTCCCCACAGATTTAAGGAAGCAGTAATGGAGGATTTTTTTATTTTTTTATTTTTTTAATGTCATATTCTCTGGTAAAATTGCTGACAAGTAGACTTTGCTGCTTGGAAATGACTGTATACATTTTTTGGAAATGTGAAGTTTGAAATGTAGAAATTCTAGCTGTACAAATCTGATGCCCATGCTTGATTGTCCTTGCAGTTGTCACAATCTCGTATGGATAAAAGACCAAGCTATGATGCGATTTCTGGAGCAAATGTTACACCAACCACATTTTACAACATAGGAGATCTTGAGATTCAAGACAATTTGGCACGTATATGGTATGGGCTTGCTTGTGAGCTAGTAAATGCAATTCTGTGTATATTTTGTTTCCAGGAATGGATGTGTTAAAGGTTATTGCTAATAAATATTATCAAAACTTGAAATAGGGTGGACATTGGGACCGCTGAACCATTGATTCTTGATGTTCTGATTAATGCGTTGACACAGATAAGCTCCGAGTAAGCTCCCATATCTTTGCTCATCTTGATAAGTTCTAACTACTATAAGTGTGTCCTTGCATGAATCTATGAGGCTACTCCAAGTGGATATTCCTACACCGTGGGCATTCCAAGAGGATAATAAGTGTAGACTATTTAGTGCTTTGTGCCGATTGACTTTTTCTCTTAGCAGCAATCAGTGGGATATTTTGTGTAAATACGACACTGATAACTGGCACTTTCTTTCTCTTTGTTTTGTGTGCGTCTAATGTTATATAAATTTCTGATGATTCAGTTCGTTATGTCCATCAGCCTAATTTGCGGACTTGCACCTTTGTATATTAAACATTTCTACTGATTCTAACACATTCAACTTTTACAGCTTTGTTGGAATTAAGCAACTTGTGTTTGGTGGATCTGAATTTGAGAATTGGAAAGAGAACTTGAAATCAGAAGATGCAGGTTGCAGTGTTCACAAAATTTAGCCTTCTTTCTCCATATTCAGGGGAGAGATTGACATTCATGATTCAGTTTTTTCTTTATCAATACATATATGTACATAGGAAGAGATTAGAATCAAATGCTGATGCTAGAGAGTTTTGTGTGGCGTTTGAAGTGGCTTTTGATGATTGTATTGGATGTTTGCCACTAGAACTGAGTGCAAGGATGTATAATTTGAGCAAATAATTCAAAAGAATACTGTTAAGAGAAGTTATCTAATTTGCTTGCGTGTCGAGTAATATGTAAATTTATTTTTATTTTATTTTTTATCTTTTGGTCAGAGATTACATTTTCATTTACTGTTTATTTAAGTTGGCTCTCACCTTGTGCTTTCAGATATACTAAAAAAAGGATTCACTAGGATACAAATATGGACTAAAAAATCAAGTATTGAGTAATTAAATTAAAGCCACCCAGAACATTAGCATATATTAGAACTGGAAGACGCTTGCCTAAGGAGATAAGCTACCTCTTGCAAATGGACGAGCATCAGAAATTGCAGTAAAGATGACGTAACCTTCATATCAAGCTGTATAAAACTCTCCAACTAGTTCACCCTACAGTCAAACCTCCAATAAAAGTCAAGTCTGTTCCAAGTATGAAGGGAGCTACATCACCTAAGTTTCGAAAGCTGGCAGCTAAAGTCAATAGGAATATAGGACGGTTCACCGCACACATGAACTGTGGCAATTGCCAATTTCCACCGCAAAATAGGATGGCAAAAGCTAGGACGATCACATTTAATGAAAAGTCAGGTAACTATTACTAAACAAAGGCTACTAGAACAGCAAGTACAGCTCAGTTGTTTACAGACTAGTCTTGGTTTCAGCTCAACCTACACCAGGGCTTTAGAAGACAATTTTTTCAGACTGGAAATGGAGACACCTTCTGTGCAATTAACTTGATCTCTTTGATCCTTTCATCAACCAACTGCTTCAGCTGCTCTTCTTGACTTGGTTGATTTTCATCCATTTGGACACCACTAGTTTCGCCATTCTGTGACTTGAACATGACAAACGACATCTCTGGATCATAAGAGCTAGGTACATCGATTACACGCTTGCCACTAGTGCCTGAATCTTTACCTAAGATATCTTCCCTCACGCGATTTGAAATGATTGTGGTATAATTCTCCATGTACTTGTCAACTGGAGCAAGGTGAAGATATATTAAAATCTCCCAACATTGGAGAAACTGTTTCTTGTTGATTTTCAATGTTTTCCTGACTTCCTCCACAGTACTGGCAGGTGGCATAAATCGAGGGGCATGGATCTTCTTTGATAGTTTCCCTTGCTTCAGATGTGAAACAGCTGAGTTAATTGCATGCTGGATTGGGTCAAAAGCAAGCAGGTGTTGTATGTCAACACAAGTGCGCATGTGCTGGAAGGAATCTAATGGTTCTTCAACTGTGAAGTCTTGGACATTTTCAGCTACTGCAACATTGCTGAGCATCTCTGTAAGGTAACTGCCATAGCCCTTGCGCTGGTAAGGAGGCAATATCAAAATCTGCCATTAAAGACAAAAGTCAAGACATTACTTAAAGAGAAACATTTATCGCATGAAGAATTATCTGGTGTTGTAAGCAACAAAAACAACTTGGGCTCTTTTCATCCAGTTTATCCACTGACTGAAATAATGATATTGATAGAGATGAACCTGACTGAGTCGCATGCGTGTGCTATCAGGGTAATGATAGAAGCGATATATTGCTGTAAAACCAAGAAGTCTATGCTGAATGTCTCCTTGCTGATCCATTTTCTTCTGAATCAGGATATACAACTCCCATCTTGGATCAGTAACATCAATAGGGTTGCTTCCTAATTAAGAAGAAAAAGCTTATTAGAAATAGAACTCAAATTTCACACTCCAACAAGAATTTCACACTACAACAAGAATATGCAACATTGCTTTCATTGGCATTGACAAGTGACGGTTTACCATCAACAAGAAGAAGAACAAGAGGTATTAAGCGACTGTAGAGGTGACCAGCTTCCATATTTCCTACCACCATTCGAACAACCTGACCCAAACAAAAAGCATATTGGTTGATGGTACTTATTTCCTAACAAATGAATATGCCGATGATAAGTAAAACAAATGGGAAAATAATTTATTTCACAAATTACAGCAATGTCCTAAAAATGCATCTAACCCTGACAAAACAATAAACAAGTGCACATCATGGTGTAACAAAACTTCAGGACAGAAGCTATCATTTTGCCCATATACCGAAATTAAAAACCTTAACGTAAGAATCACCTCCAAATCAGAAGCAGCTGCTTTTAGATTATTATTACAATGAGTAACATGTCCATTGGAAGCCTTGTGTTGCAATATCTCCCCACTTGATACAGCAGATCTGGCAGTGACAATGAAAAGTAAAACTCCACTTTATTAATAAAAAACCAGAACATCAAATTGTCATATGGATAATTGATTTTCAGGACCTAGACATGCAAAGATCTCCAAGATACACACCTAGTAAAATCTTTTTCTGTTGAAAATGTTTGAAGGAAGTCATCTTTATTCTCAACAAGAGTCTCAGCAAAAATCCTCTGTGGAAAATCAAAATTAAAAAAAAAAAAAAGACGAAACACAAAGGATATCATCAATCAACAAAAACGTTTCATAAGGAGGCAAATGCATACCTGAAGAGCAGATTTCAGATCTGTAATTCCTTTGCCCCTCTAACAAAAGAAAATGAGAACCAAGTATAAAATACTTTAACAGATAAAGCTAAAAGAAAATCCAACTGAATCAGACTTGAAAAAAGTAAGAAATAGTGCATACACGAATCTAAATTCTAGTCGGATGCTGAAGAATTTTAGTACTTACATCAGAGGTGCTCTGAAATGTAATATCAGCAAATGCATGAAACGATATACTGCTAATCCATATGGTTATCTACACAAGTGTTAGAAAGACAAAATATATTAGAAAGAAATTCATTATAGGGAATCAAAAACTCATTTTGGCCTTCAATTTGATATGGATGTAGATTACCTTCAAACCTTGGTAACCGTAAATTTTCCCATCTTCATCAAAAAAGCTGTTTAAGTCAACTGGATCAATCGAGAAACTGTCTGAAACACCCACTTCCTCTTTGCTAGACACTAGATAGCAGAAATCATGTAAACATGAGTTCTAAATCAAAATTCAACAAATAAAAAAGGTAATAAGCAGAACATGGAGAAAAATAAGGCAATGATGACAAAACAGAGTAACATTTTATTCCAAAGCTACTTATGCTATGAAACAAGCAAGAACACAAATTTATCCATATTTCATCAAACAAAAGTGAAGTTTTGCAGATTGGTTCAACTCATTGACAGAAGAGATCCCAGATTTTCAAATAAGCCAGTAACCAAATCTTCTAAAACGTATCATTCTAACAAATTTGTAAAACTGGAAAGTCAATTCACTAAACAAAATTAATTGATACCCAAATAAATTTTAATGCACTGATTAGCCTCAACTCCATCATCTGCGCCACAAAATCAGAGCCAGTTAGCTAAACCAGAAATTGTTTTAAGTTTTTTTGAAAAAAACATTAGAGGAAAAATCGCGGCTCAATAGGCTCACCGACGTCGGAGAATCCGACCCGCCTTCGCTTCTTTGGTTCGGTTACCGGATCGGCTGAAGGGTTTTTCTTTTGCCCCATTTTTGGGAGAGCTAGGGTTTTACAGAGGAGCGGGAAATGAGAATCAATGAGGCGGGAAATTGTAGCGTACAAACGGGAATAACTTAAGGTATTATATAGTCCCTCCTCACGTTCATGTCTTGCGAGTATTATGCCACTCGGCTCCTGCTTTAAGTTATGGGCCAAACGGACTTGTTATTCCGGTCCACCCAAATTTCACTCAAATAGATGCCCTTTTTGTAGTTATTACCTTATAAAAAATTTGGAGTGTGTCCGGTATATTATATTAATCATATTATATATATTATATTAAATTATAATAAACTATTACATTTGGTGTAGTATGAACTTTATCGTATATAATATTATTTATGTTAAATTTATTAATATTTTAATGTAATATTATGAATTTATGAAATTATTTAATAAATTTAACATAAATAATATTATAATTATTGAATAATTATTTTTACATATTAGTTTTTATAATATAAAAAATTTAATAATATAATATCATCAAATATTAAAATTTTATAATACTAATTCTATTATTATAATATTATTACATAATATTCTATTATAATATAATTTATTTTTATATATACTTATTATAACGTAAATGATAATATAATTTAATTTAATTTAATTAGATTATGTTATAGTACAATATAATATTAAATTTTCATAAAAAAAATAAAAAAGTGATATAACGTAATTATATTATATTATAATATTTTTATATATTAATTTTATTTATTATTTTTTAATATAATTGTTTTATTTAAATTTATTTTAGAAATAATAAATGATTAAATAATTTAAATAATTCTTCCATATTTAAAGTAAAATAATCCAAATGATTTTATGTCATAAAAGTAAAACAAGTGTTATCATTTATTTATTGAATATTTAAGTTTATTAATATTTTATATTTTATATTATTATTAAATATAAATATAAATGAATATCTTTTGCCTTATATTCAAATATAACTTGATACATAATCAATTGTGAATCATTGAAAATTTCTAGCTCCTTTGGCCCCATTTCTCTTCCCAATCTCAATCGCAAGTAGGGCCTCAAGTTGCTAGAAGTTAAAAATGCAAATATGAGGGTAGAACCTAACCCTATGTGATTTGGAGTCACTAAAATCAATCCTACTCTACTCCTTTATCAATTTGATGACCTATCCACATACACTTCCAAATCGGCATGGCACTTTTACCACTTTTTTCCTTCATGAGTCTGCCACTAATAAACTCCACTAGAAAGTCTGCAGCAACTTGCCCCTTAAATCATTCATTTTGGTTGATATCATGTTCTCCTGGCTCTACACCCCACTGTTGCGTAAAACTAGTAATTGTACTAATCAGTACAAATAATATAATATAGAGTAAAGTATCATTACATATAGATTTTATATCTTATTAACTATTGAAATTATTCTAATCTTAATTTATTTAATCAATCGAATAAGTAAATTTATATTAAAGACTAAAAATTAATTAAGAATACAAATAATTATAAAATTACTAAGAGTTAAAGACCATAACCAATCTAATTTAATCCTCCATATGTGTTAATAAAAATTATTACCCATTTTGTCTTTTCCTTTATTCTTCAATTATTTCCTCTTTAAACTTCTTTTCACTTGAATATTCCCAATATTCTCTACAACAAATAATATAAAAATTAATATAATAAAATATAATTTAAAATATAATTAAGTTAAAGAAGAATTAAAATAATATATAAATTATAAGCATATCAAATACCCCTAAACTTAACATTTTCCTAATCTTCGAGCAAAAACTAAACTAAAAACTACAAAAAGAAAATCCTAACTAATTCATTTTAGCAAGTGATCATGATTGCATTTAGTATATGCAACAAACTTTTAAACCCATAAGCAGCTATAGTGGATGAGCTATAGTCTTAAGAGGGTTTTCAGTGATGATACTCACAAACATCATAAAAAATGTCTTAAAGATTACGTAAAGTATATGGCTAAAAGAAAATTACAAATATTAGCAAACATCTAACATTAATTCAAGATTCAACCTTATCTTATATTAGATTCTTGTGCTCCATGTGTGAAGCGATTAAATCAAAACTCATTCCTAAAATTTCAAACTCAACAATCCTTGTATTTAATAATAAATAGAGTAGATTAAACTAACCTCATTATCTTTAATTTTTTTAATATCCACAAGCATAAATTTGCATTTTCTTTTGATTTTTCTTTAAAGCATTATCCATATTTAAGAGCTTTTACTCTACCCCTTAATATAACATTCTTCTTATGGTAAATTATTATCTATATATTAATGGTACATAGACTCAAATTACTCAAGAATAGTTTCACTTTTAAGAGTTATAGACAACTATTTTTTATTATGATGCCTATATAAACTACGTAATATAAAATCAAGGTAAACAGTCATTTACTTAATCTAAAATTCTTAACTCAAGTTGTAGCAATCTCAGGTTTCAAGTCAAAATTATGAAATAATCAAAATAAGTGTCCAAGATATTTAAAGAATCATAATTAAGACAAACTAATACAAGAATCAAGTATAAAGTAAGATAATATTCATCTATTTCTAAGAACCATATTCATTTTCAACCATATATTCATCTTCAACATAAAAAAAATATTTTATATGTGTTTTTTTTTTTGGAATTAAATATTCCCACCCCCAAACTTGAAATCAACATTGTTTTTAATGTAATTAAAAAAAATAGAAAAGAGAAATGGCCCAGGTCTTGCACTTGAAGATGTTAATTTGTAGTTGAGTCGTTGAAGGGCATGTGAAAAGTTGATATTTATTGACCTACAAACTTGTGCAAGAACCTAGACCACACAAAATGAAACAAATAAAAGAAAAGACTAACAAAAGAAAAAATAAGAAAGACTTAGTTTATAGTCATTAACCTGGCTATCTTTTAAGAAATTATTCAAGGAAGCTCGTGGATAGAAGGAGATGGTCTAAATGGACCTTGCCCAATTTTCTTACAATTTGGCCTCTTCCCACGAAAACGAGGTGATAGATTTTCATTTATAGACTTTTTATATATTTTATGAATGTCAGGAGGGTGGATGCTTATCTTTAAATACTTTGGTCATTTCTTTATCCATCATGTTGACTTGAAAACAGTCTTTGGGTTCATATAGATATTTTATAGATGTGAATATATTGAAAATGACTTACTCATTTTGAACTCTTAAAATCAATTTCCCTTCTTGAACATCAATGAAAGCTCTTTTTGTAACAACATTGAGTTCCTAAAACACAAAGGGGATATGGCGAAATTGGTTGACGCTACGGACTTAATTGGATTGAGTCTTAGTATGGAATCTTACTAAGTGATAACTTTCAAATTCAGAGAAACTCAGGAATTAAAAATGGGTAATCTTGAGCCAAATCCTCTTTTCCAAGAACAAACAGGGGTTCAGAAAGCGAAAAAGGGGGATAGGTGCAGAGACTCAATGGAAGCTGTTCTAACAAATGGAGTTGACTGCCCTTTTTGGTAAAGAAAAAAGAAAGCAAAATGAATGCTTCTATCGAATATCGAAACTCCATAAAGGATGAAGGATAAGGGTATATAGACTATGTATACGCAGCGAAAAATTAACTAAAAAACCACAACAAAATCCATATTTTTTATGAAAAAGAAAAGAATTGTTATGAATCAAGTTGAAGAAAGAATCGAATATTCCCTGCTCAAATCATTCACTCCACCTCCATGGTCTGATCGATCCTTTCTTTTGACTTTTGAAGAACTAAATGGTCGGCCTAAAATGAGAAGTAACTCTATATCTTAGGCCATATCCAAGACAATAAAATCTATATGGAATATAAGCTTATTAACCTTCACAACTGCAGCCTCAAAAATGACCCATGGATACTTTATAGATCTATCTACCAATTGGAGGGTAATTGTTGTTGCCTTAGGTTCTTTTAGACCAAATTTCTTAAAAACAGAAAAATGCATCAAATTAATAGTTACACCTAAATCACATAAAGCTTTATCAAAATAATTTTTTTCAATAGTGCAAGGTATATTAAAATTCCCTGGATCCACAAATTTCCTTTTATTGGACAACATTTCTTTCATAATTTTGGCATAAAGTGACACTTGTTTTAAAGCATTTCAAAAGGAATTTTGAATGAAACCTTATAAGCATCTACAAAAGGAATCTGTAAAAGGTTTTTAGTTAGTTTTCTTTACTTCATTTTGTGGCTCATCAAGTTGTTTACCACTTTGAAGAACAATTGTATTCACTTTCTCTCTTGAATTTGTCTCGATGTTATGGGTAAAGAGCTTTGTGGTCTGCTGGATATCAATTTTGCAATCTAACCCATTTGTACCTCATAGTTTTAATTGATGCAGCTTGTAACACTCTAAATTTACCCAAGAATATTAAAAAGAATTTGAAATGAAACCTCATAACATTAATTTATTACTATTCCTAAAAGAAAATCAATGCTGTTTATTATTGAAACATAGTTACTAAAACAATAATAATAACAAAATCCTCCAAAATAAAATTCAGCTTTAAATAATAACTAAAGTAGCAACAATTCTTTTACCAAAGAAAAATGCCAAGTTTTCAACAAACAAATCCTCTTCTCTAAACCCAAAAGCCCACAGCTCTAAAGTTAATCTATAAAATGTTGGAGATAAGAGGTGAGCTATAAACTTGGTAAGCAACCTCATGCATAAGGTTACTAATCCAATAACCATTTTACAAACTAATACATATGTATAATAAAACTCATAATCAATTAAGTTATAATGTAATAATCATTTTTAGTAAATAATCATTTAAGAAACCGTTTATCAATAAAATTTTTAATTCGTTTAACTTGCTCATGGCACATAGTATCACCTGTATTCTTAGTGACCTGCCATTAATTCAATATGTCACATGTATTCTCAGCGATCCGGCTAGTAGTTCAATTAGGGTACTGTACCCTGCAATAATCGTCAATAGAAGTGCACACTATAACTAGTTGTTTAATTATATCAATAATGGTAACTACGTACAATGAGTCAAAACCTTAAATACAACTTTCAATCTTTTAATATCAATCATTCAGCAATATTTCAATGAAATGATCATATAAGACATTGAATTGGCATTTTCAAGGAAAACACTTTATAAAAAAAAAAAGTATTTTAAGTCATTTGTAAAATAAATTTAAGAAAACATTTTAGATAATCTTTTAATCAAAATATGACTTATTTTAATAAACTATAGCGATAAAATTATTTCAAAACCATAAAATTCCAATCCACATGAAATCTGTTCACACATATTTACATTTATACATACAGTAAACATTATACATGAATTCACTTACCTTGATCGAAAGCAATTAACAATAATCCCAATTTACATAAGCTCACTTTTTGTAGGAAACCAAAACATCCTTAAACTATTAAATCTAACCTAAGCATATCAATTCACCAAACTATACTTAACTATCTTACATGAGCTAATTTCTAACAAGTTATAAATATACTAGAAAATTCAAAAATTTACAAAGAACTACTGTGAACATATTAGCATTCAACTTAAAATTTTACAAGATAAATCAGAGCTCATAAAAATTTTTAAAAGCTTATTTTCCATAAAAACATTAAAATTGTCGAATGGTGATATAAACAAAGGATTGTTGATTCAAAAATTTATAACTTTAGTTATACTGTTTAAAAATAATGATTTAAGTTTTAATGATTAAAGGAAACAATAAGGAATCATAATAAAAATTTATAAGGCATTTAGTGATGACAAGGTAACCCAAACAGACTTTAATCTCAACCCTCGTAATTCTGAAAAACAGTTTCCAAGATTGCAGTAGCCCAACTCTATGATTTTTATATAAAGCAAAAAATTATGAATTTAAATCTAAAAAACAAGAAACATATATGTACAATAAAAAATATCGTTTGAATTAAAAAATAAATTATCAAAGTGATAACTGCTGCTGATAATTAGAATATTCCAGTGCTAGTGTTCTAATTTTCAAAAATCATTATAATTTATATACAATGAGTTTTTAAACAATAAAGATATGGATAGAAATATTAAGATGTCTAGTTTGATAAACTATAAAATTTTATGCATGAGACTAATTTAAGACAAGCAAAGTCATAGTGGGAGTATAAATTTAAATTCATATTTCTAGTTAAATTCCTTTTTACTAGTTTAATTAGAATTTAATTAATATTTTCTTATTTAAGTCATGTTTCTTTTCATATAAGATATCACAGTTTTATTAGAAATAAGATAGTCTTAGCTAGTATAAATAGGCTTGTAATGCTTGTTTCTTCACACAAGTTTTTCATTAGTAATATTTAGTATTTTCTCAATTAAGATACATCCTCTCTTGTAAGAGTCCTCCTTCATAAGTTTTAAAGAATGTGTGCTAGAATGACATCTAGAATCACTTCTACATTGCATCAAGTGGTTTTAGAGCCTTTCTCTGTGGCAAGCAAAACTTTGCTGACCATCAACCACCCCATACACAAATCCTTCCTCCATCATTTATTAATTTTACCAAGTAAAAAAGAAAAAAAAAAGGCCACAAAACCTGAAGTCACCTTCACAGCCACCTTATGCGGCTGCCACCTCTACCGTGTTTCTTCTTTTCATAACGGTCTTTACCTTATCTGAATACCCATATGCTGCCAAACAAATCTAAGTTGTTAAAAACCACCAATTTGCCACATTAGCCACCAAAAACACACCAAAATAGCAGCAAACCATAGCACCAAACGCTACTCAATTAGCATCTCCCTATCTCAATTTGTCTATCTCCACCACTACCAATCCATTCACCATCATCAGCCTTTATTTCTAGCCTATTCCCACTGCTAATAGCCACATTGTTTACTAAAAACTAAACAAACCTCCAATCGCCACTTCAATTCAATTTTCTAATCTACCTGTCATGATACGAGTCAAACCACCTCTTCCATCAACTCAACACTACCAAATGTTCTAGATCATCAACCACCCCATACACAAATCCTTCCTCCATCATCTATTAATTTTACCAAGTAAAAAAGTTAAAAAAAAAATCCCACAAAACCTGAAGTCACCTTCACAGCCACCTTATGCGGTTGCCGCCTCTACTGTGTTTCTTTTTTTCCTAATAGTCCTTACCTTATTTGAATATCCATATACTATCAAACAAATCTAAGTTGTCAAAAACCACCAATCCGCCACATTAGCCACTGAAAACACACCAAAATAGCAGTTAACCATAGCACCAAACGCTACTTAATTAACATCTCCCTTTTGCGATTTGTCTATCTCCACCACTACCAATCCATTCACCATCATCAGCCTTTATTTCTAGCCTATTCCCACTGCTAATAGCCACATTGTTTACTAAAAACTAAACAAACCTCCAATCGCCACTTCAATTCAATTTTCTAATCTACTTGTCATGATACGAGTCAAACCACCTCTTCCATCAACTCAACACTACCAAATCTTCTAGATCTACCCTCCTTTTTTATTTTCCCAATCACCGTCGCCAGAAAACTTATATTTTACTCTTTATAAGCTTTACCCAATACTTTCTTAAATTATAATATTGTCCTTTAATTTTATATTATTATAAAACCTAAAAGATAACAGCAATAGTAGTTTATAAAGAAAGTAATAATAAATTCAAAAATTGAATTATAAGAGGGATAACGTGACTCAAACAACCACAAAGCCATTCAGTAGAAGCATTGCATAAAACAATAGAAGCCTTACAATTAATGCAAATCTATATTATAACAATAGAAGAAACATTACTTGGAGTGAAACAAGATTTAAAAGATATTCGAATTACCCAAAAAGTAACTAGGACACCGAGGGTGTTGATATTATTGATTCAGGAAATAAGTTTAGTGAGCAACGAAAGATCAATAGAGTTAAGGAAATAGGTAGCTCTAGTAAGAATGCAAAAGCTACTCTGCCATTTATAAGTTCACATAATTCAAATAATGAAGAAATAGAAGATGAACAACGAGGAAGGTATCAAAATGACAACTGCATCAAAATTGACCTCTCATCAGATGATTATCTAATGTTGAACGATTCTTTGAAATAATAGACTTTTCAGAATTAAAAAAAGTAAAAGTAGCAGCATACAAACTAAAAGGAGCAACTACAGATCGGTGGGACAATCTACAAATTTCTTGAGTATACAAGCAAAATGAAAGGTTAAGACCTGACATTGCATTCATCATTTGCTAAAAGAATAATTTTTGCCTCTACACTACATACAATACTTATTCAATGAACACAACAACTGTAGTCAATGAGCCAAAATAATTGAAGAATATGCCTTTGAACTTCCAGACGAAGGAGTATCATTAATAATACAACATTTGCTATACACCCCCTAAAAAATAAGAAAACGCTTAGAGATATAGATTTTTAAGACAAGATACATAGTGAACGAGTGACTTTGCAAAATGATTATTGTTAGTGGTAGATTCGATAATATAGTTTCAATACCATGGTTAATAAGTTACAACTTAAAATATAAAAGCTTCATTTTTTATATTGCATTGGATAGATAAATTTGTTGGAGAGACTAAAGTAACGGAACAATATCGCATTTATTTATTTTTTATTAAAAGACACAAAAATGAAGTGACTTGTGATGTTGTCAACATTAATACTTGTCATATGCTACTTGGGATACCTTGGCAGTTCGATTTTAATACAGTACATCATGGGAAGGATAATACATATAAGTGCTATAAAGATAATATGAAGATTATTCTCGCCCAACTGAAGTCAAAAGTTAATGGAACTTATCTTTTATTTCCAAAAAAGCAGCTAAAGCAGAATTAGTGCTCATACAGGTCCAGCCACTACTAGTAAAATTTCAAGATATTTTACACAACGGACTTCCTAATACGTTACCTCTTATGAGGAACATTTGGCACCAAATTAATATTGTCCTTGGAGCTAGCCTACCTAACTTACCTTATTATTTTATAAGCTAAAAAGAATATGAGATCCCATAAGAATAAGTTGAAGAATTACTCCAGAAAGGCCTAATTTGTAAAAATATGAACCCATGTGTTGTGTTTGCTTTACTAACTCTAAAGAAAGATGGGCGCTAGAGAATGTGTGTTGATAATAGAGCTATTAATAAAATCAAAGTGAAATTTCGATTCTTAATTTTTCAATTAGATGATATGATTGATAGATTGGGAGGATCAAAGTTATTTTAAAAGATAGATTTGAAGTGTAGATATTATTAAATTCCTATTTGCTCTGGTGATGAGTGGAAGACAACTTTTAAAACTCATGAAGGTTAATATGAATGGTTAGTTATACACTTTAGATTATCTAATGCACTAATACACTTTAGATTATCTAATGCACTAAGTAACTTCATGAGGTTGATGAATAAAGTATTACAGGCTTTTATTGGAAAATTTATTGTTGTTTACTTTGATTATATTTTGATTTGTAATCGTAATGAAGAAGAACATTTACAACATTTGTAAAAAGTCTTCACAGTTTTGTAGGAGAATAGCCTATATGTCAACTCGAGTACTTTTATGAGGTTGATGAATCGAGTATTATAACCTTTCATAGGCAAATTTATTATTGTTCACTTTAATAATATTTTTATTTATAGCGACAACAAAGAAATATTTACAACATCTGTAGGAAGTCTTCACAGCCTTACAGGAGAATAACCTATATGTCAATATAAAAAAGTGTAATTTTTTGACAAATAGTCTAATATTCTTAAGCTATATTGTGAGTGCCGAATGAATCAAAGTCGATGAAGAGAATGAAAAAGCAATACAAGAGTGGCCAACATCTATAAATATTGGAGAAATACGAAGCTTTCATCGGTATGCTACATTCTATAGGTATTTCGGTAAAGACATTAGTACTATTGCTGCTCCTCTCATTGATTGTTTAAAGCAAAGGCTGTTGGTTTGGACAAATAAAGTAGAACAGAATCTTTTAAAATTGAAAGAAAGATTAACTAAGTACCCGTCCTTGTACTTTTAGATCTTAGTACGTTATTTGAAGTTGATTGTGATGCTTCTAGGATTAGAGAGAAGCTTAGTAAGGCTACACAGAAATGGTTGTCTTACGAACAGAGTTATATGTTGTTATTGGCACTTTATAACAATGAGAGCCCTATGTGATTCAGAAGGAGTTTGTTCTAAATAATAATCATAAAGCACTCAAATTCCTTAACAATTCTTTAAAGCCAAATTGCATGCGTGCATGATGGATTACTTACATTCAAAGGTTTACCTCCTCCCTTAAACATAAGTCAGGACAATTGAACAAAGTAACTTTGAGTCGCTGAGTGGTTTTTCTTACTTCAGTTAAAGGTAAAATTGTTTGGTTTGAATACCTCAAGAATCTTTATACAGATGATGAGGATTTCAAAGAAGAGTGGAAGAACTACTTTCGAGGGGCTTTAGGTAAGTATCATATATATAATGGTTTTTTATTCTTTAGAGAACGTCATGAATTCCCCAAGGATCTTTAAAGGAGCCTATAATTCGAGAGCTTTACAGTGAAGGATTAGGAAGACATATGGGATGAGATAAAAGTATTGTATTGTAGAGGCATGATATTACTAGCCACATCTTAAAAGAAATATTGAGAAGTTCATTAAACATTATTCTTTTTGCTAGACAGCTAAAGGTCATGCATACAATACGAGCTTATATACTTTTCTCCCTATTATTGAGGCTCTTTGGGAAGATTGTCTATAGATTTCATATTAGAACTTCCATAAGCTTAACACGAATAAAATTTAATCTTCATCGTTGTTGATTGATTTCTAAAATAGTGTACTTTATCTCATGCAAAAAGACTTTTGATATAAGGAATATTGACCAAATTTTTTTCAAGAGGTTGTTCACTTACCCATAAGACTATTGTCTCTTATCGAGATACTAAATTCCTAAGTTACTTTTGGAAGACTTTATGAAGGAGACTAGATACATCCTTACAGTATATGAGTGCTTGTCATCCACAGATGGATGGGTAAAATGAAACTGTTAATATTAAGTAATATTTTATTTAGCTTGATTCAAGAAAATCCCTGCCAATAAGATTATGTTTTACCTCAATTAGAGTTCGCTTATAATAATGTGCCCAATCGATCAAGTCGAAAGTCACATTTTGAAATTGTTTACATTCGACCTCCCTTACACACTTTAGATTTGGTTCTTTTGCCTAAACTACCAGGAATAAGCATAATTGCTGATCATATGATAAACAAAGTAATAAATACTAATGAAGAAGTTCAAGGTAGACATAGACAAGTGTTAGTACTTCAAATCCTTTGTTATAAGAGATCAAGTGATAATTCAACTATAAAAGAACAAATTTCTTATTGAAGAATACAACAAACTCAAGCAAAAGAATATTAGACCATTTTGCATCCTACAAAAAATCAATAACAATGCTTATGTCGTGGACTTAGCAGCCAACTATAATATGTCTAAGACTTTTAATATCCAAGACTTGTTCAAGTATCATCAACCTGCACCATTGCCATATGTTTAAGCTAACTTGATGATAAGTTCTTCTAAAGGGAATAGATTGATGTAAGACAAGCAGAGTCATAGTAGGAGTATAACTTTAAATTCTTATTTTTAGTTAATTTTCTTTTACTAGTTTAATTAGGATTTGATTAATATTTTCTTATTTAAGTCGTATTCCTTTTCATATAAAGAATCATAATTTTATTAGGAATGCAATAGTCTTAGCTGGTATAAATAGACTTGGTATGTTTGTTTCTTTACACAAAATTTTTATTAATCATATTCAATATTTTCTTAATTAAGATACTTCCCTTTCTTGTAAGAGCCTTGCTTCTTGAGTTTTCAAGAATGTACGTTAGAACGACATCTAATATTGCTTCCGCACAGTGTCAAAGACTAATTAAAAAAAAAACAATCATATAACATTCAATATACATTGTTCACAGTTTTCAGGATAATATAATATCACTACTTCCACTCAATAACAACATAAATCAATACTTAATTATGCTTTCACAATTTTATCAATATAACACACACAAAATCATTCAATTAATCACATAAAATCATAAATAAAGTCAAAGTTTCAAAGGATTATAAATTCTTACTTACTTTTAAAACAAAATTAAAACTCAATAACTTCTTTAATAGAAAAGAGAAACACAATCAAAATCTTCTCCTTATTTATTATAAAAACATATGGGTTTATTCTTTTATTTGCCGCTATGTTATTATTATTTTTTGTTAGACTTTAGTTTTCAAAAAATTACGTAAGGGAGCATTAATATAATTAATCCTTTTAGTACCCTTACCTATTAGGGATTTATTTTCCTTATTTAAAAAGGTATATAATAAGCTGATAATTTAGGTAAGATAAAAAATAAATAAATAAAACACCATTAAATATCATTACCCTAAAATACTATATTATATAAATTTTATGAATAATAATAGTAATAACTAATTATGGCTATTAGACAACTGATTTTAAAAAGTTGTCTAGATTTTCGTCATGAATTGAGATAAGCTTTTTGTAAATTGGGTAAGAGCATCCTCCAAATTTAACTTTTTTGTGGTTGGAACCTTGGAGGTAGTGTTAATGTATTCTGAGTGTTGTTCAATAATAGATTTAGATGATTTCTCCAGGCTAGATTATAGGTACTAAAATAAAGATTGTGTTATCTGTTGAGCTTAGATACTAAGTGAGCTTATTTAGCAATGGATGGTGCAAAAGGACTTCTAACTTTACAATAAGCACCAACATGATTCCCTCAACACAATCCACACACTTAGGGCTAAGTTTGAATATTTTGATTATCCATCTTATAATGAATGACAATTGTATGTGCATATAAAGCAATGACATCAATATTATAGGCTTCTGTTTCTCTCCTTAGTATTGGTTGCTCTGAAGATCACTAGCAACTAGAAGAAGGCATCTCCTCCAATAATTCATAAGCTACTATAGTGTTTTTCATATTAAAGTTCCTCATGCTGTAGCAACAATTATTGTTCTAGTAGTAGATCCCAAACTATTGTAGAAAGTTTGTACTTGAAACCAAATTAGTAGACTATGACCTATGCATTTTCTTAGAAGGTATTTATATCTCTTATATGTTTCATAATGACTCATTCTCAAACTAAGCAAATGTTATGATATCATTCCTCAACGTGGCTTTTTTTATTGTTGGAAAGAACTTTGCTAAAATCTTCAATGCTAAACCATCCCATATAATGTTGTTTTAGTGGGGAGTGAGTTTATCACACTTTTGCTTTATCCCTTAGTGAGAACAGGAAAAGCCTTAGCCTGACATCATTGTTTGAGACTCCATTTCTCTTAAATGTGTCACAAATTTCCAAGAAATTTTGCAATATAAGCACTTGGATCATTATACAGCATCCCAATAAATTGTACTGACATATAAATCATTTGGATTATAGTTGGCTTGATCTCAAAAGTATTAGCTTGAATGGCAGTCGTGCAATGTATGAGCATGTGCCATAAAAAGTATTGACTGATTGTTAAGTTACTCCTATCAAGGTTCTCTTATTTCCCTATTATGCCTTCTACTCATGAGTTCAATCTTTAGATTAAATGATAATAAATCAAAACTTATAGAATATCTCACAAATTTAAACAAGTAAGTGATCGATACCGATCAAGAACAGAGTGCGGGTAAGTCTTACCACTATTATTGTTTAAGTGCCTTTATCCACATCCACAACAGAATCCACTCACTAAATTAAAGTCGAATAAAAAATGAAAAAATAAAATTCAAACTAAATTGAGTTAGTTGGTATCGATACTAATCCAAACAATCCCCGATAATAGCGCCAAAAAGTTATTATGTAAAATTAGCCAAGTATACTAGTCAGGTTGATCAGGTAAGAAAAAAGTCATATGAGCCCAACTTGAACTTATAATTTGATTATATCAGATTCAAACATGCTCGAATCAGATAAAAAAATGGGTTGAGGTTAAATCAGATTGGGTAAGGATTAGATATGGTTTGGATTAGGTTCAAGTTAATTCGAGATAAATCGTGTTCGGTCAGCTCGGTTAAGGGCAATTTTAAGCTTTTTTTTATTTTGAGATTTTTTACAAATTATTTAGTTATTAGAAGATTATTTTTATATAACTATAGTATGTTTTACCAATTGCCAACAAACAATGAAAATTATTAGTCTACTATTATGAAATCAAATTAATAAAAATTAAAATTAATACAAAATCTAAACTTACTAGTTTCCATCCAAAGCATAATGTCCAAATATAAATAGTCTTTAAAACACAATTTCACAAAGTTTAAAAATAATTAAACAGTTTCCAAAACTCAAAATCCAAAACATAAAAATGTTTAAACATAACTACTAAATAAACTTCCTTCATCACTCCATGCAAGCAACTTGGACAAGTTATAATTTCAACTTCTTGTACCTGATACAATAGGTTGGCTAGCCTTTCTCTCTGGCTGACCGGGGCAATATCGACTCCAACCGTTCCTCCAATGCTAGTAGGCATTAGTTTGACTTCATTCCTTACCAAGGTAAGGAAAAGAGCATCGGGACGGTTTTGTCTCAGCCGTGGTAAGGAACAACAAAACAAAAGATATCTTCTTTTGAATTAGCGGATTCAGCAGGGAAGAAAGCAGTACACCCTCTTCTTAAAATAAGTTAGCCTCTAAGCTTCTTGTACTCCAATTTGGTGCATCGATCACCTAAAGGAGAATTAAAGAAATAATATACAATAACTACTTTCTTTAAGTTGCATTGGAAATGAAGGCACATTAAACACAAACACAAATAAATAAACCCAATTCGTATATTTAACTGAATAAACCATAACTATCATTTGAATTTCACTTCAAATTGCCTAACTAAAATAATTAAAATATTACAGTTATACTTAAAACTTAAAAAAAAAATAATAACTACAATTATAGTTAAAACTACAAACTAAAAATATAATATGAATAATAAATAATAATATCTACTAAGAGTAATATTTCAAATATCAATAACACTAATGTCGCGTTCACCATTGGAATCATTGAAGCTTGTGATCTTACAAACTCTTTAAAATGGAAAAAAATTAAAGTTAATAATTTAAATACATGTGGGTGTTACTTGTAAAGTTGTAATACATTTTAAATATATTATGTATTTAATGTAAAAGAAAGTTATTACTTTCTTGCTTTATATAAAACATTTGCTCTTTAACCTCTTATTCGAGTTTGTAGAAGGGATTGGAAAAAAATTTAGATTGCAACTGATTTTTGGTATATATTAATGTTTCAATTATAGAAGGAGTCAAAGAACTCTTATGCTCATCAATAACACAACCCCCATTATTGAAGGCAAAATTAGACGCCATTATGAATACTGGAACAATGACGACATCCCTTGCAATTTTCTCCAATACCGGATACTTTGATCCATTCACCTTCCACTAAAGCAAAAATTAAGTTTAAGATTGCTAAGATCTTCAATTAATTCAAGTAAGTATCTTTCTATCTTAGATGATATTTCATTTCCCTTATTATAAACTGAAACACTCTTAGACTATCCAAGAAAGGGCAAGCAATTCAAAAAAATGTCATCACCTTCACCACTAGCAACCTCTACCAAGCTAACCTCGGTTGTAATATTGGAGAAAAATTTATATCACCATAGCTGCCATAAGGAATACTCTCACCATTCAGTGATGGTGTGAGCACTATATATATTATAAAGTTCATTCAACAAGTCTTCCACTGTTCTGGTCATTTTTTTAATCTTTGAACTATTATTGCCAAAAATGATCTAGAAAATATGTTTACCATTTTTCCTCGTAGATCAAGAATAAAGGCAACAATCAATATATTTTTTTTCTTCCCCATGGACTCCTAATATTTATGAGGTATGATTTGAAAAATAAAGTTATCTTTATCTGGTTGTCAGTCTATATAATATGTTTCTATCTTTTGTTTTTGTTTTTCAAATTTATCCTTAGAATAAAGGGCTTATGTAAGATAAAATTCCCAATCTGTTAGTTCAAGCCTATATATACTCTTATAATTAGTTGATTAAGAATAATAAGAAAGTAAAATATTTACAATTTCCTTTCTATAATTGATTTCATGGTATTAGAGCAAGATATTTACTTGAAAGAAACCATGGTTAAAATTGCCATGACTGGCATAACCAAGAGCAATGACCCTGAGGAATTTACTGAAATTTCTTAAATCTTTTCTTAGTCAACTCTTACAATTGTTCTCACTGTAATTGCAGAAAATACATTGCTTCAAATCATATCCTACAAACTCAATGGAAAGAACTTTCTCCAATGGTCTTGTTATGTTTAAATGGTAATTCAAGGGTATTGAAAACTTGTCTATCTTCTTGGACAAAAGAAGAGGCTGGATGAAATTGATCTTATTTAATAGAAACTAACATTAGGCAAATATATTTATTTTACCAAATAGCTGTTGAATTGTTGGATAATATTAACAAAACTTTCTCAAATTTTAAAAATTCATCACAAATGTTTGAGTTGAGGAATATGGCTTGCAACTTGAAACAACGTGACAAAGATATATCTAAAAACTTTAATTCTCTAATGAATCTATGGTAGGAATTAGATTTCTTCAATGACTGTGAATAACATTGATAATGATGCTCGACATAAAAAATTGGTGGATGAAGATCGAATTTATGATTTTTTTAGCTGATCTTAATAAGAAGCATGATGATGTTTGTGGTCGTATACTTGGCATTAAACCATTGAAATACTAGTTATACAATCTAAAGGGGGGGTGAATTAAGTTTCTAGCAACTATGCAGTGCTTGAACAAAAATTAATATAAAATAAATTCAAACCTATAACATATAAATAAAGTAATTCAAAATATGAAGAGTATAGGAAAAAGAATCAAACAAAAAGATTTTTACATGGTTCAGTCAACTCTACCTATGTCCATGCCTTCAAGCTCACCGAGTTTGAGGATTTCACTAAGCGAGTCTCCAAGACTTCAACAACGCTTACAATTAATTTCCAATGTGTCAATTAACCTTAACAATAAGAGATTATCCCTAATCTCTTAACTACAATTAGAATTAAAAAATATTTCCCACACACAATGTGTTTGATTACAAATAAAAGCCTAAAGTGTGATTTAATAAAATAATAACAAGTTTAAAGCTAAAAAATAATTATATAAGCTCAATAATAATTGTTAAATCTCTTTTTGTTTGAATATAATTTAGCTTTTTTATAGTTGGAGTAGAAAACTAGCCGTTATTGATTTTTTGCTCATAACTGATTTTCAATTTGTAGTAACTGGCTTGCCATTTAATGTTAGCATTAAAGTCGCCGGTTGACTTTTAAATATCCAGTTTCTAGCTTATGAGTATTCGGTCAGCTGTTTAGTTCCAGAGAGCTCATATTGAATAATTGGTTTCTAGCTTATCAGTATTCGGTCAATCGTTTAGTTCCAGAGAGCTCACATTGTATAATCGATTTCCAGCTTATCAATATCCGGTCAGCCGGTTGCTACAGTATCGCTACAGTGAAAACTTTATATAATTATTGTTTTTACCCAAACTTTGCAAAAACTGTACTGTATTCTAAATATTTATAAAACCATTCAAAAAGGTCTATTTTTAGGAATTTAAAATTTTCAAAAATTTTTTAATTTAGTCCATAAACTTAAAAACAACAAACTTAATAAAATTAATATTTTCTTTAAATATAAAACCTTTATTTAATGAAAATAACAAATTATTTAAAATGTCATGAAAAATAACTTGAACTTTTTAAATGTCTAATGATGCATACATTTAATCATAGTTTTATAAGAAATGTAATAATAAAGATTATTTAAGTTAGTGAGATTGTAAAGTATATGTATTTTCTATTTTACCCAGCACATGTAGTTTGTTATTATTAAAATTAGATACCATATGGCAGTAACAACCATTACTTTTCATCCGAGTAATCTTTGTTGAAGTTAGACAAGAAGAGAGTTATAAAAAGGTCATGCTTGTAGAGTTGAAATCACTTACAACACTTAACATGTCTGCTTTTCTATTCAAGAATCTAATAATTCTAATAGAGGTAGCCAGTTATGGTGTGATTATTGCCACTAAACTAATCACAATAGAGAGCACTATTAGAAGTTGTATGGTAAACCAACATATTTAAAAGGCAAAAAAGGCACCAAGTGAAGTCCAAAAGGATTCCAAACTATAATTAACACTAATAAGAGTTTTGCAAGAGAAGGTGTAAGTAGTGTGATTCCATCATTTACCAAAAAGTAACTTGAAAAACTTCAAAAATATGTAATAACCACTTCTTCCTCTTCTTTATTTGCCAAAAAGTATTTGTCCAACTATTCTTCATGCTACTAAAAATATACAAGATCCTTGGATCATCAATTCGGGAGCAACAGATAATATGACAAGCTGCATTCATTATTTCTCATCTTACACTTCTAGTTCAAATCATTTTAAAGTAAAAAAGCCGATGATTCACTTTCTGTTGTTTTAGGGATGAGAACTATAGAAATTACCTCTATAATAATTCTTAAATCAATTCTTCATGTTCCTGAATTATCTCGTAATCTACTTTCTATCAATAAAATTACTATAGATCTTAATTATGTTGCTAATTTTTTGCATACCTTTTATGAATTTCAGGACTTAATTTTGGGGAGGAGGAATGACAATGCTAGAGAACACAAGTACTTTATTATTTTGAGGAGGATATCAAAGTGAATAAACAAGTTCATATTACTAACTGTGAATCTCTTTCTATGTCTAAGGAATAAGAAATAATGTTGTGGCATTATAGGTCATATCATTCTAGTTTTCCATATTTAATAAATTTGTTTCCTGAATTATTTTATAATCAAGATTTTTTATGTTTCATTATGAATTATGTCAGTTGGCTAAACATTAATATGGATATTTTTCTTCTCAATCATACAGACCTTCCAAACCATTTGTAAAGATTTATAGTGACATCAAAGGACCTTCTTGTGTCTCCAACTTTACTAGCATGATTTCTTACTTTTATTGATGATTACACACGGATCTATTTGGTGTACTTGTTAAAAGAAAAATCTAAAGTAGCATAAACCTTTAAAAATATTCACTCCATGATACAGACACAATTCCAAGCCAAAGTACATATTTTATCAACTAATAATTGTAGGGAGTATTTTAACACCATTCTCAGCCAGTTTCTTTCTCACTATAGGATTATACCCCAAATTTTCTGTGGTCATGCCTTATAATAAAATGGTGCTTCTAAATGGAAAAAAACCATCATCTATTTAAAGTAGCATGATCTCTTACATTCACTACTATTGTACCAAAAACAATTATGGAGCGATGTTATCCTTACAGCATCATACTTAATAAATTGCATGCCTTCTCAATTAGCGAACTTCATTTAACAATTTTTTTAACATTATCCAAAAATTTGAATTTATCATTTTGTCCATTTCCATAGCTTGGCCTAAGCAAAGCTAAATCCTAGAGCCTCTAAGTGTATTTTTTTAGGTTACTTAGCCACTTTAGATAAAATAAGATTCATAGTCTATGTTAACCTTAAGCCTATATATATTCTTATGATTAGCTAGTTAGAATAATATGAAAGTACAATGTTTATTGTTTCCTTCTTATAACTAGTTTTAATTTATTAAATTTATCCCTTAAACTTAAAGCCATGGAAATCACCCAATGATCTTTACTTGTCTCCAATGTAATTAATAAACTCTCAATTAAGCCAATAGAAGTCACACTCAAAGTGGTAGAAAACAACAATGTAGCATCATAAAATAGCTTTTTTTGCCCCCAAGGGTGTGGTCAGGTTGGTCACCATGCTCACTGTAGAGCTGTGCAAGCCCGAGTTCGATTTTTATGAGTGGGAAGGAGTTGAAAAATTGTATTTGGGCTTATCCGTCCCTCTTTCCTTTTAAAAAGGGAAAAAAATAACTTTTAAAAACCTCACAATTCATTCAGCATTCTCTTAATCTTGAAATCTAGGTAGGCCCACCTTTAAATTATTATTTTCTTGCTCGAAAATGTATGCTTCAAAAGGTTTATCCACTTTTGCCATCCTATCAAATGTCGTTTAAAACTTCAAAGCAGTCATTAACATCAAATAGGTAGAATTTCACCTAGTATGACAATCCAAAACTATAGTTCCATTTGGACTTTTCATCACCTTAATATATTGTTTAAGTGTTTGCAACCTCGTAGTGAAGCCTCTCACATACTTTACACTATTTCGAAAAGCGCAACACTAACATGCAACTCACTTAACCCTAAAACAATAATCAAATTCAAAATATATGCTCAACAAGGCACATGCATATACTAACTTTCCCCCCAAGGCAAGTGCATCTTTATTCTTCTAAGTAAGCAATTGCCTATTCACATTAGTAACAACAACATCATTTATAGAGGCATTATTAACAGTTATTGCAAACAATCTCTTTATTTGCTAGTCTTGTAAACAAGCTCCAATTTTTTTTTTTCAATTTTTTTCCTTTTATGATCTTCAATCACACTAAAACTAATAATCATCAAAATCAAACACCAATCATTATCAAAAAATGAGTTGTGATAATTATGCAACTTATTTTTTGAACGGAAGTTCATATATTAGTTGTAAGAGACACTTGTTGCTTGTTCCTATAAATCAATCTTTTCAACACTGTCTTTTCTTCAAAAAAAAAAAAATCCATAACATTCCTATTAATAGTTCTTCGAGATAGCATAATGAACTACAAAATAGTTACACAGCAAAAACACCTCAACCCTTTGTTATCCATAACGTCCCTACTAATAGTTCTTCAAGATAGCATAATGAACTACAAAATAGTTACACTGCAAAAACGCCTTAACCCTTTTTTATCCATAAAAGTAAGTGGTACCTCACCCATAATAATCAAACTTACATTTTTTTGGATTGTCCTTAAGTAAAATGTAATAATTCCACATTAAAGATCTTTTATTCATTAGCGTTCTTTTCCACTTTGCCTTTTCTTTTCCAGTTTGATTTCCTTCCACCTGTATTATTCGTTCTTCATTATCATATTTAAATTCGATCTTGATCCTCAGTCATCTGAATGTACAAAATAATAACTAGTAATCATTAACTCAAAAATCAAAAAATAAACTATTAAAATATCATCACATCACTCACAATCACAAACATTCCTAATACATTTAATTTTAATTTCAATTAATAATTAATTAGACTCTCAATCTAAGTAATAAACAATTAAACATAACTTTACATGCAATATTGATGATTATTAACTAACAATTATGTAATATTTGATTTAATTTCAATTGAAAAATTTGTTCTTCATTACATGTAATATTGATGATTATTCACTAATAAAATTTTAACATAAATTTTCTTATATAAATTTATAAGGTTTGATTTTTATTGAAATTAAAATTAAAAAAATCATGATCTATGTGCTCATGCTCACTATATTACTAATTCTATTATTCTTATAATTTTTTAAATTCAATGGTTGTTTTTATGCTTAATAATACTACCCAACAACAATAAGTCATAATTTATCCATGATTTATCTATAAAAATAAAAAAAATCCACTCTTGATTTCTTGTTAATATTTTCATTATGCATTCTCGATTTCTCATTAATATAGAAATATGGTACATAAAACAATATATGAATATATTGTTGTCATGCTAATTTCCAAATCAATTTTGTTTAAATTCAAACAATAAATCTCATTATACAATTCCATTTCATTTTGAAATTATTCGTTTTTCCTCATATATTTATTACTATTATGAAAATGCTGAAATACAAGAACAATTAAATTAAATTCAACGATAATATACATATATATTAACATATCATGTATTTTATTAAGTGAAATGAAATGGAACATTACATATTATTAACATATCGTTATCGTATATATTAATATATCATATATAATTTAGCACATCATGGACTCAAGACGGCTTTATGCGTTTGTGTTGGTAACTGCGGGCTGCACATTTGCATCTATTGTGAGTGAGTGCTATCAATCTATTTTTTATTAATGTTGCTAGGTGCCGCTGCATGTGTTTGACTATATGGTATGCTGTCGCAATACTGTTGTTGGTATTGTATGTGCGAAAAGAAGAAGAGTGTGAATTTTGAAGAATCAAAAGATCCTAATATTAAATCATTTGAATAAGATGCCAGTGACAAAGTAAAAACTCCAACATGCAGGTGGACAAGGGACCTCTATGATGAAAGTATTTGTATACTCAAAAAGCCGCTAGGCATGAGTTTGTTTGGTCAGTCATCAACAAAAGAAGTCTCATTTACTAAGTAATCTATACATAGTTGCCCCACCCAAAAGGTGAAATGCTTATAATGTTGAAAATCTTCTTACAAATGAAGTTATAAATGCTGATGACCCAATACTTGTTGATATAGATCCATTGAAAGGGCTTGATAATAAAAATTATTTTATGAGTCCAATTAATGGTATCATGAAGAAATCAAGTGAGTTGGCCTATTACATTTACAAAGGATTTTCTTTTAGGTAATTGTGCTTGACAATAAGAGCGATCTGAGAGGATGGTTGGGAGACGAAGTAAGTGTCCTTAATTATTATACTATCTTGATTATTAAATTTGATTAATTTATTATTTTCTAATCTTTTATCACTAATTCACAGCATGTGCATGCTTATTTGTGCTTTCTTAGTAAGCGACAGTAAACGTATTCGAATGTTTTACCTCAGCATTGCACACATATAGATAGCTGGTTTTTCATAAGTAACCTTACAATTAGTTAACTATTATATGATGAGATTGTCCAACATATTAATTTTACCATTATATTATGATTAAGTTTACCTGGAAACATTATAGGATAAGGGGAAATGTGATATTTCATAAATAAGTTATGAAGGTATTAATGGCTATGAATATGGTATGGTTGACACGTTATCTAAGCCTTGGACCAACGTTGATACTGTATGTAAATGACTTATTATTTTAGTTTTAATTTATTTACCTAATAATAATTAGCTTGTATTATAGTTCAACACTGGTTATTGGCCCAAGTAAATCTTAAGGAAAAGTAAATATGGTTTCTTAACTCCTTAAATTGGTTTTATGAAGTTGTTACCACTCATAGTTCTCCTCCCACATTAGCTGGCATGCTTAAGTTTTTATAAAACATATAAGGAAAGGCAACCTGATGAATGTTGGCTATGCAAGCGATGAAAAAAGTTTGTCTCAATAAGTCCCCAAAAGTAGTAATTGTGGATTATTTATGCTAATGTATATGTCTAATTTAATTTTAGACCGTACACCTACTTTTAGTAGTGGCCTTAGGGATTTCTTTAGAAAGAAGATTGTTTTAGATCTTTTTATGAGGTTATTGTGTAGAAAGGCCTAATCTTGAACATTTATATAGTTTTCATCATGTTATTTTCTTATTTTGAGTTGTCAAATACTTATTTAATATTTTCACTTTAATATTTCTTATTTAATATTGTCATGTACTTATTAAAATATACTTATTTAATATTTTGAGTTTATGAATTTAGGAATCATAAAAATTTGAATAACATGGTAAAAAACAGAGGAATTGTGGCAAAGTGCACTTTTTCGTAAATAAAAGGCCGACCGCTGCGGGCCATGGGCATGGGCATGGGCAAGCCCCAAGTGTGAGCCGGAGTGATCGTCGCGTTTTGAGCTAAATTTTGCACATTGGTAGGAAAAAATGCAAGGACTTTGGAAACGAGGTCTGGATTTTGAATGAGGCCCTATAAGTATCTTTTTAATATTTTCTAGCGTTACAAATAGCAAAATCGAAATAAATATGTAACCATATCGGAATGGGATCAAACTTTCCAGTGGCGCGTCGCTCAAAATGAATTTAGGAATCACAAAAAGTATAGTAAAAAATAGAGGAGTTGTGGCCAACTACATTTTTCTACCAAAAAACAGCCTACGGCTCGTAGTCCATGGGCAAGCCCCTAAGATCCGAGCCAGAGTGATTGTCGTGTTTTGAGCTAAATTTTTGTACGGTGGTAGGAAGAAATGGAAGGACTCAGGAAAAGTGGTCCAGATTTTAAATTAGGCCCCAAAAGTACTTTTTAAAAATATTTTCTAGCGTTTCAAATAGTAAAAATTAGAATAAATATGTAACCATATTGGAATGGGTTCAAACTTTCCGGAGGGGCGTCATATGGCCTAAAATGATTTTAGGCATCATAAAAAGTTGAATGGCACGATAAAAAATAGAGGAGAAGCGGCAAAGTGCACTTTTCTGTTAAAAAAAAGGCCTGTGGCTAGTCCCAATATGCGAGCAAGAGTGATTGTTGCGTTTTGAGCTAAATTTTTGCACGATGGTAGGAAAAAATACAAGGACTTGGGGAAAGTGGCCCGGATTTTGAATCAGGCCTCGAAGCATTTTTTTAATATTTTCTAGCATTTCAAATGGTAAAAATCAAAATAAATGTTTAATTATATTGGAATGAGTTCAAACTTTCCAGAAGGGCGTTATATGGCCCAAAATAAATTTAAGAATCATAAAAAGGTATAATGGGGTACAGTAAAAAATAGAGAAGTTTTGGCAAAATGTGCTTTTATGCAAAAAAAAAAAAAAAAGCCCATCTACATCGGCCATGGGCAAGCCTAAGATGCGAGTTGAAGTGATTATCATGTTTTGAGATATATATTTGCACGGTGGTAGACAAAATTGCAAGGATGAATCGATCCCTGGAAGCATTTTTTTTCCTTTTATATTTTCTATTGTCAAAAGTTAAGAAAATTGGAACAAATATGCAACCATGTTGGAATAAGTTCAAACTAATTAGCTTATAGCCAAAATTCATACATTAATAATAGTATATGTTTCAAAATTCATATATTAATTATAATATAAGTTCCATAATCCATTCATTAATAATATAATGCGATTACTAGTTGCAAAGCAAAATAAGTAATTGATTATCTTATGGCCGTTCAAAATAAATCAAGGACTAATGTGGATTTGTCAGAATATGATTCTTATGTCTTATTGTTATGGCCTCGTTCCCCACACCGATGACAAATTATAGTTGTCTGAGACACATCCTCACCTCTAGATGGGATTATCTATGTTTTTCAACCTCCATGGTAAAATGATACATCTGATTGGTTCACTTTCATTATTTGGATATTTTCTAGAATTTTTCATGTCAACATCTCGTCAAAGGGAGTAACAGGTTCCGAATATGCCGTCAACAATACATCTGGTGTATAGTAATGAGAACAAAGGCTTATTGGATCAACCTGGAGGTATAGACAAATAACAATTGCATGAGCACAAACAAATTGATCGAGTTGGAATACTTTACCATTGCACTCTTGTCCATTATATTAACAAGACACTCATTCATACCACTTTCCTTCACCTAAAATTGATAGTCAGAGACATTGAAAACATGCATTTTACTGGCAATGTCTTTTCTTTTATCATATATGTTTTGTGCCCATGTTTTAAGATAAGTTTTCATTGACTCAGCCACTTTTCTTCTATCATAAAATCATTGTTGCATCGTAAGTCTAAAGTGTTCAACCAATTGAGTAATAGAAAATTTTCTCGATTCCTTTATTAAAGCATTCACATTCTCTGCAATGTTAGTGGTCAGAATGTTATACCTTCGACCTTCGAACTGTCTTTCAAATACTTTGTTGCACCTACATGCATACCCCATAATACCTTTATTGCTTTTTAAACTCTACGGGATAATACATTTTTACTACTTGTAGAAAGGTTGGCCTAAAAGAATACTTCCATTATTTCCTGAGATTCTTGAAATGCGACTTTAGATTACTTTCCAAATGATAAAAATAAAGGCCATGTAGTGCAGTAAAAAATAGCTTATAGATTGCTATACGGATAGATGTGCAACGATTGGATATAAATGCCCCGATATGTCTCTAATAATTTCATACAACCTCATCATGAACCATTCCTAAAATGCATTGTTTTCTGAATCTACAATCCCAATAGCTATAAGATACATATAGTTATTCTCATCTAAGCATGTTACAATTAACAAGGTTCCTCGGTATTTACCCTTTAGATGAGACCCATCCACTGCAATCACTCGCCTGATTAATTGCATAAAATCTTTTATGCAAGACCCAAGGGAAAGAAAATAATACAAGAAATTATTATCATTATCCCTCGAAAGTTGAATTATTATGTCGTTGCTTATCAATTACAAGACATGAGAATATTTAAGAAATAAATTATATGACTCTCTCAGACCCCCTCGTATTGACTTCAAAGCCTTTTTCTTACTCTGATATGCCTTTTCCTTACTCTGATTCTATGATAGTTCTTCATATCCAAAATGATATCATTTAGAGTGTATAACCGCTTGGAATCAATAATTTTTTTCTTGATAATTTCACTGATAACTCGATTGCTTCTTGACTATGATAATTATAAACATATTATTTTGGCAAGTATGCACCATGTCATATCTCTTCACTAACAACTGCATATTCTTTTTTCCATTCTACCCCGTTGCTCGAAGTCGCCATTTATACTTCATTACAACACAAAAATCCTCCCAACGTAATTGTTAAGCTCTGTGTTAATTCAAACTTGTCTCTAATGGTAACAATGTTAAGCTCTGTGTATAATTGTTCCTTCATGTTGAATAACTACCCAACATAAATACCACTTGAATTACAACCAACAACTTTAAGCGTATCCGAAGCTACCTAATCTAATGATATAACTAGAATCTTTAATTATAGTGGGTGAATTGAAGTTGGTATTGAGGGCTGACTTTAGCTACTTGACCTAAGAGTGATGGGCCGACTTTGACGTGGATTATAATCTGCCTCAAATTGAGCCATAGCTTTTATATCATCAAATGGACAATCGCAATGTACATCATCACAATCACACAATGAGAGTAGCTTTCCATTATTGGAAAATATTTGTTCTTTAGTATCAGGAAATGAGTAATTGACGTGGTTTGCTGTAGATCCATAACCAAATGAGCATTCAAAGGTTGATGATTAAGTTAATGGCATAATAGGAATTGAAGTATGTTGAGACAACATCAAAAGAGCTTTCATAACTATAGGTGATATGGTTACAAAAATAGGAGTCTTGCTATAGTTTATTGGATCAGAGTTCATAAATATAATAACATTCATCATTTTATCGTCTAGTATGTCCATAGGTAAACAAGCAGCAGGCTGCATATTCACTAAACTTAACTATTTTCACTATCATGGAATATTCGATTGAAATTAACATCAGCACTTGATATACCATAACAATAAATTATTCGAAAGTTGCATCGTTTCAAAGTAACTTTTCAATTTTTGTATTCCATATGACTATTATAGTTTTTCATGATCCATTATAGCACATCTTAAGCATAATTGATGATTTCATTAAATCTGAAGCAAATTAAAATAAATATTATTACATTACTGAAATAACAAACAAATAATTAACTTTAGGCAAAGGCTGGAATTGCTTGGGCGAAGGCTGACATCGATCACAATAAGTGTGGGCCACCCTTTGCTCAGGCAAAGGGTGGCATCACCTATGATAAGTATAGGCGATGCCAGCCTTTGCCCGATCGAGGTTACTTCCACAATATCATTGAATACAAAATTCTTTGGATTTTTTCTAATTTTTAGACTTACACAAGTAAATACTTTACCATATTGTAATAAAATTAACAAAGATATTCGTTTCAACAAAATCCATACATAAAACTTAATCCTATAATCTAAATTATAAAAGCATTAATCTCAATCATTCTTAATCTTTTTTCCTTTTGTGTAGATTGGTTTTATCTTCAGTCCTAGGAGGCAATTATTTTTGGATGCACGTGAAAGGAGAGTAGTTTTGTGTTTAGTTCTTGGAGGGAGTTTATGAAGTAAAGTGAGAAGAGTTTCGTGGAGTTTTGGGCTATTTGGATGTGTGAGACTTGAGAAATGTTTTATTGTTTTGTTATAGAGGGCTAATTTAGCATAAAATAAGTGTACATGGTTACTATTACAAAGAACTTTGTACTACGCCTAATTTAATAATCAACTTTGGAAAATGACTATAAATGAAACGTTCCCCTTACGACTGCAACATTTGGAAGTAACTGCTACTTTTGTCTTTAGTGATATTAAATTTCTTTTGACCCTAACCTTATTTTGTATTTACAATTTATTTATAAGTTTGTGCTTTGATTGGTGACCTTCTAAAATGTAATTTTGCTTTATTTAATATTATTTACTCTCTTTTTTTAATTAAAATTTATTTATAAGTTTATGTACTTTGGTTGGTGGCCTTCTAAAATATAATTTTATTTTTATTTAATATTATTCATTTTTTTAAATAATAAATATAATAATAACCCCATAACTAAATAAATAATATTAAAAAATAATATCTATTTTTTAAGATTCACTTTTATTTTATATTATTTATTCTTTTAAAGAATAAATATAATAATAACCCTATGACTAAATAATATTAAATAAAATAATATAAATATTATTTATTTTTAATAAAATAATATTAAAAAATCTATTATTTTATATAAAATAAATAATTATTACAAAATAATATTTATTTTTCAAGACTCACAAGTAATTAAAAAAATATAAATTTGTAACAATTCGAATTAATGTGTTAAAAATTTTAATTCTTTAACTTTTTAAAATTTTTAATAAATATTGAAGAGTATAATGTTAATCAAATAAACAAATATCTACCGTTAAAATTACTAAATTACTGATTTATTAAATCTAAGGGTAAATAACTGAAATGACAAAAGGAAAGAAGTGATGGTACTTGCAAGGTAGCTGAGTCCTAATTTATAACAACAAATTTATTATTTTCAGCATCGGAAGGGAAATTTACTGCTCATTAGGGGAAAAAATAGAGTAAAAAAACAAATCAACCCTCCAAATTTCCCCTTACGATTGCAGGCCATCAGTAAAAAGAGAAGCAAAAATCTCCATTTGTTGTTTCTCCAAAACAACCCCAACTTCAATACCACCACTTCCATCTCCACTCTCCGCCAAAGAGATAGCTCCCGTTTTATCTATTGACACAATCTCCACCTTGTTCGGCTTTCCCCACCCAAAATCCGACCCGTAAACATCAAAACGGTTTGACCCGGCAACCGTAAGAATTCGTTCTTGCACTCCTTTCTCTTTCATTGTGCCCAAGGCGTTTACAATCGTAACCTCTGAGCCTTCAACAGCATCGCCCTTTAGCTCTTTGATACAATCACTTAGCTTCTCTGCCACGAAAGCAACCCCATTTTCCCCCATCAAATCACTTGCTTTTTTAACAGTAACTTGGCCACCAACACAGTTACCAAAATAATTAACGGGAAGTGGAGGATCCAAACGGCTCCTACAATCCGCTGCAACCCCAAACATAACATTAGTATTAGCTTCTTCTCCGTAAGCTTTTACTAAACAAACGAATGAATGAGCACATGCAAGCACATGAGTCGATAAATGAAGTTGTTCAGCCGACTTTCCTGCTTGAAGAATATTTTCTTTAACCTTTTCCCTCAGTTTCCTTGTATCCTCAGGTCTCATCTCAAATGTCATTCGAACCAAATTGGAGTTGACTTGTTTCATAGGGATGACCTTCAAGCTCCGTGAGTTGGTAGATTCCAACCAGTGGTTCGCGTACACAACGTCGAGCCCTTTCGGATCTTTGATGATACTCCGGTCAAAGCATGGGGTTAGTTGATCAGGTAACGAAGAAAGGACGACGTCGTTTTTATCTTCTTGTAGTTGTAATTGTTTGCACAAGTAAGCCCAAGATTTCACAAACATTGTTGAACTTTTCCCGTCGAGTACAGCATGGTGAGATGAAATGCCAAGTGAAAAACCTTGATTCGGAAACAGGGTTAATTGGATAGCTATTACCTCAGCCTTATCGTCGGATATCGACAGCTGCGGCACCAAAGAATGAAATTCAACAGCCCTGCGGATTCCGTTGCCGGAGAGGTGATTGAAGTCGGCGTCGTTGGACTCGGCAACTGTGACAGAAACGCCGTCGTTTGGGAAGAAATAAACAGCTGGCTTTGGGGCACCTAGCGGCCACATGATGTGACCAGCGAGAGGGAGATAGTGATGGAGAGTGAGTGAAAGAGAGCGCTTCAGCTTTGGGAGGACCACCGAGCTGAATGAATCCCAAGTCAGGTCAGTGATTTGGTAGAAGAACAGGCGTTCGACTGGAGGAAACTTGAGCCAGAAGTTGTCAAAATAGGTTAGAGGAAGAGTGAACGACGTCGCTGAGTCGGGGGAGAACGGGGTGACTTTGATAGCCTCGTGTATTTTGACTGATGCTGCAGCCATTACAGAGGGAATAATAACCACAGAGATTGGGATGCAAAACTAATCGAGTAAGCTTATACTTTTATATATAAAGGGGATCTATAAAGAGTTAAGACAACAAGGGGGAAATGTCGTGAGTTGTGACATGCCAATCTTGATTTCCTTTTTCCTTACCCGTGGTTTTCTGTAAATGACTGAATAGCCTCTCACCACGAGATGAGTTGGTCCACCAAGTATATCAGTGGGGATTAATATTGACAACCAAGAATATGTGCACACGTATGAATTTTAACTCTTATATATATATGCACACTCAGCATAAAAGAAAAAAAAAAAAGGGGGTTCGAACGCTAATTACTTACAAAAGAAAATAAAAAAATTTTGTCTTATTTCATTTACTTTATCGAAACAGTTTGGACTGCAGCATAAAAATGAAAACAATTCGACGGATTTCTCGATTGTCATTGTTACGTATAACAGCTGGAATAATCAATTAATTAAACATTCTTGCGCACAACCAAGAAAGGAAACTTCATGATTTTGAAAATAGCTAGAGCTGGAATGAATGAAAAACACGTAGCCCTTCTCATATAATAATATAATATAATAATATAATATACCATCTAGAAGTTGATTAGTCCTGGAATAAAAAAAAAAAAAATTTGTTCACAATGGCAATAATTCGCAGCTGCCCCACCCCACCAAGAGAGCGTTGGAAGGGGACACCCATTAACGAGTGATGTCATAGTGGGCCAGGTGCAAAGTTTTAGTTCATACATTCACTAAGAACATGTTATTTGACAAGTTTGACATTCTACGAATTTTCAGTCTTAAAACCGTGTAAGTCTCATTATTTTATCTATGGACGGGCACATCACCTAAGTATGTTGAGGTGTGTGCCGCCCGGCTCACACAAGTACTTCTCATAAGTTTATTCTTATCCTGGGACAATTTACGAGGGAAATTGTTAATAGTAGTCCTTTTATTTTATCTTTTTCATTTTTAATCTTTTTAATTTTTTTTATTATTTTTAGCTAAATATTTATTGTATGGATTAAAAATCCATATTATGTTTATATTAATTTCAAAAATACCAATTATTTTGTCTTTTATAATTGTAGTAATTTTCTCTTGAATCCTTGAGGTTTAATAATTTTATATATTGTCTATTCTTCTATCATTTCTACATCTTCGTCCTATTCTTTCTAAAATTTTTATTAATTCTTTATAAAAATATATTTTTTGTTCTAGATCATAAAAATCTATAAATCCTAATTCTTCATAATTATCCTGTCCAACATTAATTAATAGTCTTTTTTCTTGTTCTAAACTTGTTATTTCTTGGTTTATATTTTCTATATAAAGATTAACTTTATTTTCCCAACTAAATGTCATTCTTTTTATGGTATGACACATAACTCTAATTCTATTCCATGCTTCAAATTCTGGATCATTATTCATGATGTCTCCGTTTTATACCAATATATTAAAAATTTAATGAATTCATCAATAAATTTCATCCGTTTATTTAATATTATTTCATCTTCATTGGTGTTTATATTAAATCTTTCTCTTTGTTCTTGCATTAAGTCTAATTCAACGTTTCTTATGTTATTCTTACTTTCTTTTATTTCTTTTATCAATTTTCTTATTTCATCCTTATCTTCTATTTTTAATGTATACATTGCATCAACAATATTCGTTATTGGCTCCATTTTTATTTCTCAAATTCTTATTTTCTTAATTTTCTTATAATTTTATTAATGTTATTCATATATGTATGGCTCTGATACCATCTCTTTGGGTTTATCTTCGTCTGGATTAATTGCTGTGTAAAATTAGTTCCATGCTTAGTTGCCAAATAAGAAGGTATGCACCGTATAAAAAACCTAAATTAATTAATACATAATTACCTGTCTAAAATAGGGGGCTGTCATTACTATAATAGAATTTAGTGCTGATCTCAATTTTTACTTACTAAATCAATTAGTCGGAGTTATTTGATATTTAATATTTTTTTATTATTTTACCGAACAATTATTGATTCAGTGGTCAATGAAAGATTAACTCAATACTGAATTCTTATTTCACAGAGCCATTACTTCTCTTCACTTTCAAAGACAATAATTTTTCTCTTCTTTTCAATTTCAGTAAGCTCTTCTTTTAGAACATATGCAATTCATATATTTAATAACCGCCTAGCAATTAAAAAATTAAAAGAAAATAGGGGTAAAGGATTATTTGCTTGACCTTTGATCTAGAAATATAAAATATATTTATTATAAGAAAAAATATTTAAAAATAATAAAAGTATCAAAAAATATTTTATTATTAATTTTTTATTGACTCATAAACCTATATTTCTTATTTTTAGTATCTATATTTTTATTTTAATTGCAATTATAAGATTTATTTAATTTATAATAAATATAAATAAAAATATATTTGAGAGAAAAAGTAATATAATAAAATTATAGTACAAATGAGGTTATTAGGTATTATAAAAGTAATAGGAAAAATGTTGTATATATTGATTTTAGTTAAGAAAAATTGTCAATCTCCCTATGAAAACATCGTCGGATTCATGTAACTTTTAAATAAATAATTTCGAGACTTTTAATGGAAAAAAAAATCATATTTCTCCTTTGGATCTCTCAATATTTTGGTGAGTACTAAGTTTAATTCACATACAATTTTCATCTAATTTTTATTTTGTTAGTACAGAGATATGGAGGTTTAAAATTACTTAGACCTGCAAGCATGACCTAATTAAAGTCTAGAAGGGGCTTTAAATTAATTCTTTTCCCTACAAATATATTAAAGTCTAGAAGGTGCTTTAAATTAAGTCTTTTTAGCCCCTACAAATATATTAAGTGCTTTGAGCTTTTAAATTAAATTCATTTAAATGGTTAAGAATTTTAAATTTAATCAAATTATAATTTAAAATTAACTTACAAAACGTGCTGTTTTTATACTACCAATCAAAAATTAAAGGAATAAAAAAAAAAGGAAATCCCAAAATCATAAACCGCAAATCCCTAAATCACCATTAAATTGTAGGGAATAAAACTAGGTTTTTTAATTTTTTAATTAAAACCTTTTAGGACCGATCTCATATAACATATAAGAATTAAGTAATCTAGAAATTCATACCTTGATGTTTTGAGAAGATTAACAATTGAGAGTTGTAGATCTACCTCCAAACGATCTTCCAGGCTATGACTCAATTTTGATCAACACTGGACGTATGGGCGTCTTTTTCACCACTTCCTAATTGTAACTGGCTCCTCTTAAATGCCTTCTTTATTTTTCTTAAAAATCCTGGGGTTCTCCTCTCTCTTTTTATTTAAGAGAATAATACCCCTTTTATAATATCTTACGAAAAACCCTAATATGTTAGGATTATGATTTCTATTCAAAATAGAATTCCTCTTTTAAGTATCTCTCCACTTACATAAAAGTGAAAGGAATGTGTAACTAACTAGGAGATCACCTTGTAAAATATTACAAGCCCCATTTATACTTGAATATAACATACTAGACCTTAACAAATATTATAATTATGATTTTCATCTAATATGCCAGTTTTTCTTGTTTTTGGGTCTAGTGATGGTGTTGTCAATTAAATGAGCTAACCCAGGGATCATTTGGGAACATACAATAATGACTATAATAATTAAATTTGTAATTAAACAAATATAATTATTTAATTCAAATTCTGCTCCACTATAAGATTGGAACTGATCTCCATAATTGTATGTTCGAATATAATTCGCCCAAGCCACATTGATTTCTTTACTGCACAATCTTTTGTACCACATCGTTAATTTAAATTGATATCTCAACTGTCCAATCAATTTAATTACATCTTGTTCCTTGATACTCACTGGTTTTCTCTAATGATCATTTTCAACATACTTATTTATGTTGAGACACTCTGACCAGAGAATTCTATGATCAAGTACTGAAAATCCATCAAGAGATGTATCGTACAAATTCTATATTGTTAATCTACAATTTCAATACTTGTAATTGCTCCCACCAAAATACCGAGTAATCTAGACTACATGTGTATGTCATGCCCATTGGTAACTCAAATGAAATAACAACTACAATCATGAAATCATAACTAACTCAAGATTAAGATTACAATAAATCAATGCCTATGAGATTTAATAAGTTTGACAGTTATTACTAGGTTAATTAAATCTCATATGTGATCCAGCTCAATGTAGACATACTACATCAATAAATTCATACATGATTAAGACAAATCACTCAATGAATTTATTACAGTCTATACCTAAATAAAGTGCCCAACTTTATTTATCAACTGCGAACTTAATTTATTTAATCATAAGATAACTTATATTTATGTCTTCTGCGAATCCACATGGTGATCGCATAAATATATATAATATGATTAAATGGACTTTACTCAAAATATTAATGCAATTAAAAAATATCTGAATAAATTCTTGAAATATTTTATTAATCAGAAAATCAATATGCTTTAAAGAGCACATAATCCCAACATAGACTTGGTCACCACTAAAAGTAAATGTTCATTATTAAAAGTGAGCAATACTTTAACATTAAAAACTCGAATGAAAAATATTAGAACAGTGGGTGCTGTGTAAAAAGTGAAAATGGCTTATAACTTATGATATAAAAGTATTTTTTTTTTATGCAAACAAATGAACAATTGGAAAAATAAAATTTATAAGGAAAATACTTGTTGATGCCGATTTCTGGTCGTTATTATTTCGAGCAAACTTCCTGACTTCAGCATCGTCATTATAATTGTTTTTCAGGGAAGCGGCTTGCCAATCACCATGGATGATAGTAACTGCTAGCAGATTTTTGTTAATCACCTGAAATCACAGAAAATGGTCAGAGGCGCCATAAATTTTTTCGGCGTGAACCCTCTGATACTTAAGTCAGTAATCGGGTATAGAAAAAACTTATTTCGCTTCTCACGCGGCTTCATCAAATTGTCTTCCAGCTCTATATTTTTACATATTGTACTAGAAAATTATTTCATTTTTTTGAGAGGAAGAGAGCATAAGATCTATGCTAGGGCCCCTAAAAATAAAAATTTCATCCAAATAAATAATCACAATTATCATAACCCCTATGATCATAATTGTTGTAACCTCTATAATTATAATCATTAATGTACTAATGAGCACCATAACAACATTTATCATAATAATTTTCATCATAATGACCATAATAATTATCATTTATTGCACATATCTGGTCGAGGTAATTAGAATTACCCCCTGGTTGAAGTATTCTGCTCAAAGTTACTAGGCAATCATCTGCTCCAGATGATCTGCTCACCTAGTCAAGATAATCTACTCCAAATGATCTGCTTATCTGTTCGAGATAATTTACTCCAAACGATATGCTCATCTGGTCGAGGTGATCTGCTTTAGATGATCTGTTCATCTAATTGAGATAATCTGCTCACCTGGTCAAGGTGATCTGCTCCAGATGATCTGTTCATCTGGTCGAGATAATTGCTCAGACTCTCTAGATAATAATTTGATCAATTTACAGATAAACTATTGGTCGAGATGATGTGTTCGAGCTAGCTAGATAACCACCTGGTCGAGGTGTTTTGTTTAAGCTCATGAAATAACTATATGGTTATAGTAGTCTGCTCGAAATTACTCAGATTTTTTTCCCAAACATCAGTCTCCCAGTTTCTAGTGTTTAGAGTTTTAACAAATCAGAACTATAAACTATAAAGTTTAAAGTGACCTCGAGGTGACTTAGTTCAGGCTATTTGAATTAGTATCATTATAGATAAGACATTTACATGTCTTTTTCTATTTTCCTGCTCGCATAATCATATAGAGTGGGTTTTGAGATTTAAAGTCTTTTATTTACTTAAAAATTTATTCACAATTGATTGCCTGCTCGATTTAATCTGATCGAGCGAGATTAGCAAACTTTGACCGATTATTCGTTTGTTTTTCGTCTAGTCGAGCATACTTAGGCAATTTTCTGACTCTTGTCTCACCTTGAGCAGACTTTGAGATTTCAAGCCTTTTTATTTGCCTAAAAAATATTTTCAAGAGCTTAAATCTGTTTGAATTAATCAAGCTTTAGCAAAAAAAATTTACTTTTGTCTCTCCTTAATTAGGCTTCAAGACTTCATGTATTTTATTAGAGCTTAATTTGCTCAAGCCTAGTCCGATTGAACTTGCCTCTTTGTCTCGTCTCGAGTAAGCTTTGAGACTTATAGACTTAACATATTCTTAGAGCTTAATTTGCTCGAGCTTTTCTCTGGCTTAACTTGGCTCTTTGCTTCACCTCGAGCAGGATTTAAGACTTCTGGCCTTATCGTATTTTTAGAGTTTAACTTGCTCAAGACTTATTCTGGCTAAACTTGGCTCTAGATGATCTGCTCCAAATGATCTGCTCATCTGGTTGAGATAATCTGCTCCAGATGATCTGCTCACCTTATTGAGATGATCTGCTCCAGATTATCTATTCATCTAGTCTAGATAATCTGTTCCAGATGATCTGCTCACATGGTCGAAGTGATCTGCTCTAGATAATTTGTTCATCTAATTAAGATAATCTGATCACATTCTCCAGATAATAATCTGGTCAAGTTTACATATAAACTTTTGATCTAGATGATGTATTCGAGCTATTCAGATAACTACCTGGTCAAGGTGCTCTGTTTGAGCTTATCAAATATCTATTTAGTTATAACAGTCTGCTCGAGGTCACTCTGATTTCTTCCCAAAACAATACTATTTCCCTTTAGTCAAACCCTGGCATCCTGAACACACACCGTTTTACTTAAGTAAAAAAAATATTATTTATAAACAATAATTCTCTCTAACTCTTTCCAACCACAATCCCCACAACCTTTCACCTAGTTTCGGCGAACGTAAAAGCAAGAAGGGCACATTTAGTAGCTGGAATAATATAGGATAAAAATATTATTTATATTAACTTAATATTTATCACATGTTTGCCTTAAAATCGACTGATACAGTATTGCCTTAACTTATAAAATTAATGCAGTCAAATCTGCATAAATCAAACTCAAGGGTAGGATCATGTTTACACTTCATCGCATTACACAATAAATCAAAAGATTCAAATTGAGAAATTTTTGCAACATTTTCATGCAAAAAGTCCTTCATGATCAAATTAATATCACCAAATCAGAAAAAATAGAAAGTGAAAGAGCACAATTCGATGTTACAAATGAAAAGGAATTACATAGACAACGACAAAGAAGAAAGCCTCAAACAAGGAATGCCAGCGGCAGAGAAAGTTGGATAGGTACCCCCTGTAGTTGCTTCAGCTGCTTACCTTGAACCAAATAGCACTATCTGTATAGGTATAGACTAAGGCGGATTCCATTGGATTTATCCGGACCGGCCATAATCCCCACGACTTAAAAGAAATACCTATCTTTTAATTCTATAGTAGTTCCTATGTCGTAAAGGAAAATAGTTTCATTTCGGCTATTATATCTATGGGTCTACGAGTTTCTGGAGTCTTTTAAAGAGAGGATCGAAGCAAGGTCCAATCCTATTATTCTAAATTCTTATAAAGAATACGATCATCTTACAGATGAAGAAGTGAGCAAGCCTTTCTCCAATGGATTCTAACAGTGTAGACTAGGCATTTTTATATGATTTCCATTTCTATATTAGTAAAGCCCCTTGTTTCATCAGCCAAATCATTCCATGTACTAATAAAATCAAGTGGTATAGAATTTAACAATGCTCTTGCTCGATCCCGTAAAGAAAATGGGAATAGTCTTAACCTCAATTCTTCTTGTGCTACTCCAGCAATCTTAAAAGTATTACTCACTTCTAAAAATAACTTAAGGTGAAGATGAGGATCTTGTAATGATAAGCCATTAAATTGCCCTATTGTTTACAATATCTGAACATCACTAGTTTGAGCTCAAAATTAGTAGCTTGCACTTCTGATCTAACAATTCTGGAATGTATGGTTTCAGGGGTCAATATCGTATAATCTCTAATGCTCTATCTTTATCATCAACCATGTAAATAATGTTATTGTTCCATTATTGCCTTTGAAAAATTTTCCCATTCTGACCTCTTTGTCCATTGCCCTGCTCTACTAATTCTTATAGATTCATATCTCCTAAATTTTGCAAATCTTTCATATTTGTGGCAGTTTTCAAATTCTTTTTCTTTCTTCTAAGCCTCATTACAGTTCTTTCTATTTCTGGATCAAACTAGAATTTAACACGTTTAGACTTATGCTTGTTCAAGGATGATAGAGCGATTCTGGAAAAACAACAAACAAATTAAAAGAAAACTAAACTAGCACCGAATAAGATTAAATTCACAAATAAAAATAAACGACCAATCCCCAGTGACGATGCTAAAAACTTATTGTTAATCCATACTACTATGAATAATTGGTGTCAATACGCAAGTCAACATAACAAGTAATATATTTATGAGTATTTAGATTGTCTCCACAAAAATTGATGATGTCTGATTTGCTACAGTAATCCTAACAATGCAAAAAAATAAATGGATGATTAATGTTTCAAAGAATTTAAAGACCTAATAAACTAAATTGTGCAATAAACTAATTGAAGTCAAGAAATTCCTAAATCAAACACAAATATATAATCAATAATAAAGGCGTGGTTGAATGTTTAAAGTCACTTAGTGGTTTTAACTATTTATCCAATTAAAATTCTGTTGATATAACATCGGCTACAACACTAGGCAGAATCCTAAAATATCCTTAGCTGTCGTTTGTTAGATAATTTATATCTACATATAACCTAATAATTAAAAGTTGTTATAGCATTGCACGCTCTTTGATTCCAATTCACCTTACAAGGTGAATTTTTATGCCTAGTTCTTCACTAATTCTATATCAAGTATGACTTTATTCAAGTCAAAAGATCTTAACTCAAGAAACTCAATATAAAATCATGTATTATTTTGATTAGTTTCACTAAGTAGTTTTTTATTTTAGGATCCCCTTTAGCTAGTATCTACTAAATGGGTGATAAGCTGAAATAGAGAATTAAAATAAATTCAATCAAGATAAAATACTTTAGCAAACATGCAGCAACATATAAATATCAGTCAAACACTATCAAGCTTGTTTATTATTCAACTACAATGAAATTTAGTTTATGACTTATAATAAAACCATAATAAAAATAATTTCAACCATCTAATACATCATCATAAAGAAATAAAAACACGAAAAGAAAATAGAAAAGTAAGTTTTGTTTAGCCTTTGCGTTTTCTTCCTCTTTTTTTTTTTTTTTTACTTTTGATATATTTTGCAGCTCTCAAATCTCTTAATCTCTTTTTTTTTCTTTGTTATTTTTGCCCTAATAATGGTTCTCTCTCTTTCTTTCCATGTGTACTCCTTTTTATAATGCGGAATTAGTGTTACCAGAGATGTGTGGCAGTGAATCTTCGGTTTTTAGAAACTCTAAATCGCAATCTTCTATTAAGACTCACAAAATCCCAATTATCTTATTATTACAGGATTGTGGCAGCAAAGATACTATAACGAGCATGCTACAGTAGCTACAATGTTCCAGAGTTGTCTTTAGTTTTTTCATCAACTACATTCTTTTGTCATCTCTTCAAGCTTGATTCAGCACATTCCATCCACAAAACTTGAGATTCCTGGTCACTTAAACTCACACAAAATCAGAGCATTAAATGATTTAAAATAATATTAATTTATTAAAAAAATAGAACAACTACTTATACAAAATATAACTAAAACTGCAATAAAATGCTTCATTTGCTCTCTAACAAATATTGATTCAAGCTGAAGAATTTTATGATAACTATCATTTAATAGAGTTATCAATACTATATTAAGAAAAACAATTACAAAATAAAAGAGCTTCCACCCACACAAATTTTCCAAGCCTTAAGATATAGATGCTATCAAAAAATAAAAATAAAAACTTAAAACCATCACAATTATAAAGGGAAAAAGCTTCCTCAAGACCTCTAACATTAAAATGGAGCATGATGGTCTTTCATATCTCTAAATTCATTGACTATTGATTCAATACTTAATTTTTTTTTTAATTTCCCTTTCAATGTTCAAAATCAATGGATCTGTAAAACATTCATCCTTTATTTTGTTGCAAAGTCTTGTCTTGACTATACGCATAGCCGAAAATGATTGTTCAATTATTGCAGTAGACACTGAAAGAGTTAGTATAAGAACAATAATTTTATGGACAAGGGTGAATTTTGTTGCTTTCCTAGTACTAACCAGCCATTAATCGAGTTAGAAATTGTTGGCAAGCTTTGAACTCTAGATGTTGAACTACATTATATTCATAATGCTCAAGTTGAATTTTTAAATTCACTTTATCAACATCTGTGAATTCTATAGATAAAACTTGTCAACCAATTGACAAATATCAATAATTCTAAAAGACTTCCTATATTCACAAGGATCAAGTGCTGAACTAAGTATAAGCAGATCCACTGCATGTTCATTAAATTGACTACTCAATTCTTGTAATTGGTAATCTATAGCTGTATAAAATATATTTACCCTATGATGTTCAATTGTAAAGTTATCTTATTGATTTCGAGCTCAGCCTTGTCTTATAACATAACGAGCATTTATTTCTGAAATATCTATATTTCTACCCATCAAGAAATGTATTCTACCCGCTACCTCTCTATTTTTGAATAAGTGCTTGAATTGATGAAACAAGATGCATAACATGTAAAATATCTTGAGATTTAGATTGCAAAGCTTGATAAAGTATATTAGTGATTGCATAATTTCTTTCATAAATTGCAAGATAAAGACAAACATTAAACCCAGTGGTTTAATGTTTAAAATTAGGTAGTTTATGTTTTAGAGTTCTTGGGTTCGATTCGTCATAGCTACAAAATTAAAATTTTATTTTTAATTACTAATACCTCAGTGTCACAAATTTCTAATGTTTAATTTATTGACACACCAGTATCAGTAATTTATGACACTTATTTGTTAAAAGCGGAAAATAGTACATATGTATATAATTACTGATACTTTTTACAAAGTGTCAGTAAACTAAGTGTCAGTAATGACCATTTTTCTAGTTGTGAACAGTATCAGCTTCAGCATCTCTTTCTTAAAAAACAGTAGTGTCATCTTTAATGATATTAAGTAGAATATAAAATATTGCACTGAACAATTTTATTACGTTAGATTGATAAGATTATGCATAAGGATAGTACAAGCACGTAGAATAAGGCATATTCAAATCCTATATAAGTTTCTGTCGGACCCGCCACTGGAGGTCGTGCAAAGAAATTTAAAGAAGCACTTAATGGATTGATTCAAGCAACTTGGGATCAATCGAATTCATAGAGGTCTATTGAAGGAATCTCATAAGATATTTAAACCAATAAATACGTGATTCAAGCTCTTGAATTTTATGAGCAATCAAATCCATGAAATAGGCGCATTAAGGATGAAAGATATGCCACTATCTTTTTAGATAGTATTTTCATTTTTAAAAGAGATAACAAATCAGCTATTTTGATTTTTATTTAGTCATCTAAGATACTTTTCTTTTTTTTTTCTTAGATTAAGATCCTAATTTATTAAACATTCTTTAATTTTTTATTAGATTAGATTCTTATTTATTTAGAATTCTTTTCTTATTTAAATTGGATTATAATTTGTTTCCAATTATGATTTCTTGTAACTTATATATATATTCGCATTCAATAAGAGAGAAAAAAAAGAATTTTTTCATACAATTTACTTGAGAGTATAATACTCTTTAGTTCTTAAACGAACTCTTTGAACTTATCGGATTTTCCATGGCGTTCAACTCTTGACTTATTAATCAGACCATCAATAGCTTATTGTGGCATTCTCTCATACTAAGGTTCTTACTTTATTAAGCAATGGGTCGCGGTTTCATTCAATTCCTGAAATTAGAAATGATTTTGTAGTCTAATTTGATTAGAGTCTTGTCAATTCATGGCAGGGTTCGTATCAATTGGTATCAGAGCAAAGGTTCTTTAATTCAAAAAAAATATCGTAAACAGTGCCGTGTGAGCAGTGCATTGTGAATAGTATTTAGGGTTTCTTAAATTTACGTCATTGTGATTTATTTCCTTCAATCCGTAAAATTCTACCAATTCTTTACCCTAAATTCCTTCAATTTTCATTTATTCAGTGTTTTAAAAAAAAAGGCAAAGTAAAAAAATATATATAGTAAAAAAAAAAATTTCAATTTATATTATTGGTGTCTTATAGAATTCAAGTCTAATTCTTCATTGTGTGAAAATTTTTGCCAAAAATATTATTATTTTGTGCTTCCAAAACCTAATCATACATGTTCTTTGTGTTCTCACCCTTTAAACCCGAATCTCTTTGATATAATCTTTCTGAATTGCTACTGAAATCTTGATATTGGTTTAATTAATTTCGTAAGAACTAAGAGAGATTTAATACAAGTGGAAAAAGGCAAGAGAGAATGAGCGTATTAGAGAGTAAAAGCCAATAAATTTGAGTGAAACACAAGTGGAATTGAGTGAATCATTCTCTTGAGTGAAACACGTAAAGGAGTGAAGTGAGGTCCTTTCCACATTATTTCTAATCTCTTTTTGTAGATTTCAACTATTTCTCAAGATGAAGAATGAAGCACAAATGTAGAGGATCAACAATGAACTATTCAAAAATTTCAAATTTAAGCCTTGATGGGGGAGATGACACGACTAATAACGGTTGAATTAGAGTACATACATGAGCATTTGTGTCAAGTAGAGAATGCACGTGTAGAACAACCGCAGCTCTTTCCCCAAGTACATAAAAGAGAGAGAGTTCTAGTTAGAGCTGAGGTTGATGAGAGGATTTAGTAGGTAATCATAAAAGAGCTAGGCATCAAAATGATGATGTGAGTGGCATAAAGATGAAAATTTCATATTTTTAAGGAAAATCTAATCCTTAAGCATACCTTGAATGGGAGAAGAAGATGAAATTTGTATTTGACTGTTACAACTATTCTGAGGCAAAAAAGGTAAAATTAGTTGTGTTGAGTTTTCTAAGTATACTATTACTTAGTGGGATGAGCTTGTTCTATTGAAATGTGGAATGAAAAAGCGATTTGTACCTAGCCACTACTACTGAAGCTTGTACCAAAAACTGCAAAGTCTTACCCAGGGTAACCAAAGCATGAAGGATTATTACAAAGAAATGAAGGTTGCCATGATTAGAGCAAATGTGGGGGAAGATAGAGAAGCTACCATGGCACGATTTTTGAATGGCCTTAATCAGGAGATTGCATATATGGTTGAGTTGCAACATTATGTGAAAATTAAGGAGATAGTCCACAAGGCCATCAAAATTGAGCAGTAACTTAAGGGGATGGGTAACACCCGTGCAACCCCAAGCCTGAGTTCCACTCTATGGAAGCCAAGCTATGCAAAGTAAGACGAGAGGCCACAATCATCTACTGCACCTAAACCAAGATTTGAGCCCTCCAAGCCTAATTCACAAGGTAACATTGTGACACCCACTATTAGGAATTGTGATATTAAGTGTTTTAAATGTTATGGCAGGGGACACATAGCCAATAAATATGTAAATAAGAGAGTTATGATGTTACAAGATAATGGTGAGATCGTAACCGATGATGAGGCAGAAGATAATGAGATACTACCATTGGAGGATGTTGAAGATAAAGATTATGCAGTCCCTGATTAATTAAATTTATTAGCTAGGAGAGCTTTGAGTGTGCAAGTAAAAGAAGATGAAGCAGTTCAACGAGAAAACATCTTGCATACTAGATGCTATATTCAGGAAAAAAATATGTAGTATGATTATTGATGGGGGAAGTTGTACCAATGTTATTAGTACTATCATGGTGAAGAAGTTAGGGCTTCCAACACTTAAGCATCCACAGCCATACAAACTACAGTGGTTGAATGACAATGACGAGGTTAAAGTGAACAAACAAGTATTAGTGTCTTTTAAGATCAGTAAATATGAAGATAAAGTACTATGTGATGTAGTACCAATGCAAGCTAGACACTTATTACTTAAGCGTCCTTAGCAATTTGACAGATGTGTGAAATATGATGGCTTTACCAACAAGTACTTGTTTGAGTTTAATCAACGTAAGATCACTCTTGCTCCATTAACACTGAAACAAGTTTATAAAGACCAAGTAAGTATACAAAAAGAGAGCGAAAGAAAAAAAAAAAAAAAAGAGAGTGAAAATCAGAGAGATACCGAGCAGAAAGAGAGAGAAAAAGAAAAGAAAATAGAGGTAATTGAGAGAAAATTAGAGAGAAAACAAAAGAATTTTTTCATAAAAGCATGTGAGATAAAAATAGCACTATTTTCAAATCAGCTAATGATTCTACTTCTGTATAAAGAAGCATTTCTGAACACTAACGAGCTTAACCTTATCTTGCCTAGTTTTATTATTTCTCTTTTGCAGGATTATAAGGATTTCTTTCACGAGAAAATACCACATGGATTACCTCAATCCGAAGGGATCGAGCATCAACTTGATTTCGTGCCTGGTGCAACCATTCTAAACCTACCAGCCTATAGGAGTAATCAAGAAGAAACAAAGGAGCTTAAAATGTAAGTTAATGAGTTGATGGAAAAAAAGAACGTGAGAGAAAGCATGAGTTCATGTGCAGTTCAAATTTTGCTAATTCCTAAGAAAAATGGGATATGGAGGATGTACATTGACTACCGAGCCATCAACAACATAACGGTAAAGTATCGACATCCTATTCTTAGGCTAGATTATATGCTTGAAGAATTACATGGTTCTTGTATATTTTCTAAAATTAATCTAAAAAGTCTGGGGCTGGTAAGTACTTTAGGCACGATAGTTACTTGTTTCGAGAGAATAAGTTGTGTGTACCTAATTGTTCTTTAAGAGATTTATTGGTGAGAGAATCCTATGAAGGAGGATTGATAGGACATTTTGGAATTGTAAAGACCTTAGTCGTATTGCAGGAACACTTCTATTGGCCACATACGAAACGAGATGTTGAGAGACTTTGTGGTAAGTATGTCACTTATAGGCAAGCCAAATCGAAAGTGCAGCCTCATGGATTATACACCCTATTACCAATACTTAGTGTACCTTAGACTGATATTTTAATGGATTTTGTGTTAGATTTACCTAAGTCCAAACGAAGAAAAGACTCAATTTTTGTGATCGTGGATAGATTTTCTAAGATGGCACATTTTATTTCATGCCAAAAGATAGACGATGCTTCTAACATTACTAATTTATTCTTTAGAAAGATTGTGAGGTCACATGGTATGCCTAGAACAATAGTTTCTGATAGGGATGCTAAGTTTTTTAGTTACTTTTGGAAGGCTTTGTGGGCTAAGTTGGGGACTAAGTTGTTGTTTTCAACTACGTGTCATCCTCAAACTGAAAGTCAAACAGAGGTTGTAAATAGAATATTATCTACCTCATTATGGGCAATCATTAAAAAGAACATTAAACCTTTGAAGGATTGTTTGCCACATATTGAGTTTGCTTATAGTCGTTCTATTCATTCTACTACTAAGTATTCACCATTTGAAATTATTTATAGTTTTAATCCTTTAACTCCATTGCCTATTTCTGAGCGTGTTAACTTAGATAGAAAGAAAAAGGCTAAAATTGTTAAGTAGATACATGAAACGGCGAAGCTCAACATTGAACGAAGAATTAAGCAATATGCTAAACAAGCCAACAAAGGGCGATACAAGCTAGTCTTTGAATACAGCGATTGGGTGTGGTTATATATGCACAAGGAAAGATTTCCAAAATAAAGGAAATCCAAGTTGTTACCTCGAGCGGATGGACCTTTCCAAGTCATGGAATGGATCAACAACAATGCATACAAATTGGATTTGCCTAGGGAGTACAATATAAGTACTACAATTAATATTTCTGATTTAAGTCATTTTGACGTAGGTGAAGATTTGAGGACAAACCCTCTTTAAGAGGAGGGGAATGACGAGATTATGCATAAGAATGGCACAAGCATGTTGAATAAGGCATATTCATATCTTATGCAAGTTTCTGTCAGACCCATCACAAGAGCTCGTACAAAGAAATTCAAAGAAGTACTTAATGGGCTAATTCAAGCAAATTGGGATCAATCCAATTCGTGGAGGCCTATTAAAGGAATCTTAAAAGATATTCAGACCAATAAATCCGTGATTCAAGCTCTTGAATTTTATGAGCAATCAAATTCATGAAATCGAAGCATTAAGGATGAAAGATATGCCACTATCTTTTTATACAGTGTTTCCATTTTTAAAAGAGCCAACAAATCAGCTATTTTGATTTTTATTTAGTCATCTAAGATACTTTTATTTTTTTAATTAGATTAAGATCTTGATTTATTAAGGATTTTTTCATTTTTATTAGATTATATTCTTATTTATTTAAGATTCTTTTCTTATTTCAATTGAATTATGATTTATTTCCAATTAGGATTTCTTGTAACCTATATATATATTCGCATTCAATAAGAGAGAAAAAAGAAGTTTTTTATGCAATTTACTTTAAAGTATAATTCTCTTTAGTTCTTAAATAAACTTTTTGAACTTATCAAATTTTCCGTAGCTTTTAATCATTGACTTATCAATCAGGCCATCTATAGTTGATTGTGGTATCCTCACATACTAAAGTTCTTGCTTCATTAAACAACGAGTCGCGGTTCTATTCAATTTCTGAAATTAGAAATAATCTTGGAGCCTAATTTAATTAGGGTCTCATTAATTCTTGATATTGACCTAAAGTAAGAACTCCAACAATTATCCCCAAGCCTTTGTAAAGTGCCAATTTGATTAAGGTTACTTTCACTCACAAGCTCATCAATAGAAATCATATGCTCAATGTTAGCACCTTAAGCACGTTTTAGTTCATCATTGCGCTTAGAAGACGCACTAACAATTTTCACTATAAAGATTAGTTTAGTAAAGAAATAATGATTGGGAACAACCTTATGAGATATTGCAACTAAAGCCAATTGTAGTCAATGAGCCAAGCAATAAATGTAGTAAGTATATAGACAATCTTTCGAAATTAAAGCTTGGAAACTGTTCCATTCACCCTGCATGTTACTTGCACTATCATACCCTTGCCCTCGAATAATTTGAATATTTAAATTATTATGAGACAATACAGAGTATATCTCAACTTTCAAGGTTGTCGCAAAATTGTTCGAGACATGAACAATTCCAGAACAGGGTTCTCGCACAAAATCATTTTTGTCAACAAATTTCAAAACTATAGCCATATGTTCTTTCTTTGATTCATCATTTCTTCACGAATTTTCTTTTCATATTCATTGAAAAGACATGTAAAATTTCCTTTTGAATATCCGGTGATGTATAATAGGCATATTTTGGAGCGTTGTTAAGTATAACTTCTTCAATCTTTTCATTATTTGAAGTAAATGTTCTCAATAACTAAATAAAATTTCCATGGTTTGATGATTTTTTGCTTTTATCATGGCCTTTAAAAGAATAACTTTGAAAAGCTAAGTATCTAATTACTTCAATTGTAATTTTTAGTCGCAGTATATTATTTTTACTTTCTTGAGAAGAGTAACGATTAAATACTGGTGGTAAATGCTAAGATTGTCTCATTAAATCCTCACATGATTTTTCAGCCTTTTTATGAGTTGAGTTGGGAACCTTTCCCACATGACTAAGGAAGGCTACCATTTTTCCATCTTTAACTTTTCTCCAACAATTAAATCCATCAATAGTGTAAGTAGTGCCATTTGATTGTACAAATAGTGTATTGCAGGCACAACATGGTAGACAAAAAGATGCAACTTTTATAGGTGAATATTCTAACCAAAAATGAAAAGAATCGAACTAAAAAGACTGAAAACGACGAGGATGCTTTTCTTGTCCAAATTTTGGATACTCTAAAAGTCTTGGTTGGTATGGACTGGCCATTATGTATGCTCTTTGAATTTCATTCTGTTGATCGACACCATAAACCCATATTTGGGAACGTAATCTCGGATCACACTCCAAAAATTGAGTATCAACTAGATTTGTCTCAACTCTAAGAGATTTCAAAGGCAAATTTTCACAATTTGGAGAATCGGTAAGTGAGACTCGTGAATAATAATTTAAATAGAATGAATTCTCTACACATCCTATGATTAGTGGGAGAAAAGGGATAAGAGAACCTACTTCCAATCTTAAAGATTATTATATTATATAGAATCAGTTAAAAAAAAAAAAAGTTTGGGAGGCTATGAATTCATTGGATTCATCTTAGTGGTTGAAAGTTATGCAAGAAGAAATAAATTCAATTAACAAAAATGAAGTTTAGGAATTAACAGGCCTCCCACAAAAAAGAAACGTTATAGGATGTAAATGGTTTCTCAAGAAAAAACTCAATTCTGATATAACATTAGGAAGATATAAAGTTAGGCCTGTAACTAAGGGATTATATATAAAAACTTTGGATAGACTATTTAGATACTTATTCCCAATAGTTGAATTTGTATCCATAAGAATCTTATAGCTTTATAAGCTAAATTAGATCTTAAATTATTTCAAATAAAAGTTAAGACTACATTCTTAAATTGTGAGCTTAAATAAACTATTTATATGGAACAACTAGAAGGTTTTATTGAAGATAATAAAAAAAAATATAGTCTATTTGCTAAAGAAATTTCTTTATGGTCTCAAACAATCATCTCAATAATAGTACCTTACTTTTCACCAATCAATGCTAGAAATTGGCTATGAAATAAACAAGTTTGATAATTGTGCATACATTTCAAAAAATAGGAGTAAATTGCAATTTTATCATTATATGTAGATGATATTTTGTTGATTTTAAATGACATAGAAATGATCATCAAAGCCAAGTCATATTTGGGATGAACGTTTGAGATGAAGGACATGAGAGAAGAATGTTATGTCTTTGGAATTAAAATTACAAGAGATCGAACCTGTAGATTATTATATCTAGATCAATCTACATACAATGAAAATGTGCTTAAGAGATTTAATATGAAGAATTATAAAGCATTATCTGCACTTGTATGTAAAGGAAAACATTTGGATAAAACTTATGTGTCCTAAAATTAAACAAGAAGAGAAGGATATAAATACAATTCCATATGTAGGCAATAGGTAGCTTGACATACGCAATGGCATTAACTAGACCTGATACTGATATTTGTTATGTAGTTGGATTGATCAGTCAGTTTCAATCTAACCTAGATAAAGAACATTGGAAAGCTATTAAAAGGATATTTAGATATATACAAGGCATATAAATAATGAAATTATATTTTCGTAGGGTGATCCTGTAGTAAACGGTTTTTCTAAGGTAGGTTTTGCAAGAGATCAAGATGATCACAAATAAATAAGCAATCATGTTTTCCTTTTTGGTGATCCACCAGTTTCTTGGTCAAGTAAGAAACAAACATGTGTTGCTGGATACATAATGGAGACTGGATGTATAGCATGCAGTATGGCAACAATATATGTCGTATCGATTGGACGTTCCATTGAAAAATTGAAACTTGATTTAGTAAACAAACCAATCAATAATGTGTTTTGTGATAATAAGTTTTTTTTATTTTGTAATGATAATTCTGATATCTCTCTAATAAAATGTGGAGCGAATAGTTCTAAATGAAGGTGCATTGATGTCAGTTATCACTATATACAAGAAACAATAGAACGGGAAGATATAAAAGTTAATTATATTTTTCAAAAGCCTTAAGGGTGTAGTCGGATTGATCACCATGTTCGTCGTAAAATCATAGCAGTTCAAGTTTGATTCTTGAAGGTGGGAACATAGAATTAAAATTGTATTTGAGCTTGTCCGCTCTCATTTTGTTTTAAAAAAAAATTATATTTTTTCAAAAAGATATGGTGGCTGACCCTATAATCAAGGGTTTAAATCTCAGTAGTTTCGAAAAGCATGTAGATGTAATGGGATTAAAATTCACCCAAATTTTCCATAAATGCATGAAAATTCAAGTTTAAAAGTTTTTGTAGAAGCCTAAGAAATTAAACTAAAAAATGTGTCATTTTAGTTAATTAAAATATTTTTTTGTCATAATTGACACTCAAATAATAGATATTAGAAGTCAAATAAGAATATATGTATATATTAATGGTTGTCTATGATCTTAAAATTAATTATTTTTTTCAGAATAATAACGATGAATTTGATCCAAGAAAATTTAACAAGTTATCAGTATGTATGTATGTAATAAGTATTAATAGTTTATAAAATAAACTATTATACATATTTCAAATCATCTAAAATTATGAGTAAAAGACATTAAAAGTTCTTAAAAATTCTTTTGTCTCAGTCTCTTAGTTATAGTAGATTTTTTGTCTAACAATAATTCTCTAAGGATTACTTCTAAATAAACCAATAAAAATTATGAATTAACCAAACAGCACCACGGGATAAATTGCTCACCACGTAGTGAGCATCGTTGACTATCAAATCATTACTCTATGAACTATTATCCTTACGCAATTGTGTTATATTGTTTAATGGGTACTGTATATATAACCTAAGAATCTTGAAATTAATTCATTTTTGCTACGTCTTTTATTAAATTTAGCTAGTTCTACCGACCGAAATGCTTGACTGAAAAAAAAAAAAAGGAACATGTTGGTTGGTGTGCTTAAACACAGCTCAACCTTTTTAGTAATTGACATGTAATTGTTCTAAGATAGGGAAAGAAGAAGAAAATTTTTCTTATACATGTAACCAAAGCAAATAATGCGCTTGTTTCATGATGTTATATTTGTACATATATATGCTGGAGTTGATTGAATCACACGGTTGATCGTGTTACTCAAGTCTTCATTTAATTGGAAGAGTAAATATTCAAGATTTGGTGACCGTTGAAGAGCAAAGTTTATATATTTTTTCACATTCTGGCTACGTTACGCTAATCACATAATATGCCAAACACAACACTGTTGATAAAGAATACAATAGTCTACGGTGGTGCGCCAGAGGCCCCAGACCGTAAAGCAACAGCAAGATTATCTCTTGCTTAAAGATTATTATCTTTTAAGCCATCAACAAAGAGAGAAGCAAAAGCCTTCATTTGTGGCTTCTCCAAAACAACACCGACCTCAACACCGCCGCATCCGTCTCTACTCTCCGCCAAAGAGACAGCTCCTGAGACATCTATTGACACAATCTCCACCTTCTTGGGCTTGCCCCACCCGAAATCCGAACCGTAAACATCAAAATGGATGGATCCGGCAACCGTAAGCAACAGTGCTCCTTGCTTCAGCTTTGCAAACATTTGAGCAATATTCTCTTGTGATCCTTCAAAGGCATCCGCATCAATCCCTTTGACCAAATCACTTAATTTCTCCACAGCAAAGGCAAACCCAGTTTCCAGCTGCGTGAAGTCACTTGCTTTTGCAAACTCAACTACTCTTCCAACACAATTACCAAAGTAATTAAGCGGAACTGGAGGATTCAAACGGCTCCTATAATTCACAGGGAACCCAAAAATAACATCTCTATTAGCTGCTGCAGCTTCTTCTTCTTCTTCCCTTTTGGCATTAACAATGCAAAAATATGCATAAGCTAATGTAAGCACAAAAGTCGATAAATGAAGTTGTTTTTGTTTTGAATCATTTAGATCATTAACCCTATCTCTGAGTTTCTTAATATCTTGACGGGTTAACACAAATGAGGCTCGGACCAATTTGTTGAAATCCACCGAGAGTGGTGGCAGAACCTTCAAGCTTGGTGTGCTGCTGGGATTCGAAGCAAACCACATATTGAAGTACCTCATGTATAGACCTTTCGGATCTTTGATGAGAGTCCGGTCAAAAACTGGAGTTAATACCTCCGGTAACACTTTTAAATTAGAGGGGTCTTGGTTTTGGTCTTGATGACCTAACTCCGCTAATTGTTTGCATAAATAAGCCCAAGATTTCACAAACATAGTTGTGCTTTTGCCATCAAGAATTGCATGGTGAGATGAAACACCAATGGAAAAGCCCTGATTCGGAAACAGAGTTATTTGGGCAGCAACTATCTCAGCTTTATCGTCGGATATCGACAACTGGGGCACCAGCGGATGGAGTTCAACAGCTTCACGGATTCCGTTGCCGGAGAGGTGATTGAAGTCCTTGTTACCAAACACAGCTACTGTGACTGAAACACCGTTATCATCGTCGTCAGGAGAGTAGTATAAGGCTGGCTGCTGCTGCTGGTCTTGAGCTTGGGACCGCCAAATGATGCTGCCCGCGAGAGGGAGGTAATGAAGGAGAGTGAGGGACAGAGAGTGCTTCAGCCTGGGGACTGTTTCTGAGTTGAATAAATCAGAGGTTAAGCCTGTGCTTTCATAGAAGAAGATGCGCTCCACAGGTGGAAACTTTAACCATATAATATCAAAATAGGTGAGAGGAAGAGTTAACGCCTCTGCTGAACTTAAGTGAGATCTCAACGGGGTGACTTTGATCACCTCCTGCTCCCGTACTTTTGCTGCCATGAATGTGGCAAGCTAGATAGATCGAAATAACAGGACACCACACCATGAACAAACAAAACAATTCAACAATAGATAAAACGAGCAGATAAAGGAAACTACGTTTTCAAAATAAATGCACTGCATTTATTTATTTATTATCTATTACTTTTTCTTAACTGCATTTATTTATTTATTATCTATTACTTTTTCTTAGGCCAATGACTTTTTTCCATTGTTAGTCCTTAGTGTACCATATTATATAATATGGCATCTCATAATATATATTATATATTTTAAATTTTTATATTAAAATTTTATTTTTAATTATATATATTACTATTAATTAATAAAATAATATAATTAATTAACTTAAAATTTTATAAAAAATTATTAATTATTTAATAAATAACACATTTTATATTATATTTTTAAAAATAAAATTAAAATAAAATTTCTAAGATATTAATATTTTTTTTTTCTCCAAATACACTTGGCTAAAAATTTTACAGCAGACAGCTGCCAATTTCTGTGGCCCTACTGTGCCCATTTTGGGCAACTACATATCTTTTCACTTATCGTTGCCTTCAAAATTTTATCTTAAATAATATCACATATATTTATTAATAATAAAATAATATTATTTATTTATTTTAAAATTATAAAAAATATTAATTATTTAATAAATAACACATCACATATCATATTATTAAAAATAAAATTTTAACATATACATCATTATTTTATGATTATTCAGAACAATGAGTACACTTATATGCGGTGACTTTAATCTTGCAACAATTATGATCAACGTATGGCACGACATCTGATCTGCTAAAATTTCTACTTTACTACATGTTCTATTTGTATTGCCTGAAGTCTGAACACAGCTTTCTTGGACAAGAACAAGATTGGCTGGGATAGGATTTGAGTCTGACTGTACGATGGAGTCTTTGGTTGGAGGATTAAAAATGAAGATTAAACTTTTTTTTTAATTTTATTTTAATTTTAAATTTGGTGTAGATAAGAGTATTAGGATTGTATATAGGAATGACAAAAAAATTCGGGTCGAATTTTGGTCTGGTTGGCCCGGTCTAATTTTTTCGGGCTTTAGCCCGAATTTAAAAGTTAAAATTCAGGCTCGGACTTTAATTTTTAAGCTCGATTAAATTTGAGTTAGGGCTCGGGTCTTATGTGACCTAGCCGACCTACCGATCATTTACTAAATTTTAAAAAAATTACATCGACATCGTATACATGACACATCATGATTAAATGAGTGTTTTTATTTATATAAGACATGAGTGTTGATTTTTTTTATATTGAGTTATGAAATTGTGTATTTTTATTTGTACAAGACATAAGTTTTTTTTTTTTTTATGTTGGGTTGTGGAATTGTGTAGTTTTATTTGTATACGATAAATTTTATTTTTTTTTCAAATGACACAAGTGCAAATTAAATTTTGAATATAAGTTGTGAAATTATGTGTTTTTATTTAAGTATTAAATTTGAATTTGAGAGAAAAAGTAGTGGGTATGCTGTGCTTGGAAATAAATCAAACAATTAAAGTAATTAAACACATATTTGAGACACTGGGTGAACAAATCAAATAATTTAAATAAATAATTCAAATAATTTCATCGGATCGGACTTTTAATTTAAGTGGTCGAATAGGGTTCGAGTTTTGTCGGGCCCGAGCCCGAGCCGACTAATTGCCATCCTTAATTGCATCACATTGAGCCCATAAGATAATCTCAATTTTGTAAATGAAATTATCTCATGGGGCTATGGGATTAGTTTGTTTAGGATTAGATTGATAACTCAATTAAACATAATAATTTATAATTAATAAAATTATAATAATAAGTGATAAATGTAATAAAAATTTTTATTTTTATAATGTAAATAATAAATTATACTAAAAGTCATTATTAATTTCACATTAAATTATAATTTTATTTCCATTTATTTAATTATTACATATTTTTATAATTTCAAATTTACATTATAAATTAATTATTAAATTAATATTAAAAATATTTTTTATAAAATAATAGATTATTGAATAAAAATAATATAAATATTAAAAAAAATTTAAAAAATAAAAATTATTTAAATTATGATTTATATTTCATTAATATCGAGGTTGATTTATATGATTAATAATACAAAATTTTAGTTTATGATAATATTAATAATAATAATAATAATAACTTGTAAATTGTAATATTATATAAGACATTATTATTTATAGTCCAATCTAATATTATACCAAACACAATATTGATGCCAAAATTATGGTTACTTATCCCTCGAGCATTATTATTAAATTTATTTTTTGGAGAAGCAAGTTACCAATCACCAAAGACGCCTGTAACTATTAGCAGATTATTGTCAATTACTTCCCTTGTGGCTTCATTATCATTACCTTTAAATCAGCAGCTTTTCCCCTCATTTCTAGAAGAGTCCATAGACTGTTCGAGAAAAAAAAAAATTTCATGAGAGGAAGAAAACATCACATGCCATAGAAGAGATCCCCCACCTTAATTATAATTATTCTAATAAATAATCATAATTATTCTAACTCTCATAACCATCATAATTTTTATACTAATGATCACAATAATGATCAATAATAGCTGTTGTAATAATTATCATAAGAACTGATCAGTAATAATGACTTATGCTTCAAGTCATTTATTTATGCTTTAAAAAAAAATAAAGTATTTCTTATGCTCTATTATTGTCAATAATATATCCATTTATCAGTGTGATAAATGCCGTCAATTAAAGATCCGTAGCATCATTTGTCATTGCTATGAATATTGATGTTTAAATATAAAATAAAGCACATCATTTTAGAATTGTAATAATGTAGCTATGATATTACATAACTAAATTATATATTATGTAACATATAATTTTTGTACTAGAAAATAGCTAATGATGAAGAATTAAAGTATATCTAACATATATCTGAAGGCAATAAATATATTTGAATGGTAAATATAAAATTGAGGTTAAAAAACAAGTGTACTTGATTTGAATCTTAGGAATTCTTTATCAACTTGTAATAAACTAGATTTCATGCCAGGATTGTTCTGAATCCCTTCCCTTTCCCTTAGTCAGATGAAAAATTGAGAAATGACTTTTTGTACTGTTCTCCACAGACGACGCTAAATGTTGATGTCAAAATTCTGATCGCTTATCCCTCGAGCAAATCTCTTTGTCGTATCAAACTTCATTATCATCATTAAATTTATTTTTTGAGCAAGTGAGTTGCCAATCACCAAGGACAACTGTAACTACTAGCAGATTGTCGTCGATTACCTCCCTTGTGGCTTCATGATCATTGTCTTTAAACCAGCAGCTTTTCTCCTCATTTATAGAAGAGTCCATAGACTGTCCAAGAAAAGATTTTGGCGATTCGTGACTTTTGTCTCACCTCGAGCAAGCCTTGAGACTTTAAGTATTTTATTGGAGCTTAATTTGCTCAAACCCATTCCACGGATAAACTTGGCTCTTCGTCTCACCTCTAGCGAGGCTTTAAGACTTTTAGCCTTAACATATTCTTAGAGTTTAATTTACTCGAGTCCATTCTGGCTAAAGTTGGCTCATTATCTAGCCTCGAGTAGGCTTTGAGATTTCTAGCCTTAACATATTCTTAGATTTTAATTTACTCGAGTCAATTCTAGCTACAGTTGGCTCATCGTCTCGCCTCGAGTAGGCTTTAAGACTTCTAGCCTTAACATATTCTTAGAACTTGATTTGCTTTAACCTATTATAGTTGTATTTGGCTCTTCGTCTCGCCTCGAGCAATTTTTAAGACTTCTAGCCTTACATATTCTTAGAGCTTGATTTACTCGAGCCTATTTTGGCTAAACTTGGCTCTTCGTCTTGCCTTCAGTAAGTTGAGCGTAAGTTGTATATTTCACATAAAATGTGACATGTTACATGCTTTACGTCCGTGGTCCTTCGGTTCTTTATGATTAGGGTTGTACTTTTTTGGCTTTCTTTTCTGCTTTTCCACGCTAGCAGTTCCAGCCTTTCTTCAACAAAGCCCCTTAGTTTTGGGTAGTGAACACGTATTATTCGTTCGGAATGGATTTATTCTCGCTACCATGTTTCTCATCATACATTGCATGTCTTGAATAAAACCAAAAAATAGAGAATATCCTCACTTGTTGCATGTTTGGCGTCAACGTTGCATGTTTTACATTTGTTGTTGCATATCTCGTGTCAGATATTGCATTTCTTAAATAAATCCAAAAATAGAGAATATTCTCAAATATTCCCACCCGTTTCATGTTTGACGAAGTTGTTACATATTTTATGTAAAAAGTTACGAATGTTGCATGTTGCATTTTTTGCATCTGTTGTTGTATGTTTAACATTGTTGTTGCATGTGTTCACGTTCGATGTTGTATATCCTAAATATAGCCAAAAAATAGAGAATATTTCTGCCTGTTTCATGTTTGACGTCCAAGTTGCATGTTTGACTTGGTTAGTTTTGTTGATGCGGTTTTTCCCGCGTGCCTCAACAGTGTTTCGAACCTTCCAACTGTGCCTCCAAATAGCTCGAGCAGGACTGTTCAAGGCTTCAAACAGTGCCTCCAAGCTGCTCGAGCAGGACTATTCAAGCCTTCTGCTCGCGGCTTCAAACAGTGCCTCGATCCTTCTGCTCGCGACAAGCTCGAGCAGGATTGCCCCTTCGTCCTGCTCACTGCCTTCTTCGTATCAGCTGATCTCCTGACCAGTACTCACGTAAAACCGGGTCGGGGTCGCCGGCGTGTCCTGCGAAACCCTCCGACGCCAAGTCGAGAATCGGGTTTATCTTTTGGTATCTCCTTAGCGAGGGAGACCGGAAAGATGAAAGGGTATTATTTCGCCCCTTTTTGATAAGTATGATGTTTTTCGTAGAATCAAACGAGAGAGATTTGAAAAGGAAGAACCCGTGAATTCGAAAATCTAACCCTTGTAACGCTCCCTTCGCTTCCTTTTATACTCCATTTTTCTCGCTCTTTTCCTTTCCAGTCGTCCACTCCCACGCTTAGTGGTATCTCGGTCCTCTCGACAACCGGGTTTAGCGGAATATTCCCTGTGGATGAGCTACCGTCCCCTTAACCCGATTCACGTGGCCGATCACCATGTCCGGCAAGTGCGCAGGAATGATGACGCTTGAGGCACGCGTGCCTGCCACCGACAACAGAGATCACCACTCCACCACGCTGGGACCCTTGTCGACATCAAAGGTGTGTCGGATTCCGAGAAAACGGGCCTGGTTTCCTGGCCTGATCTTGCCCAACTGTGCTCGTGGAACTCTGCGAAGGTGAGAGATGTCCTGGCTCTCGACCTTGACCAGCCTTTGACCGAGGGACGACCTCGAGCGAGCAAGGAGTGCTCTGGGATCGACCTCGACCATCTTCGACCCGAGGGCGACCTCGAGCAAGTAGGAGTGCTTAGCTCTCGACCTCGACCAGCCTTGACCGAGGGCTGCTCTGGCCAGGCTGTCCTCGGGGTGTCTTGCTCGAGCTGGAAGGGCTTCGAGGGCCCGTCTGATATTTACCCAAACACCGGCCCCCGGCTTAGTCTTTCGAGTGAAGCGAGACAAGACTGAAACTCAAGAATGATGGGCCAACTCGCGCCTTTTACTCTTCCCCATGCTTCCCAACTGTCCGCCACTCGAATCATTTCTCATTTAAGACGGACACGTGGTCGATCCCACCACAGATTTGAAATTCGAAGGACGCGACCTAAAAGGTCGTGTCCCTCAAACGCACGCCGCCACTCGAAAGGACGCTGCCTTCCTCTTTAAAATCCCCAACTTCTTCACTGCTCTCTATTTGCTTACTTTTCATCTCGAATTCAAAATTCATCCGCTCTCCCTCGCTTACCGGCCTTCTTCTTTCTCGCTGCGGCTTCCGGCCACCCACACTTCCCTCAGTGTTCGTGCACCACTCAATTTTCCATTTCACCACTGCTTCTTCCTCTCGCATCTCGTTAGTCCATACCCTTTAAAAATGTCGATCCCCAAAGAACCCCAGTAGGATGTCACCGGAGGACTCTTCCTCTTCTAGCTGAGGCACAGCCTCCGAGTATAATCCCCGTGAGGGATTCTAGTCCCGAGAGGAATTACCCGCTACCGAGACCCAACCAGCATCGTAGGTAAGTGGCCACCAGAGGTCCGAGCGTGGGAATACCCCATCGATTACTTAGAATGTGAAACCACTCAATCTGAGTCGAATGGACTTAGTGAAACTTACCACATTCCCGATAGTGTAATTCCGAGGTCGCTAGCAGGTGAAATCCCCACCGTCTCCCACGGGTTTACAACCTTCTACTCGGAGTGCTTCAGATGGGTTAGTCGCCTCCAAACTTTATTTTGGCCGGGTTTTGTCCTGGTTTCGTCTCGCCCTCGGGCAACCGAACCCGAACGGCTGAGGGTCCTTTCCTGACTCTTCGCTTGTGGAAACGCCACGACCGGATGAGCCCTCGGTAGGGAAATCGTACACCTCTACCACCAAGTGTAGCCCAAAGCGATGCTGGTCGGTATTACCTTACCTCCACCAAGTGGTAAGAAGCCCATCATCGATCTCCCTACCTCCGTGGCAACCTGAAGAGCAAATTCTTCTTCGCTGGGAGAGCTGGGGCACGCAGACTTCAGAGCTGAGGAGTCCCTCCAATCCCGCTAGCATTTCGCATTCCGTGTCATTTATCCGCCTTGTGAATTTTACTTTTAGTTTTTCTACTCGCGTCTGCTTTCATTGTCTATGCCTCGTTGTTTTTCGCAGCCTCCCGGTGCTTCTTATTCAATCGGAGTCGCCTCAAGCACGCAGTGCAGATCGCTTTTCAAACGCTGAGCTCGCAGTGGAGCTCGCTGACACCCTGAGCTTTTGGAGTCCAACTTAATACCAAGCCAAGAGATGACCGGCAGTGATGCGCGAGATGTCAGCACAGCGCGCTGGGACAACCTAGCTCGCGAGTACCTCAAAAGACCACGAGCCGAATCAAGTGCTCCACCTCCATCACCGAGCTCGCTTCCTTCTTCTGCCTGCAGGTCGAGCGGCAGAGCAGTGGTCCTCCTCGTAGGAGACAGAGGATCGCTGACCCACTGTCCCCAAACCAAAGAAGCAGTGCAGAACAGAGTCACCTACTGCTCCGAGCCTTACCGTAGGGCTTTTGAACGAAGAGTCGACCGACTGTGTTTCTGACGAGATGAGTCCTGCTCTCCTCAAGCGCTGGCAAGATCTTCCAACTGGCCTCCTCTCGAGCATCGGTATCTCGCGACTGTGCTCAACGAGATTACTCCGAGTTCCCGTGAAGAACTCCAAGCAGCGTTCGTAGCTCGGAGCGAGCTTTGAATGAGCAGGTATGAGGAGAATCGTGTCACTGGATCTAAAATATAAATTTTGCGAGAAGACAGCAGTGGCCGACTCAAGCGTCTCCGGCTTGAAAGCGAGTCGATCGAGATCAAGAACGAGTCAAGCACGCCCTGAAAGACCCGGATACTCGAAGTCTTGTTACGAGCAGCTCACGGAGGAGAAGTTCGCTCGCCTCGTGAGCAAATCGACACTCAAGGTCCAGCTACACCGAAGTACAACACCAAGGCACTCCACCACGATCGCCTTATGTATGCTTTGGCAAGGCATACCCCGGCTCGACATGTCCAAGGTCAAGTGGTATGTAGCCGAGTACATGAGCAACCCCGAGCTACTTCATCCGAGCCCCAGGTGTTGTCGAGAGCCGGCCCTCTTCTTCCAAGCTGCCTCTCCCGCCAAGCTCCTCGCCGGTGTCCTTCCTCCCGCCCTCCCCGCCGGTGCTCCTCGCCGCCGCCGATGATGTTCCCGCCACGATGTCGCTTCTTCCCACTGTCATGTCGAATGACTTGATTTTTTTTTTTTATATATTTTACATATGTAATCATTTCACGAAATAAAAGATACATGTTTGAACAATTCTATCGATCGCTAGTAGTACATACATTCTTGTCTTCTATGTTGAATTAACTTTGAATGTGCTTCACGAGTAAAAATTTTCTAAGAGTTGGACATCCTATTTTCATTTATGAATGCATGGTAGAGTTTTGCTCCGACTTAGGCTAAAAAGCCTTATGTCCATTTTCATGAGCTCATTTGACTTGCTCGAGCCTCGCATTTAGCTCTTCATAGACAACGTCCCGCCTAGAACTTAGGCCTAGGGACTTTGGATAAGGGTTCTTTGAACTCCCGCTCGGACCCTTCTCGAACATCCGCTCGGCCTTTTAATTGACCGGAGGTCGACGAGACTACCGCCGGGTCTTTAATTGACCGGAGGTCGATGAGACTCATCGCCGGGCCTTCAAATTGACCGGAGGTCGATGAGACTCCGCCCGGGCCTCGCAATTGACCCAAGCATGGCACCGTCCCGCCTAAGACTTAGCTCCTGACTTCCGCCAAGGAGGTTTTCTTTATCTTCCGCCCGGCCTGCAATCGACCCGAGCTTGCTGATACTCCCGCCGGGCCCGCAACTGACCCAAGCTGGCACCGTCCCGCTGGGACTTCCGCCAAGGAGTTCTTCTCAAACTTCTCCTGCTCGGGCCTTTAATCGACCGAACGCCTTCTTGTTCTACTCCCGCCGGGCCTCGCAATCGACCCAGTGCTGGCACCGTCCCGCCTAACGACTTAGGCTCTGGGACTTCCGCCAAGGAGCTCTTCTTTGCTTAAGCCTTTAATCGACCCGAGGTGTCTCGATGAAACTCCCGCCTCGGTTTTCAAATAACCCGAAGCTTAGCACCGTCCCGCCTAATGAAGTTAGGCTTTAGGACTTACGGTCGAGGAGCTCTTCTTCCGCCGAGCCTTTTAATCGACCCGAGGTCTTCGATGAAACTTCCGCCTGGTTTTCAAATAACCCGAGCTTGGCACCGTCCCGCCTAATGAGTTAGGCTTGGGACTTCTCGCCAAGAGCTCTTCTTCCGCCGAGCCTTTAATCGACCCGAGGTCTTCGATGAAACTCCCGCCTCGGTTTTCAAACAACCCGAAGCTTGGCACCGTCCCGCCTAATGAGTTAGGCTTGGGACTTCATGCCGAGGAGCTCTTCTTCCGCTCGAGCCTTTTAATCGACTCGAGGTCTTCGATGAAACTCCCGCCTGGTTTTCAACAACCCGAAGCTTGGCAACCGTCCCGCCTAATGAAGTTAGGCTTGGGACCTCATGCCGAGGAGCTCTTCTTCCGCCGAGCCTTTTAATCGACTCGAGGTCTTCCGATGAAACTCATGCTCGGTTTTCAAACAACCCGAAGCTGGCACCGTCCCGCCTAATGAGTTAGGCTTGGGACTTATGGCCGAGGAGCTCTTCTTCACTCGAGCCTTTAATCGACCCGAGGTCTTCGATGAAACTCCCGCCTCGGTTTTCAAACAACCCGAAGCTTGGCACCGTCCCGCCTAATGAGTTAGGCTTCGGGACTTCCGCCGAGGAGTTCTTCTTGCTTCCGGTCTTCATTTTGAACTTACATTATAAATGCTTTTCTTATTTTTACATACGTTTGTACTTTTACATATCCCATCTCGGGACGAAATCTTACATTAGCATTTTATAATACAAGGGACTCTACTGAAATACTTCCTCGTGAGTCATGTGCTCCACTGCCTCTCGACTTCTCGTCCGTCCTGGACGAGCCAACCCAGACGCCATCGGTCCCGCTAATCCTCGCTTTGCAGCCTTTTCCTCTTCGATTTCCATATCCAGCTTTACCGCTCATACGCATCCGAATACGAATCGGATCAAGGGCTCCAGAGTTATACCACGGTCTCCCCATCCGGATCCCCACTTTTAATCCTCTCGTAGCTCGGGTGGTCGAGCGCACCAAGATCTAGGACCGATCTATAGTATCTTTGATAAACTTCCGAGGGACTCTCCTTCTTTCTGCCTCACTCGACAGACCCATCATGTCATCCTCGTGGTCACCGCGCTCGAATTGTTCTCGCGAACTCCCCGCACATCTGCTTAAAACTCAAAATGGTTCCCGTGGAGTCTCGCGGTACCATTCTCTCGCTCTTCCTCCAGAGCGAGTGGAAGGCCCGCGATCTTCGAGTGCCGACAATCCTTGCACCTCGCCATGTCGCTGAACCGCTCTATGTGCACTAACGGATCACTTTTTCCCGAAAATTTCAGATCCGGAAGCGGAAATCACGTGGATCGTGACACCCATAATCTCCGCGGAGAGTGGAGATTCGTTGTCCAAAGATTATTCGCCAGCTTGACTCTTTCTTGCCTCCAAGATCTTCCACAACTCAGTGCCAACTCACAGACTCTCTCCCTCCAACTCCTCCGCACGAGAGGTCGGAGTCATATCCTGTAAATGTTGACGAGACCCCTTTCTTCCATGTTTGTTTCTTCTCTCACTGCAACATTCTGTGTCCGAGGTCTTGGGCTTCATCTCCCGCATTTTCCCGAACACGAGCATTCCTCTACTGGACTCCGGACATCGTTACATGCTTTTCTCCGTCCTTCCCCGAATTCTCGTAATGTGGAGGTCATAGCTTCGATCTGCTTTTCCATCCGATCCATTCTTTCCCGGATCTCTCTCGCTCGGGCTTCATGGCCATCTCTCAAAGTTACCGATTCTTCCGACTTACTCCTCTTCTACTGCTTCCCTCATCGCTGTGTTGCAGTGTCTTCAATGTATTAGGAAAACAGGCTTTCAGTGCCGATCCCCACGCATCGGCGCCAAAAATGTTGATGCAGCTTTTCCCGCTGCCTCAACAGTGTTTCAACCTTTCAATCAGTGCCTCCAAACAACTGAGCAGATCTGCTCAAGCCTTCGCTCGCGGCTCAAACAAGGCTTCCAAGCAGCTCGAGCAAGACTGTTCAAGCCTTCGCTCGCAGCCTTCAAACAAGGCTCGATCCTTCCGCCGCGACAAGCTCGAGCAGTGATTGCCCCTTCGTCCCTGCTCACTGCCTTCTTCGTATCAGAATCTCCTGACCAGCACTCACGTAAAACCGAGTCGTGGTCGCCGGGCGAGTCCTGCGAAACCCTCCGACGCCAAGTCGAGATTCGGTTTGTCTTTTTGTATCTCCTCGCGAGGAAGGCCGTAAAGCATGAAAGGGTATTATTTCGCCTTTTTGATAAGTATGGTGTTTTCAGAGAATCAAATGAGAGAGATTAGAAAATGAAGAACCTGCTTGAGCTCACGGATCCTTTCTCGAATCGAAGTTCCAACCCTTGTAACATTCCCTTCGCTTCCTTTTATACTCCATTTTTCCCGCTCTTTTCCTTTCCAGTCGTCCACTCTCACGCTAGTGGTATCCGGGTCCCTCCGACAGCCAGGTTTAGCGGAATATTCCTGTGGATGAGCTATCGTCCCTTAACCCGATTCACGTGGCTGATCACCATGCTCGAGCATACGCTAGGAATGATGACGCCTTGCGGCACGTGCCTGCCACCGACAACAGAGATCACCACTCCACCATGCGGGACCTTTGTCGACATCAAAGGTGTGCCGGATTCCGAGAAAACGGGCCGGGTTTCCTGGTCGGATCTTGCCCACTGTGCTCGTGGAACTCTGCGAGCGTGAGAGATGTGCTCTGGCCTCGACCTCGACTAGCTTTGACCGAGGGACGACCTCGAGCAGGCAAGGAGTGCTCTGGGATCGACCTTGACCATCTTTGACCGAGCGGCGACCTCGAGCAAGTAGGAGTGCTTAGCTCTCGACCTCGACCAGCTTTGACCGAGGGTCGCTCTGCCAGTCTGTCCTCTGGGTGTCTTGCTCGAGCTGGAAGTGGCTTCTGGAGGCCTGTCTGATATTTACCCAAACACTTACCAAGCAAAAATTTTCTAAGTGTTGGACATCCTATTTTCATTTATGCCCAAGTGTAATGCTGCTTAACCATGCATGGTAGAATTTTGCTCTCACTTAGGCTAAAGAGGCCTTATGTCCATTTCATGAGCTCATTTGACTTGCTCGAGCTCGTGTTTGGCTCTCGCTAGACAACGTCCCGCCTGGAGCTTAGGCCTGGGACTTTTGGACAAGGGTTCCTCTCGAACTCCCGCCTCCGCCTCAGAATCGACCGCTAAGACCGTCCCGCCCAAGAGTTAGGCTTTTAATCGACCCGAGGTCTTCCGATTATACTTATGCTCCGGTCTTCAAATGACTCGAAGCTTAGCACCGTCCCGCCTAATTAGTTAGGCTTGGGACTTCATGCCGAGGAGTTCTTCTTCCGCCGAGCCTTTAATCGACCCGAGGTCTTCTCGATGATACTCCCGCCTCGGTTTTCAAACAACCCGAAGCTTGGCACCGTCCCGCCTAATGAGTTAGGCTTGGGACTTCATGCCGAGGAGTTCTTCTTCTCCTCGAGCCTTTTAATTGACCCGAGGTCTTCTACGAGACTCCCGCCTCCGGTCTTCAAACGACCTCGAAGCTGGCAACCGTCCCGCCTAATGAGTTAGGCTTGGGACTTCATGCCGAGGAGTTCTTCTTTCGCTCGAGCCTTTAATCGACCCGAGGCCTTCTAATGATACTCCCGCCTCGGTCTTCAAACGACCCGAAGCTCAGCACCGTCCCGCCTAATGAGTTAGGCTTGGGACTTCATGCCGAGGAGTTCTTCTTCTCCCGAGCCTTTAATCGACCCGAGGTCTTCGATGAGACTCCCGCCTCGGTCTTCAAACGACCCGAAGCTTAGCAACCGTCCCGCCTAATGAGTTAGGCTTGGGACTTCATGCCGAGGAGGTCTTCTCGCTTCCGGTCTTCATTTTGAACTTACATTATGAATGCTATTCTTATTCTTACATAGATTTGTACTTTTACATATCCCATCCTGGGAGAGATATTACATTAGCATTTTACAATACAAGAAGACTCCACCGAAAATACTTCCTCGTGAGTCATGCGCTCCACTGCCTCTGACCTCTCGTCCATCCTGACGAGAGCCCAGATGCTCCTCGGTCCCTGCTAGTTGAGTGACTCGACAGGACCTTCCCAGCTGGTCCTAGGACACCTCGCCTGGGTCCTTCGTGCTCTGGTCGACTTTCCTCAACACCCAATCACCCACTCGAACCCGCGAACGTGTACCTTTTGTTGTAATAACGAGCCACCTCCGCTGATATTCCGAGATCTCGCAGCCTACCCTTTCTTCTTTCTTCCAAGCAAGTCCAGCCCGCACACATCCGCTCGTTGTTTCACTGCTCGTCAAGTGCTCCGTCCGGTGTCCCCATTCCTATTTCAACTGGAACCACCGCTCAGTGCCCAAATGCCAAGGAGAACTGGGTCTCCAAAGGCCGCTTAGTGCGTGGTTCTCAGAGGCCCACAAGACACCGTGCAGCCTGTCCACCCAGCCCCTTGTGCTCGCCCAGCCTTGTCTTCAAGAGGCGCTTTATAGTTTTATTCATGGCCTCTACTTGCCCATTGGCCTCGCAGTGAAGGAGAGCAAAACTTCACTCTATCCCCGTGATTCCGACTGTAAGTCTCCGAACTCGCCATTATCAAACCGCCTCCCATTATCTAGTGACTAATGCACGAGGAATCCCATACCGCAAATCACATTCTTCCAAATGAAATCGCTGGTTTTACCTTCCGTGATGCCGCTCAAGGCTCCCACTCGACCCATTCGGTGAAATAATCAATCGCCACTACGGCATAGGTGGCGTGATGCTTCCCTTCTAAGATTGGCCCAATCAAATCTATTCCCATCGAGCAAATGGCCATGGCGAATCCATCACCGTAAGTTTCTCCTGAGGTCGAGTCAGTGGTTAGCAAAGCTCCGACAACTCTTGCAGCCTACTGCCTTCTCCTGAAGCATCTCTGCATGCGAGGCCAAAATACCCTTGCCTCAAGGCCTTAGAAGCCAAGGACCTCGCACTGTAACGATTTCCACAGACTCCCTGCGTATCTCTCCGAGGACGTAATCGCCTCCTCTCGGTCTAAACACCGCAGCAGCGGGAGAGTGTACCCGCCTCAGAGTAAGACTCCATCGACGAGAGTGTACCGGTCGCTTGCACCTCAATTTCCTTGCTCGCTTCTTATCACCCCAAGACCGTCCCTTCCTCGAGGTAGAAGTAATCGGCTCCATCCAAGTGTTGCTCGCCGACAGCTCATCACCTCGTCCTCCCGCCGATACTCGAGCAGTGTTTTCATTTCCGTAGGATAGATTTTGGAAACTTACGGTCCGAGGTGGTCGCCATGCGAGCTATCATATCTCGCTCGAAAATTCTTCCCTCGGATATGCTCCACCTCGACACTCTGAAATTCTTCATTACCGCCTTACCTTCCAGGTAGCGCCCATCTTCTCCCTTGCCTCGAAAGCTCTCGCCGAGGTGATTAGCTACCAACCGCGAGTCCGCTCAAGCTTTATTTCCTCCGCTTACTCATCGAGGCGAGCTTCAACCCCGCTCATTACAGCCTCATACTCTGCCTGATTGCTGGTGACTTCAACTCTAATCTCACAACAGACTGCATCTCCGCCTCTCCTGACTTTTGAGCACCACCCCGCCTCCCGCCTCCCCGACTTCCACAGTGATCCATCTACCGTGACTATCCATGCGTAGTCTGAGGCCCTGGAGCTCGACGAGGGTTCGCCTCCGCCTCTTCACCCTCGACGCACTCGACCACTAAGTCGGCTAAAGACCGTGCTTTTATGGTCGCCTGGGTCGGTAATTAAGCGTCGAACTCGCTTAACTCCATCGACCATTTAACCAACCTTCCAGAGGTCTCTGTGTTTGTGTGAGTTTGCCCGAGAGGTCGGTTAGTCAAGACCACCACCGAATGCGCTCGAAAATAAGGCCTCGCCTTCGGTCACGTAACCGTGGCTAGTGCCCACTTCCATGGTCGATACCGGTTTCGCTTCTAACAACGCCTCGCTCGGTAATAAATGTGGTACTCGCACTCGATTCCTCCCTTACCGTAACCGAGCTCGCTGCCCATCGATATAGCCAAGTATGAAACAAGACTCTCCCCGCCGAGGTGTCGATAAGAATCTGAGCTTTCAACAAATACTCTTTCACCGCTGAACGCCTCCTCGCATTCGGGGTCCATTTCATCTTCCCGCCTTCTTCATTTCCGGAAGAAGACTCTAGATTTATCCGTGGCTCGAGATACGAACCCGCTGAGGGACGCTAGCTCGCCGACCGACTCAGATCTCCTCGAGGCTACTGAGGGACCTCATTTCAATCACCGCCTCGATCTTCTCCTGATTGGCCTCGATCCCCGCGACTCACCACGAAGCCTCAAGAATTTTCCCGAACTCACTCCAAAAGCACATTTTTCTGGGTTTAACTTCATTCTAGACTTCTCAGAGTGCGAGGTCTCCTCTAGATGCTTTACATGCTCCTCCACGTCCCTAGACTTGGTGATCATGTCATCTACATATACCTCCATAGTCCGACCTGATCAATGGCTTGAAAACCTTGTTCACTAACCTCCGATACGTCGCCTCACGTTCTTTAGGCCGAAGGCATGACCTTAGCAAGAAGATACACTCGATCGGTGATGAAAGTCAGACACCCTCGTCTGATCGGTGCATGGAATTTGGTTATATCCCGAGAATGCATCCACGAAGCTAAGAACCCGTGCCTCGCCGTAGAATCCACCAACTGGTCTATCTTCTGAAGTGAAAGCTATCTTTCTGGGCAGCCTTGTTCAAATCTGCGAAGTCAACACACATTCTCCATTTCCCATTTGCTTTCTTCACCAAGACTACATCTCGAGATCCATTCTGGATAGGATACCTCCCTGATGAATCCCGCTTCAGCAGCTTTTCAACCTCGCAGCTGATGGCTTCAGATCTCTCCGGTTCACGACCTCCTCTCTCGCTTTCATCGGCTTAAGCATCTCTCCAGACCGCCACCGTGACACGCCACTCCGGTCGATCCCGCATATCATCGCAGGCCCATGCGAACACATCTCGCGGTGCTCGCAGACATTCCACCAACTTTTCCTTCAACGACTCACCAAGTGCCCGAGCCGATCTGACTTTCTTCCTGGCTCATCCGCCTCACCTCGAGCTCCTCCAACTTCCCCACCGGCTCTTGCCTCCGCTCCTCGATCCCCTCGTGTCTCAGCGAGGTAATCCAGATAGTTTCTTGGCGGCCACAACAGAAGCAGCCTCGCCACCCTTCGTCGCCTTTCACGACCCCTATAGCCCCATTTACTCGACACTTTAGTGGCTAAGTAATGGGTGGACACCACGCATTGGTCGATCCTCATAAACCGCCTCCCTAGAATCGCCTCGGTACTGGGTCGGTTTCATCTACCACCACGAATCCAAAGATCATGTTCTTCCTCGAAAGGCTTCGAGCCCATGGTTATCGCCTAACTCGATGATTCCTAGAGGTATTAGCTTCCTCCCCGAACCCCTTCAAGGAAGTGCTCAGATGCTCGAGGCTCACTACCGCTATTCCTAAATCCTCGAGTGTGGATTTGAAAAGAATATCTACCGAGCTCCCCGAGTCAACCAAGATTCTGGTCAACTTCCTTATTCGCTACATTGGCTTTTACCACTGTAGCATCTTCGTGGGTACAAGACCCCTCCTCATCTTCATCTCGTCCACATGATTGGCACCGCCGACCTCGGCCTCTCGGTCGCAGGAGCAGTGAACAGGACTTCTACCTAGCAATGCAGATATCTCGCAATAGTTTTTCCGGCCCCGTTGAACTTCCCGCCATCGCTGGCCCAACTCAAATTACTCTCGTGGATGGTGGCTCATGATTCATTTCATAAGCTCCGGTCACCTTCCTCAGTCAGTTGCTCAACCACCGGTGCCCTCCTTCTATAAACTCATCCAGTATCGATTTCTAACTAAATCTTCCACCGGTTTTTCAAATCACCAAGACCGTGATGCGCGTGACCACGGTCTCCATGGAAACGGCAGAATCGCCTCGCCTCCGCCTCGCCACCGGCGTGGTCATCTGCAGGCTGAGGACTTAGCAGTCCACGCCTCACCCACTCAAGTATCTCTTCAAGAGATACCTTCAACTTCAGATAATCGTCCGTAGCAGTGGCCTCGCTCCACTACTTAGTATTGCCCTATCCCTGGAAGCTTTCGCTGGGTGGTAATGAACGATCACCCCTGTCAGGCTCACTTCAGTCTACTCTTGGGTCAGGTCATGGGTACGTGGCCATCATGACGCCTCAGATTCTCTCGTGATCCCTACCGAGACCCGCGAGGTGGTCGGGGACCATCCGCGCTGGGGAACCTCCGACATGGGTCAGACAGGCAGCCCTGGCCTCATCGCCTTGAGCCCGTGGTCCCCTGCGTGGCTCCTTTCTCCTTCCTTCGCTTCCACCAACCCGCTCACTTCTCGCTTGGCAACTTTTTCTTCTTCGACACCATATCCAGCTTTACTTGTTCAGACGCTGTCCGAATACGAATCGGATCAAGGACTCCGCAGGTTATACCATGGTCTCCCCATCCTAACACCATCCTTTAATCCTCTTGAGCTCGGGATGGTTGAACGCACCAAGATCTGTGGACCGATCTACGGTATCTTTGATAAACTCCTGAGGGACTCTCCTTCTTTCTCGCCTCACTTCCGACAACCCATCATGTCATCCTCGTGGTCACCGCTGCCTGAATTGTTCTCGCGAACTCCCGCACATCCTGCTCAAAACTCAAAATGCTTCCCGTGGAGTCTCATGGTACCATTCTCTCGCCTCTTCCTCAAGAGCGAGCGGAAGGCCCCGCACCTCTAGGTCACCGACTGCACCTTGCACCTCGCCATGTCGCTGAACCGCTCTATATGTACTAACGGATCACTCTTTCCCGAATATTTCAGATCCGGAAGCGAAAGTCACGTGGATCGTGACACCCATGATCTCCGGTGAGAGTGGAGATTCACTGTCCAAAGATTATTCGCCACCTTGACTCTTTCTTGCCTCCAAGATCTTCCACAACTCGTGCCAACCTCGCGTACCTCTCCCTCCAACTCCTCCGCACGAGAGGTCAGTGCCTCCTGCAAATGTTGACGAGACCCCTTCCTCCATGTTTGTTTCTTCTCTCACTCGCAACATTCTAGTGCCCGAGGTCTTGGCTTCATCTCCGCGATTTTCCCGAACACGAGCATTCCTCTACTGACTCCGGACATCGTTACATGCTTTTCTCCGTCCTTCCCCGAATTCTTGTAATGTGGAGGTCATAGTTTCGATCTGCTTTTCCATCCGATCCATTCTTTCCCTGATCTCCCTGCTCGGGCCTCATTGGCCACTTCTCTCAAAGTTACCGATTCTTCCCGACTTACTCCTCTTCTACTGCTTCCCTCATCGCTGTGTCGTGTGTCTTGAATGTATTAGGAAATCAGGCTTTTGTGCCGATCCCCACAGATCGGCGCCAAAATGTTGATGCAGTTTTTCCCGCGGCCTCAACAATGTTTCAACCTTCCAATCAGGCTTCCAAACAGATCGAGCAGATCGTTAAGCCTTCGTCACGGCTCAAACAGGCTCCAAGTCGCTCGAGCAGACTGTTCAAGCTTCGCTCGCGGCTTCAAACAAGGCTCGATCCTTCCGCCGCGACAAGCTCGAGCAGTGATTGCCCCTTCGTCCTGCTCACTGCCTTCTTCGTAACAGTGATCTCCTGACCTGTACTCACGTAAAACCGGTCGTGGTCGCCGGCGTGTCCCGCGAAACCCTCCGACGCTCAAGTCAAGAATCGGGTTTATCTTTTGGTATCTCCTTAGCTGAGGAGACCGAAAGATGAAAGGGTATTATTTCGCCCTTTTCGATAAGTATGGTGTTTTTCGAGAATCAAATGAGAGAGATTCGAAAAGGAAGAACCTCGTGAATTGGAAAATCTAACTCTTGTAACGCTCCCTTCGCTTCCTTTTATACTCCATTTTTCTCGCTCTTTCCTTTCCAGTCGTCCACTCCCACGCTAGTGGTATCCGGTCCCTCCGACATACGTGTTTAGCTGAATATTCCCTGTGGATGAGCTACCGTCCCTTAACCCGATTCACGTGGCTGATCACCATGTCGGCAAGTGCGCAGGAATGATGACACCTGGAGGCACGTGCTCGGCCACCGGCAACAGTATCACCACTCCACCATGTGGGACCCTTGTCAGACATCAAAAGGTGTGCCAGGATTCTGAGAAAACAGTCGGGTTTCCTGGCTCGGATCTTGCCCACTGTGCTCGTGGAACTCTACGAGCAGGAGAGATGTGCTTCGGCCTCGACCTTGACCGCCTTTGACTCGAGGGACGACCTCGAGCGAGCAAGGAGTGCTCGGGATCGACCTTAACCATCTTTGACCCGAGGCGACCTCGAGCAAGTAGGAGTGCTTAGCTCTCGACCTTGACCAACTTTGACCTGAGGGGCTGCTCGGGCTAGGCTGTCCTCGGGGTGTCTTGCTCGAGCTGGAAGGGCTTCGAGGGGCCTATCTGATATTTACCCAAACAAGTTTCATGTTTCACGTGAAATATTGTATAGTTACATGGTTTTCATGTTTGACCTCAGCTGTTGCATTTTTACCTTAGTTTTTGCAACTTAACATGACTTTTTTTCAAAATGATCTCTTTGCCTTCCAAGCAGATAGCCGCTTGATCTCCAAGTGGTTAGCCGCTTTATCCACTTGGTTTTGGCAGATTCTCTACCTTCCAAGCGGTTAGCCGTCTAATTGGAGCGGCTAGCTGTTTCTCCTGAATTTTGCATTCAATATTATAATAAATAAATATAAAATAACTAAATATAAAATGAGAGTGCATTTCAAAATTCTTTGACAATTCAAGTGATAATTTATAAATAAACTTATTTTTTTAATATTCTTTCTTATTATTAATTAAGTTTAATTAAGCCAATCTATTAAGAAACAAATATGGAAATGTTGCCATAGTGTTAAAATTATTTGATAATTGAATTGATTATTATTTGATACTCTAAGAAATAATTTACATTTTAATTACTATTTGTTTCATTATTTTTTAATTTGTTTACTTTTTAGAGTGAAACTAACAGCGGTACAATTTTAAATTACCAAATAACAAAATTTTTTAGTTTAATTAGTAATTTGTAAATTTTTTATTTTAAAAATCAAATAATATAATCTTACTTTAATTATTTTGCATTAATTTCATCAAAGCTTGTAAATGAAACTCATAAACAAAGTCATCTCAAGCTCTGTAACTACAAAAAAAAAATGTGTAAAGAAGAGGGGCTGGGAGATGCACGCAAAACATCAATTAATTTCATCATCGTCTTCCATTATATGTCTTCAGCAATGGAGGCTTTGCCTTATCATTACCATTATATATATATATGGGAGCTGCTACCTTACAGTATGTGTAAGGTACAGCCCTCTAACAAATGGAATAGTAAATTCTATTTAAATCTATTATTCACAGAGAGGCTGTACCTTATAAATGTTGTAAGGTAGGCAATCCCTATATATTAAATCCCCACGTGACAAAATTTATTTTGCCTGTTAAAGATGAAAGTAAAAGCAAATTGCATGGCAGCTCCATGAAGAAGCACTTAATTACATTTTACTTAATTACATAAACTAATATAGGTGGAATCCAATTAATAAACAAATATAGGTGGAATCCTTAATAAAGTAAGCTTTGTGATAGATAGAAGTGGCCAAAAATCAGAAATGCTTAATTTTTTTCAGAATTTTTTGATATTTGTCAAGTTTTTATCTGATTTTCTTGATATTTGTCAATTAGAAGAAAAATTCAACATTGTTCGTTACAATATTAAAACACTAAAATTAATTGTCAAGATACCATTTATAAAAATTCAAATTATATACTAAAAATGATAGGTTGGCATCAAGCCATAAGTCTCCAATTCAAAAATTAAAAGTATATACAAATTCAAATACAAGCCTACAATACAAAGTTCCACAAAAATAAGTACGAATCCAGAAGTCTCCTATGCGTCTTATCAAATGATAGTATACAATAGAAGTTGTTGATGCGATTTTTTAGTCGCTCTCAAATAGTGATGTTTCTGGTCGCTGGTTGCTCGAGCAGGATTTCCAGCTAGTTCCTACGTTTTCCATTCATTGAAGCGGTGGTGTCTTTCGACCTGTATCCACAGAAAAAGTATCAGGGGTAACCGGGTATTTTTCAATGAAAACCCTCCAACGCTAAAGTCAATAATCAGGTTGATTCTTTGTAAAATCTCTCTTAATCTGAGAGACACCGGAAAAATAGGAGATTGAAAAAGAATCGAAAGAAGAAGAAGAAGAAGAATCTGAATCCTTTTCCTTCACTCTTTGTCTGATATTTATCCCACTGTTTTTACGCCCTCCTTGCTTGGGCGTCATTCCCTGCATTCATTGTGCCTGCTTCTTTCTGACAGCTATGGGTCACAGTGGCGTAACTTGAAGGTAGGGTATGTCAGATGGCTATGGGTTACCGTGACCAAATGATGATATCGTATAGATATGTGTAAAATGATGATACTGTGGAGTCATGCACTGGTTATCAATAAAGTGACGAAACTCTAAGGCGTGTGGGTGCCTGTCAGTCATCGATTGTCTTGACAAATTATCAGGGTGTGGGGGGCGTCTGGCAGCTACTTTCTTCATCTCGAAGAGAAGCGTTCACCGTTCCGTTCGAGCTCTGGTGTCTTTCTATTCCTAGTGCTGCTCATAATGTGACTAGGGCTCTCGATAGTTGTGACATCCATGCTCTTTGTAACTTAGTTCGAGCAGGATGCGAGTATCCGAACCCAACTAGCTTAGAACACTTGACCCCGACCAGCTTTGACACCGAGCAGAGGTGTCTTCATGCTAGTGATCAGGTCTTCTGCACTTGGCTGGTTTGACCTCGAACAGGCCTGCTCACCATTTCCCCAACAAAGCAATAATATATTAAAATTGTACAAGTTAAAGACATTCAAATATCATAATTACATAAATAAGTACTTCTTGCTAGCAATAATTAGAAGCACTTTTGGTACATCTGTTAATGTCTCTACCCTTCGTTGAAACTATTAGCTAATTTGCAATTCTATTATTCATTCTCCAAAAGCAATATCAACATCCAACATATGATGACTAATGAAAACTAATTTTACAAGTAAAAGCACTTACCTACAACATTCAAATATCATAATTTGTACCACTAACTACATGACAATGTTGACCCGCACTGAAAGCATTTGCAACCTATTAACAAAAACAAACATTTTTTTATAAGAAGCACAAAAGGAAATGTAGTCCATATGTAGATGATAGATATGCAATCTATATATTTTACTATATGGTAAGATGCATAAAGCCACGGAAGGGCATTAACTTGCTATGTTTAGTTCCAAGTTGGCAACATAAATGATTACTACACTTTTTACAAGGACAATAAATGCTTGTATCACCTACAACATTCTCAAATGCAAAATCTAAAAATTTTTCAACCCCATTAGTGAATGGCTTGGATATCCTGTTTAGAGAACAAACCCAACTCTTGTCCATGACTATCTTCTTGTAAAGCATTACAGAAATTTGTCAAATAAATTATATTAATAAAAATATCATTATAAATGTTATGGTTTACTTCAAATTTACTTAAAACAATGCACCGTCCACAAGCTAAAAACGAATAATTAATTAAATGTTCATTAGAAGTTATATATGAAAGCAAGCAAAGCAACAAGGATCAGAGAAAAAGTTAAAATATTAAAGTGTCTAAACTAATTGGTAAACCAATTGAATGTTCATTAGAACTTATATATGAAAGAAAGCAAAGCAACAAGCATAAGAGAAAAAGATAAAAATTTAAAGTATATGTCAGTCTTCCAATAAAAATTAAAGAGCAAAGCACAAGTTCAGGTGTAAAAGAAAATGATTGTATGTTCTGAAGTAGAATTGTATCTCTAGCTTATATAGTTATGTTGTATAGACCTTGCAAGCTGTTTCCTTCTTGATTTAAATTTTTTTATCCAATTTCTCTTGTTATATTGTTACATAAATTTTTATGAAATCACTGTTGCTATTTGCTGCTGGATTTGCTTTTCTATGTCAGCATAACTTTTGCATCTTTGCTTATTTTATGAGATATCGAACAATATATGAGACAGTGTAAGCATGATAGCAAACTAATAATAACTAATGATTATGTATCGAACCATATATTTATACTTATTCACTTTCTTATATATAATAACTAATGATTTTTTCTCTTGACAACTATGAAGAAAAATCTAAATTACATAACTGAGGGCAGAACTTTGTTATGTCTTCAGGGAGAATGGCGGCCCCGGGACACATATATTAATTGCAAGATAAGAATAATTATATGTATTTTGGCCTCTTGAGATATAGTTTTTATGCTTTAGCTTGTATAAATATTGTTTCTTTTAATTATGGCTTCGAGCTTCTCAAATCTTGCTTAATTAATTATAATCATGCCTTATAGGTTGTAGGGCAACTGAAAAAGATTTTCAATCTATTCTTCCACATTCAATATTATACAATAAATTATAAATTCAGCTCCAATTGAATAATTGTAAAATTAATGCATAAAACAATTTCCAATATACCTTCTGTAAGGAGATATGCTCACCTACTGCTGAAAACTTCACTTGAATATCAATTACAGATTTATAAATCCAACTGCTATAGGATTTCAGACACCGTAATATCCTGCAAATGAACAGAGATATAAAGCTTACTTGATAATTTAATTATATTAAGGCTTATGTTAATCCCAAGAGACAAGTGGATCGTATTTTCAAATCCAATCCCAAAAGACTAAGACGGAGGCTAGAACTGCAATTTATTCCTAACGGAATCTAGTATTATTTCACATGTCCTTTCTTAAGCCAAACCACAAAAATATAAATAATAAATAAATTTTCTAACACTGATGTAGATTATATTTTTGAGCATCATGTGTCTAAGTCATTTAGAAGTCACTGATGTTAAAGAATTTCTTCATATTCTTTCAATATGACTAGTACATACACTCAACTTATTAGTTAAATAAAACTGCTTCAACTAGTAAAGAAACAAGATTAATCAAAGCTAGTAGTATAGCTAGCTAGCTAGGTAGCTAGCTAGTCTGAGCCAATATCAAGCCTTGATTATAATCATATGACCATGTTTCAGTTGATTAATATATGATCTATATACTATATATTAATGATATACCCAATTTCATATATTATTTCACCTTTTTCATTTTTTTATTGTTACTTCTCTATATATTTCCATTTCCTTCTGTACTTTTTTCCTTTTAAATCTGAACGAGAAAACTTTATTGCTTCGATCACAGGAGAAAGATCCTGTATGTGGGCTATCAACTACTACGTTCATAAGCACCTATAAGTGAAGAGTAAGTTGCGTAAAATCACATACCGCAAGCCGCCCACAAGTCAACTGTAAAATGCACAAGCAGCCTCACTATTTTCATAAAAACTCAAATTTTCTGCTTATTGAACGGATATGAAAATTTAATATTCAACAGTAGAGTTAATTAGCAAAAGAAACTAAGACCCGAGCTATAGTCGGATCAGTCTAACCGGCTATCCGCTCCGAAGGTATAGACCAAATGGATAGCCGCTTACACCCATCTGGCAAACCGCTTCCCCTGGTTCTCATCATCTTCCTTTGATTTCTTCATCTTCTCTCTCTAAAACCCAAAACCTACACCTATCTCTCACTACAACCCACCATTTTCTTATGCTTTTCTTGCCCATTTCATGCTTCCAAACCATTATATCGTCTCTTCAAACCATTAATCATATCAGAAAAATTTGTTGAGAAAAACAACAAAAAATAAAAATAAAACCTTTCAGTTGTTTTGAGGAGTTTCACTTGCAGCTTGGGCTTTCACGGTAGTCGGTGCTGACTATGACAATCCAGGTTGAACAGCTGATAGTGAAGACTTCAGTGCAACAAGAGCAACGGTCGCCAATCGAAAAAGCAGCACGATTAGTTTTTTGATGTGAGCGAGATGGTCGCTTTTATTTTATACAATTAGTAAAGAGATGTAACAGAAGAAATTTGGGAGATCTGAGAGAGATAAAATTGCTAGCAACCCTATTGCAAGTTGCCCATTTTTTACTATTTTTATTTAATTCTCAATCGCAATGAATCCAACGGTTGCGTTTTAAAACCGGCACAATGCCGGGCCTCAATGCCCGGCATTGTAACCTTAGCCTCAACACAATGAACACTTATTGCACTTAAAAGGTAGCACTCATTTCAAATACAAAATAACGTGCCAATTCAACATAAAACAAAATCAAGTTAAATTCTAAATTTTACCCTTTTCCCAGTGAGGTGGAAGGGTCTAATATCTCCAGTCCATTAAAAATTAAACATAAATGAAAACCGTCTTCTTGATACTTTCGTAATAACTGAAAAAAGCCCATCCTAAGAACAAAGCATAACATCACTCAAATCCTCCTAAATTTCACTTCCTAACAGGGACCTTCACAGCCTGCCTGTTTCTCTTTTTGACACCAGATTTTGTGACCTTTAGGCTCCTGTTAACAACACTAAGCCTTGCAAGGGCTGCCTTCTTCAAATCTGGCCTGTAATAGTTATCAGCAACCTGAATGGAAAGGCAATCAATTAAAAAAAAAAGTCAATGTCTTTGCAGAATACATACAACAAACTATACCAGAACATGCTCAGTGCCATCGAAGTAAAACAGCCAACATTTGACAATACATTCAAAACAGAAAGGTTAAAAAAAAAAAAGCTCCACAGTCCTGAATGAAAGCTCAGAAGCTAAGCATAACACAAGAAAATTTCATTGAAGATCCACTACAAGAGAGATCTTCTTACATGTTAGCATCTCATCACAGTTTTGTTAATAAAAAGGTCAAAGCGAGTACTAGGCAGCATCCCTACTAGATAAGAAACCAAAAAAACACATAGACAACTAAAACATACATGATGCATCATCTATATCATTTTGAAACAATTGTCATTCAACAACCAATGTGTTTAGTTCATTCAATTTTAGAATAAAGCTGTGCAAACCAAGAATGAAAGCTCAGAAGCCAAGCGTAACAAGTAAATTTCATTGAAGATCCAATACAAAAGAGGTCTTCTTACATGTTAGCATCTCATCACAGCTTTAAAAAAAAAAAAAAGAATTTTGCTCAAAAGGAGCACAATGCAGCATCCTCAATAAGATAAATACCAAAACAAAACACAGACTACCACAACATCCACAGCCATTCAGCTTATATGAATTTAGAATAAAGCTCCACAGTCAATAATGAAAGCTCAGAAGCCTAGCGTAACAAATAAATTTCATTGAAGATCAAATACAAGAGAGGTCTTCTTACATGTTAGCATCTCTTCACAGCTAAAAAAAACTCAATTTTAGTAAAAGAATTACAAGGCAGCATCCACCAAAAACAAACATAGGCAATTACAACCTCAATACCAAACAGACTATTAATACGAGGGAAAAAAAAGATTTGCAGATCTAAAAGACCAACATTGCACACAAAAGTACACAGACAACACATACAAGCAAAAATAAAATCAACAAAAATGGAAAAATAGAAAGAGTACCTGATTAACAACAGCCTTAGCCATTCTAGGGAACTCCTTTCTCATGGCGGATTTGTGAAGCAAGCTGGCAGGCTTGTTCTGCTTCTTGGTCTTTGTCGTGGCCAACACCACTGACAGATCTTTGCCTCCGGGCTGAATGGTCACCGTCTTCCTATTCGCCAAACCTACACCACCATTTTATTTAAACAAAAATAAAATAAAACGAAGACCTTCAAAAGCTAGGTAAGTTAGATTTGTTAATCACCAGAGTGTTTGAAGGAGTTAAGGTTGTAGAGGTTGTTGGATTCCTTGCTGAACTCGACGCTGGCGTTGCCTCTGCCGAATTGTTTAACCAAGAAGCAGTTGTTCTTCTTCACGATCTCCCAAATCAACTGACCTGGAACTGTCGCCATTTCTTTCTGCCTTCTTTTTTTCAACTCCCACTCACTGCCAAACACAACCTAAACAAATCAGTGCTGTTATATAGAAAATCGATGATGAATGAGATCAAAGCTCACAGAAGAAGAGAGAAAATTAGAGAGAGAGAGAGAGATCAGGACCTTCGGATGCTAAGAGCGAGAGGGTTTAGGGCTACCAATATCGGGAAAAGAAGCTGAGGGGGTATTTATATATATATATTCGTTCAAAACCCTAATCACTCTCTTTGTGTTTGGAGCCCCAGTGTAATTCTACATTTTATAAATAATAAAGAGCCTGGCTAACATTACTGGGCGTTTGGTCTAGTGGTATGATTCTCGCTTTGGGTGCGAGAGGTCCCGAGTTCGATTCTCGGAACGCCCCTTACAGTTCCTTCCGAATATTTTGTTTTGTGATTCTAATTTATTTTATTTTTTATTTTTTATTCATACAAGAGGAGAATAAAACACTAATCCCACAAATTATTATTTTAATTTTTATTAATTTGAGTTTACAATAGTACTTTTCATTTATAACAATTTTTTTTCCGTAACTTTATTTTTTGGATCAATACAAATGAAATCTTTAAATTGATCGAATGGAATTTTGACTGACTCGATCTAATAATAATAATTTATTTAAATTTTTATTTATTTAATTTTATAATAATATTTTTCATTTTTATTGAATATTGGTAAAAACACCAATTATTTTTATTTTTATTCATTTGAGTTTACAGCAGTACTTTTCATTTATAACAAATTCTTTTTCGTAACTCTATTTTTTGGATCAATATAAATGAAATCTTTAATTTGATCGGATGAAATTTTGATTAACCCGATCTGATAATAATAATTTATTTGAATTTTTATTCATTTAATTTTATAATAGTATTTTTCATTTTTTATTTAAGATTGATAAAAAAAACTAAAATTAAATTTACATTAAAAAAGTTTATTCAAATTGGATCGGATCACAAATTTGAATTTAGTTCACATTATTTTTTTTCAAACCAGATCAATCGAAATTTGATAATATTGATACGAACTCGAATTTGCCCGATCCTAATACCAATGACAAAGATGAAACCAGGTCTTGAAATAGGCACCTTGAGATTGAGTTCCTTTAACATACTACAAGAGGAGAATAAAAGAAAAATTCAAATTTATAACAACTTCTTTTCCTTAACTCTATTTTTTAAGGATCAAATTCGAATGTAATCTCTAATTTGATCGGATGGATTTTTGACCGACTTTTTTCAAATCAAATCAACCGAACTCGAATTTGCCCGATCCTAATACTAATGACCAAGATGAAACCAGGTCTTGAAATAGGCACCTTGAGAATGAGTTCCTTCAACATAACACTGGAAGAGAATAAAAGAAAAATTCAAATTCAAGTCTCGCAAATATTACTCCAAGTCATGACATATTACGAAGAGAATCTTTGTTTGTAGACAGTGGGAAGGAGAAAGGCAAAGCAAGCGTCAAAGGCACTAAGTGCACAAGTAAAAAGAAGAAGCATAAGCATTAATGATTATGAAGCCAAGAATGTGGGAGACTAACTTGAGCAATAAGAAAGAATACGAGTTTTCTTTGTTCCATTTTATAAGACTAACTTCGATGATATTTTTATTCATCCTTGCCGAATACTTATTATTTCAATAAAATTATAAGAATTAGAAAATGCGGTAGACTTCATCATGACCTCTAAAAGTAGGCTAAGTTGGATAAGCTTCAACGTAGCACCAATTTATATAAGCCGTGAGATTATATTACCTCCATCTGACCGTTATGGTTACACATACTCAAAACACTAAAGGCGTACAGGATTTTGGAAGGAAGCCATCTTTTTGTTTTTTTCCGGTTGTTGGCCATCATTTTTTTTCTCCTGCTCAAGGCAAATCACATCGGTGGCAGCCAACCTCACCACTGACCCTCACATCCACCCCGCAGTTTCAAGATTGGAATTCCAACCACACCTCCCATTATAGTTTATGAGGTGTGTTTCGCAGACAAGAAATTGATTTTTGTTGCACGTTTCTACTAACTCCTCTTCCCATCCATCAGATTCAGTGAAGTTTTTATTATCATATTCCTTGATTACAGTAAATAGGTGTTTTTGTATATAGCATCAGGGACAAACCTCTTCTGTCACAACTAGATACATCTAATTCTGTCTTTGCAACAATTACACGCCCTAATTGTTACTGCAAAGGAGCAATAAATCATTTTTTTTTTCTTTTCAATTAAAGCGAACTCTCACACCCACACTTATTCATATACCACTTTTGAAGCTCATTCAACAATTCGATGGGGTACTGATAGTTCTACTTTAAGCAAAATTATTCATCAAATCATCCACCTGTAATTTGAAAATCGGAATTGAAAAATAATCATAGCCCACACCTCAGAACATCATCACACCCACTTCTGGTCACCAGACAAAAATATTTCCTCTCGTGGTAGCTTCTGTCACTAGCCCAGAATTGATAAACCTCGCTAGTAATTGGTCTTATTTTTCAAACTCTGATCCTTTTCGTAAAGAAATTTGGATGAGATATACATCTATTGAAGTGATAATGAAGTGAAGAAATTTATTATATTCGGTCATATCTACCCTCCCAACAGTTAACGTGCAATCCTGTGCATATCCTATGTTCTGAGTCCATGTAATCGTAACCGTCAGATCGAGTTTACATAATCGCACAGTTCGTATCAGTTGGCGCTACGTTGGAGCTGATCCAACATAGCCACCGCACGTATTTTACTAACTTCACAAGTGTTTACGGCTTCAACTGAGGTCTAATGCACTGCTTTATAAATGCGTTGGGAGATTACTTAAACAAAAGATAATAGTAGAAGTTTCAAATTAAATAAAATAAAATAAAAGAGGGAGTTACGGTTTATAGATTTTGGATGGATGTATAAGTTTTACTTAATCCGTTGCCTGTTTACTAGTCCTTTTGGGTAATTTTATTGCTGGCCGTTTAAGATACGAAAATAGTCACAAAGAAACCCACCCTGCCATCCCCCATCGACTTTGCAAAGATGCACGCGAACAAGTGCAGCTTTTTATCGGAAAATTTGAAAGTTTTTGAGTGCAAAAATGATACCACCTGGTTTTGCATGACCTTGTACCACCCATAGATTTCTATTTTGTCCACATAAATAAATATATTATTTTGATCAACAATCCGAAGTATATTTCGATTCTACAACATATACAACCAAATAAATATTATACAAGTTAAACTTTCTTTCCCCTCCATTCATATTCCTACCTGGAAATATGCAGATATAACAACTGAGGAACACAAAAATCTGGGTTCAGGGCACAGATGTATTAAGAAAGACTAATAAGGAGCACCTATTCATTCAGTTGCTGGTAAAAGATTATACGGTTTTGTAATCATCCCATCCACTTACTTAATTCAAGCATTTGAAGATTATCTTTGTTAACATAGTTGATTTGCATCTCCAGCCGCCTGTAGGTCTGCTTGTTTGGACAAGAAAACTAATTATAAATGGGTTTGCTGAACAATCTCTAATCCAATCATACTGAAACTCCTGAACTGCAAATCCTCAAGAGCCAAGGCTTCGTTCATTTTTTTATAAGAAACTAGAGTTTGGCAAATTAAATGCCATCAGAGACCCAAGTGTCTTCTGTCCCTTCCTTCCACATTCCCCATCTCCACCTAACACTCGGATGGTCAACTGTACACCTAGAGATGAGGTTGCTAGCAGTGATCGAATCTACTTCACAGTGGATGAGTAAGGCCATGTCAGACAAGTTGCTGCATTTATTCATGATCGCAAATATTAATGACCTTGTAACGCCGATATCATCTACCACCAAATGTGCAATGATTTCTTTCAGCACCTTCATCTCTGTCCTACTTTCCAGACATCCTCCATCAAAGTTGGATTGCACTTCTGACCAAGCCCTAGGGCCCAAAGTAAGAGAGCTCAAATTTGGAAATACATCGAACAATATCCCCAGGTTAAGGTTTTTCATTCCAATAGGCTCAGCTTGTTTTAGCAATTCCACTTTTAGCTTCTTAATTGTTTTACCAAAAGGAAATGTGTTGATGAGGCTACTAAGCCTTGACGATTCAAGCTGAAAGTTCTTCAAATTTCGGAACTCTTGAAACCTAATCCCACTAGCTACCTCAAGCGAAAGACAGAAATCATCCAACAAAGGAGTTTCAAGCACAAGGGATTTGGGTTTAACACATTTCAATTTGAGTTTTACCAGATTGGGTGCATATATAGCCAGAGAAAGCGGCGCGTTTGACACGGTCCACAGACAGGTCTTAAGATGCAAAAGATGAATCTTTGGTTGTCTAAGTCCACCGACGCCTACCAAATTAAGAACTTGGAGACAAGGAAAGCAATCATTAACCTTGTTTAAGTCCTCATCTTCAAGCCTTATAAATTGCAATGTCAATTTGGTTAGCATTGGCATTTGATTCAGATCATCCACTGATAGCCAAGCATTTTTCACCTCTAGCTCAACAAGCCTTTTGCCTAAAAGTAAGTGCAAAACCGTAATTACGTAAACAAAAATTCTACTGAATTAAAACAGAAGATTAATAAATAAATTAAACTGAATTCAAATTAAAAAAAAAAATTATTCAAACTCACAGCAGGAAGAAATGAAAGCTAAAACTTCGGACTTTCTCCAACAAGATTGAAACCAGCAATCTGAAATTGACATAAACTTTAACTCTCCACAGACCAAAGGTAACCAATTCTTAACAAATCCAACGTCGGTCAAGTACAGATCATCGGACTCATCCTCAACGTCGTCGTACGAGATTCCTACCAACGACTTGTCGACGCCGATTGAAATTGACTCGAAGTACCGTGAATTACGGACGAGGTTTTCGAAAATCGACTTGAACGGCGTCACTTGGGGTTCTGGTAGGCGAGACTGCAGGTAGCGAGACAAGGTGCATACGAGGTTGATGGATCGGACTTCTTTACAGAGCGAGTTCAAGGTTTTTGAGACGACTCGGCACCGTGCGAGATCAGCCGAATCTGTGAGTCGACTCAGAATCTCCAGAATCAGAGATTGGGATAGATGCTCCTCCATTCTTGGAGACAACGTGTAGTTCGCGTTTGCGTCAGAATCTTCAGTATCTAAAAGTTTCTGAAGAGCAATGAACGTGAGAACACGTGCCGTCATTTTCAAAAAACGTTAAGGCCCAAATTTGAAGCCCAGCCCAAATAGAAATTTTTTTATAGAGCTTTATTACGGTGTGCGAACTAGGGTTTTGAGATCATATAATTGAACGGTTTGAACTCTAGTCCCCTCTTTCATCCCCCTCTCGATTTTCTGCATTCTTTGAACCCCTAGAGGTCTGTCTCTGAACTTTGATTTTGTATGAACTCTTTGGTTGCTTTAAGTTTCAATTGGTTTAATTAAATTTGTGGGATTTTTTTTTTCTGAAGTGACCAGTGGGTGACTGAATGCAGGTAAAAGAGACATAGAGAGAAAATGGTGGATAAGACCAAGGGACGAAAGGAGGAGGTGGTGACCAGAGAGTTCACCATCAACCTTCACAAGCGTCTACATGGCTGGTCAGTGACTGCTTTTTCGGCTTCTTAGCCATGCCCATTTATTGAACATTATTGTTTGTTATTCTATCTTCATTGAACCATATTTAAGTGGTCTTTTTCAGATTGTTTTCTAGTTTGCTTTTTATAGTTAAGTAAATGGGGTTCTTGTGTTAGTCGAAATATATTTGCATTTACATTATTTAATTGACAAATTGATGTTTTTGGGTAGCGATATACAGTGGAAGACTGGAGGTGGATGATGGTGAGATGGTGGTTCTAGGATGGGTATTTAGATGGTTGTAATGGTGAATTTGGCAATCAGCTGTACTTAGGATTCAAATTTTCGCAACGGTTTCTCGTCATAGACTGTAGTTGGTATTGGGTGGCTTGTGAGGCTAAGCTTGTTTCATTAGCAATTGCTTTTAGTTCTTAAGGGTGTTTACAGGAGAGTTGTGGCAGAGGTGTACAATTTTCAGCATTAGTCTCACCCCGAATTTTGTATGGTTGAGGAACTTTTAACTTCTGAATGACACTTTAACTTTAGACTGTACAAAATTTATATTATATTAGAAGAATCAGGTGATATATGGAGCTTGTTAACCGAGCTTCTAGCAGGGCATGAAAGGGCTAGTTGTAGGTGTTAGCATTTTATGGCTATTTCAGTTAAGGCATAAACTTCTCCCCTGCTGCCTTTGCAGCTTATTGTTGAGAGAATGAGAGAACTTTTAAGTGTGTCACTGCTCCTGTTGGCTTGTGTTGTGTTTCTTACAGTGGAATTGTCTTTGCTATTTTTAGTATCATGGTAAAGAATTTGACTATTTTTTGTGAACCGCCTTTGTGGAAACAGTACATTCAAGAAGAAAGCTCCAAAAGCCATTAAGGAGATCAGGAAATTTGCAGAGAAAGCCATGGGCACTAAGGATGTTAGGGTTGATGTCAAATTGAACAAGCAAATCTGGAGCAGGGGCATCCGAAGTGTTCCAAGGAGGGTTAGGGTTCGCATTGCTCGCAGGAGGAACGATGATGAAGATGCTAAGGAAGAGCTGTACTCTCTTGTAACTGTTGCAGAAATCCCAGCAGGACTGAGGGGGCTTGGCACCAAGGTCATTGAAGATGAGGATTGAATAACAAACACTCTGTTCGAAGAAAATCCTGGGGTGGGCAGGATAGGTTTACATTATAGTTTTGGCATGCTATGAAGTGTTATGATAAAGACGAGTGTATTTTTCATCTTTCTAAATTTTAATGTGTTGTTTTGAATGGAGTTGCTTTTTAGATTGTTACCAGTAGCTTCTTAGAAAAGTCAAAAGTTACTCCCGAATTGGATTCAGTGTTTGCCTTTAAGATACATGCTATATTATGACTTCGTAGAAAGGTTTATAGGTCTTCAATTGAATTCAATGTTTCGCCTTCTAGATACATAGTATTTGGTGATGTTTCAGAATTTTTCTTTCTGCAAAAATAGTAGTGCGCTGGAAAGGGAATTTTACAAACACAACATTACAACACTTAAAATTTTGTAAATTTTAAATTTGGTCCCTCAAGTTTTATTCTTTCAAAGTTAGTCAAATAACAAATGTTAGGACAAAAATAATACCCCTCTCATTCTCACCCTCTCTCCCCCAATCTCTGTCTCTCACCGGCAGTTCTCTTTCACCAAAAGCCAGTACACCGCACACTTTATCATCGGCAATCAAATTCATGTTGAACTCTTGAATTTAAAAAATCTAGGTTAGTTGTTTAATTGTTATTGTTGTGTTGTATTCTTGGTGTTGGTTTAATGTGGAAATTTATAGGATGGGTGTTAAATTTTGGTGTAATGGGCTGCAATAGTGTTGGTTTGATGTGGAAATTGGTGGGATGAGCTAACGATTTTTGTGTGATGGATGGGCGCGCGCCCTATTGCGTGGGACAGGCAACTTGTCGCACGAAGAGGCAGTGTGCGTGTTCACTGCCTCTTTGTGCAAAAGGAACCGTATCTCACCATTTTAATGCGACAGGGAGCTTATGCACACTACATTTCCAGTCCTTTTTTTAAAAAAAAAAAATTTGTGGTGTTATTATTTTTATTAAGTTATTACATTTAATTATATAACTTGTATTAGATACATGGCGAAATTTGAATCGAGAAATGAATTGAGCATGATGAAGGTATCTTATTGCAATCACTTCTCCGGGTGTATCATAAGTATATGCAAATTGGACACAGTTGTAAAAGCCATCCGAGAAAAATTAACAAAATAGTAGTTAAAAAGTTTTAAACTAGACATATTTGGGCATTTCATGGACTTAGAAAGCTTTTCGTTCAATGGCGTTATTGTGCATAATATGTTGTTTAGGCAAGTGACTCAACCAAAGCATGACAAAGATGAGTTGTGGTTTCAAATTCGCCAATATTTGATATGGTTATTAGTTGGAGGGTGGTGCCTAGCTACAAGACTTTCTTATAATAAAGATGCCATACTTAAATAGCAAAAAACGCCGCATAGGTTACTGAATAAGTATTTTGAGGGTTTGTTTCGCAAGATTAATCTTGGCTAATTTGAGTTAAGATTTGTGAACTTGAACTTCGTGGCTATAAATGACACTGATGCAGTAAAGACTGCGCTATTTTATTTTGCAGACTATGTATTAAATGAAAGAAAAAATCATTATCAAATTAATTTTTCATTACTTAACGAAGTGGATGACATAAATCACTTCCGAAATCGTTTGTAGGGTCATAATTACATCCGTGGTTCAGGTATATTGAAGAAATTTTTTTTTATTGCTTAGTTATGCAATAATGAATATTTAAAGATATGTTTTAACTTTGCTTATTGCAGGCTTGGATTGTTTAAGCGATTGATGGGCTACCGTCAGAATGGGTCATGAAAACGAAAAAGAATCGTGCAGTAAAAGTCAATCGCTTCTTCTTAAATAAAGTTTAGTAAAGTTTATTCATTTTTCAATGATAATTCTCGTCTTATAAGTGATATATATATATAATACTGTTTTTCAAATATATTATCAAATAATATATTATTCAACTAACGTAAAATTTAGGCTTCTTTACGCAGGGGAACGGTTTACAAACGATCTAGCTAAACTCAAAGGAGACAGTAAAAAAGTATTGGAAAAATGTGGAGAAATATGTGTTATATATCTCATGTTGGGTCCTTAATGTGGGTTTCCTTTAGTGCATCGTAAAACTATTATTTATTGGTTAATTAAATCTTGAAGTTTACTCATTTGTCGTGTTACTTTGTGCAGCATCAATCTTTAATCAATATGCCACCCATTACAAGAGAAATAAAGGTGCATCATAATATCGTGAGTCCAATACAAGAGCAACAGACTATACTTGAGGGTGACCCTGCTGCAGATGATCATCACGAACACAACCACACCCATGAGCCTGATGACACACAGGATTAAGAGGTCATATATATTTATTTACTCTCAATATACATACATACACACACGAGTCATTATATAATTTTTTTTTGTAACAGTCGAGGACAAAAAATCATTATGATTATATCATGCGATGGATAAACAAGATTGATCATTATATTTCTTAATTAAAGTCAGCTTTTGAGGCAGAACGCAAAGAATATAAAGAATTTAAACAAGCGGTCATAAGATTTATCGGTTCGTATACTGATGGTAAGTTGCAGTGATCATACGATGATTCTCTATTTGGACGTTCATATCCAGTGAGAAAATTTAACATGTACAATTATGTTGTTTTAGCTTTTAATCCATTATTTATTTAATATGTTCATCTTGGCGATCGACAGGCCATGGATAACTATGGAGTGTACACTAATGTTGGCAATTAGAATGTACACACCCCTATGTCATTATATAGTTTCTATGGGAACGTCAGCGGGGAGAGCGTACATGTATTTACGGAGGCACCTCCGAGCATAAGTAAGTTAGGATTTCAGTACAGACTATCATATGTCTTCAATAGTCTTTACATCATTACTTCATTCAAGCGAATAAGGAACGTAATGCCTCTACATGCCCTAAATAGATTGTGAGATTGACAAAAGCACGAATGTGGACATAAATCTACTTAGAGGGCTGAAGGATTTGAGTCTACATAATGAGTTTGATTAGTGGTTTGTTGGCAAAATAACAGTGGATCGCACCGTCCAACAATCACACTCATTTTTTCAAATATTTTTTGGCCAGGCTTGAATGGGATGACTATGTGACGAGCTAATTATTGTATATATTTATTTCTTGAAGTGTTGTTGATCTTATGTACTATATTTTATTCTAAATCAACATGTTTCTGTTTCTCCACAGCATATTTATGAGTATCTTCGGCTTGATCGGTAACAAGCAACGATGATCCAGAATGCCTTATTTCAGCATGTCATAAATACGGACACATTTTTTTGGGTAATGAGTTTATAATCATCGCTTTTATATGTTTTTTTTCTTTTAATATATTTGTCTTGTTAATTTCATTTCTTTTTTCTTATAATATATATCTAATAGGTATTCTTGAAGTAGCTATGAAATAATGGTGAGTGTGATGTTGATTCATTACAATATAGCAACAACTTCAAGAAATCAAGTCAAAATGTTTCATGGACATCAATATGGTCTATATGAATATTTTTTTTACACATTTTTTTGGACTTTAGACATAACAAAAAAGATAAATTTATAATAAATTTCGAATGCAAATATTCATTCCTGTGAACTTGGGGGGTGATCATTAGATCTTGGCTTGAACAGACTTTTGTACTAAGAAGGTCTAGATTTATAATTCATTAGTGAAAATTCATTATGATAAAACGTACAAAGATTAATTCAAGTCATTTGAATTCATTTTTTCTCGATGGTTAGAAGATGTTGGATTTTACAACATCCAACATGAGCTATAAAATTGTCTTCATCATTAAATATATCCATAGGTAGTGAGCATGTATGATAGTTTATGTTACTAGACGTCAAAGTTGTCTTCATCATGATACTATATTCATTATGATTTATCTATAAAACATCATAAACTCTTGCTAAAAACTGATCAAATGTACAATTTTTTAGAACTAAAAAAAGTTGTGCTCTTGGCATTCACATACTCCATCTACCCATTCGTTTTCATCTCACAGTAACCATCATACATAATTGAAGTACAAGTGAATCTATTAAACTTATTAAAAAAAATAAAATAAGTATGAATATATACTACTCATTGTAAGCTTCGAAACAATATATTATACGCTCAAAATGGACAGATATAACCAAAGTTATGAATTCCGAAAATTTTTCAAAAATTTAGTGAGAAAGATAATGGGATAGGTGCTTGTTGCACTGAATCAACACTGTGTTCAGTGCGACAGGTGCTTGTCTCACTACCTATCGCATTAAAACTTAGAGTTGGTTCAATGCAACATGCACCTATTCCACTATTTGTCACACTAAAACTCACCTGTCTCATTCAATCTGAGTTTTTTTTTTTTTTGCTATAATTTCTATTTTTTTCAATATTTTTGTTTTTTTCTAAACTCAAACAAAGTACTTTAAGAAATTATATTATTTCATGAGTAAATAATAACAATATTTATAACAAAACCATATTTATTTAGAATTTAAATACTATATTTAACACATTAAAAAATTCATATTAGGAATTAACTTACACTAACCTTAAAAAGCTTTCTAATTGATTATTATATCTTCAGTTATATGATACTTATTTGAAGAATTTTGTTGAGAGTATTGAGAGTGTAAAGAGTGTTTATGGTTCATTTCTTTGTTGGATTTTAAGAGTGGCATTTTCCTTATAAATTTGTTAAATATGATGAGGGTAATTTGGTCCAAAAAATTTAGAATTGGCTAATGATGATAGAAAAAATGTTGAAGGGTTAAATATGAAATTGTAAAATTTTAATGGCTAAGAGTGTAAATTTCCCTATACGTACCATTGTTTCATCCAACAAACAATGACGAATGTTCTCTTTGTACCATTTTGAAGTTAAGTCATGTGTCACAAGCAATAAGATTATTGGATGAGTCTAGTTATATTAGAGTTATTTTACCGTAAAGTATTTTTTTATAACCACGTGTTTTTTAACTATGGAAAGATTTTCAATTTCTCCCTTACTATAATTAGTATATATTATTTATTCTCCTAATATTTTTATAATAACCAAGAACTCTCATGACAATAAAAATTTATAATATTATTCATATTTATTTTGGGAATTTGTCAATTTTAGCCATATAACTTTACCAGTTTTCATTTTTAGCCTTTCTATCTTTTCTTTATCATCTTTGGCTAAATTTTTACTGTATGGACTAAAAACCCATACTATGTTGAAATTAATTTCAAAAATACCATATATTTTGTCTTTTCTTATTATGGTAATTTTCTTTCAAATCCTTGGAGTTTTATAATTTTATACATTGATTATTCTTCCATCATTTCTACATCTTCGTCCTATTCTTTCTAATATTTTTATTATTTCTTTATAAAAATATATTTTTTGTTCTAAATCATAAAAGTCTATAAATTCTAATTCTTCATAATTTTCTTGTCCAATATTTATTAAAGCTCTTTTTTCTTGTTCCAAACTTGTTATCTCTTGATTTAAATATTCTATATAAAGATTAACTTTATTTTCCCAACTAAAAATCATCTTTTTTATGGTATGACACATCAATCTAATTCTATTCCAGACTTCAAATTCTGGGTCATTATTATTCATAATGTTTCTGTTTTATACCAATATATCAAAAATTTAATTAATTCATCTATAAATTTCATTCGTTTATTTAATATTATCTCATCATCTTTAGTATTTATATTAAATCTTTCTCTTTGGTCATGCATTAATTCTAATTCAATATTTCTTATATTATTATTACTTTCTTTTATTTATTTAACCAATTTTCTTATTTCATCTTTATTTTCTATTTTTAAAGTATACACTGCATCTACTATATTAGTTATTGGTTCCATTACACTTAATTTTTCAAATTCTTATTATTCTTATTTTTCTTTATTAATACTATTGGTTTTGTAATTTTATTGATATTATTGGCTCTGATACCATTTTGCTTGGAGGGTCCGAAGACTAATCTAGTTAATCAAAAAATATAGTCAATAAAATTAATTTAAATACGATTTCTATGTCTGGGAATAATGAAAGAAATTAGTTGAAATTGAAGATATATTATTATTCAAAAACTGAGTACATAATTTGTACAAGAGATTATTCATAGGTATTTTCAAAGAAAAGAAATACAAAGAAACTTTTTATACAGAATACAAAATGAATTTATATAAGCTTATAAAGGATTTCAACAAATCTTTATTGGTGGTAAAAGCTGTTTATATTTATTTAGATATTACTTAAATATCACTTAATAATAAAAATTGTTTATTCCCCATGTCCTTCTTGTTCTATAGTAGCTTCTAATATAGAGATTTCTTGATTTATCTGAAACATATATATTTTTTCTTGCAAATTATCTATTTCAACTTGATTTATTATTTTTCTTTCCAATTCATTAGGTAGTCCTATATTTTTTACTGCTAATAAAGCTTCTTTTGATACTAATTCTCTTTTAGAAAATATGTAGGCTTCATAGTCCCATGTTCCACAATTAAATTATATTACTAAGGTTTTGTGATTATATGAAACTTTCATTCTATTATTTATCCAAAGTATTTTAGTTATTCCCATATCTTTAAATAGGGTTTCATGAAATTTTTCCATATTATTGCAAAATATCCAAGATCTCATTCTCTTCCCATTAAACATTAACATCTTTATAAACCTTTACCACGAAAAGATAAGAAATTGGAATTATTACCTCTATCCTTTATTGTATAAAAGGATTTTCCTATACATCGGAGGAGTAACCTTCTGCCTGAATGACCTCGTCCTTAACTCCCTCAACACACCCTCACCTTCGGCTAACACAGAAAAACTGGACAGTCTCACGGCTTCACTGTATCCTATGGTGTCTTGGAATTTCCTTATATCCAATAACAGATATAGGTTTCCTTCTTATTTCTTATGGGGTTATCTGATTTATTAGGATGATAGGTTTATTTGGGTTGAGATTGGAGAAAAGATTTATTTTTGCATTGAAATTGCTATGAAAGATTGTAAGAAAGATAGTGGTAAAAACTCTGATCGGCTATCTTGGGCTATGCCTTCCGATCTGATTTATTTCTCTTTATATAGATGATACATTATTGATTGTTATCTTTTCCTCTTTACAGATGTATGGATGAGGGAAAAGATAATGACCTTTTATCTTTCTCCTTTACAGGTGTATGGTAGGAGCAAAGATAGATACAACTAATGCCCGACATATTTACATGGGCTAAATTGATGGCCGACAACTTTATGTGGTGGCCTTACAAGGTCAAAAAGTTTTTTGCTATATTATTACAAACGAAAAATATATAAAGTAAAAATTACATTATTTATTGCTGCCGATAAAACGACAAAACTTCTTTTTCTTACTTTATCTCCATCAGTCTGCATGCCTGCTGTAACGTGGCTGTGCTTGATGGAAATCTCATTGTTGTTATCTCGTGTATGAAGTCTAGCAGTATCTCAGATGGTGACTCTCTACCTTCTGCTGTCAGCAAGATGTAATTATTGAATTTTATTATTGTCCTGTATTTTCTATTGTACAGGTATTTGGCTATGCTCCAGATGGCTTTTATTCCTCGAGCTCTTCTAGTTCTTATCCAAGCTTTATTGAAGTGTGGGGCTGTTGTATATTCTGTTCCCACTTCAAGTTAAAAATTTCTGGTAACATGGCCTACTATAATCATGTAGAAGGCCTGGTATTCTATGTTGTTCGTATATTCAGGACTTATGGTGTAGAATTTAAGATATATTTGTCTTTTTTGACAAACTTAGAGACTTCTTTTATAAGGAGTTCATCAAAACTGGCTAGTTCCTTTAAATTTATGTCAGGGTATATCATATCAAAGAATCCATACCTTGCTATTTTTCCCTAGTGATTTATGAATGATGTTTTTGTATGAACAAATGGAGTATATCCAAGTGGTTACCTATTTATAATATTCTTCTTTTGGATTTAAAGGGAGGTTATCATCCTCTGAGATAAAGGGATTGATGTTGACAGTCCGTTTATTGTCTTCTCCTGTTGCACAGATGGTTATGGTTTTATTTTTCTGGACTATAGGATTACTAATTGGATCTGTATTTATTGGATCGTTGATTGGATCCTGTTTTATTGGGCCTCTGATAGGGTCCTGGTGTATTGGATCTTTGGGAGAATCCTGATTTATTGGATCACTGATAGGATCCTGTGGAACGGGTCCACTGCTGCTTCCAGCATTTATTGGATTTATTTGGAGTCTATTGATCAGACTGTTCCAAGAAGAGATCAGCCTGTCTACTCCATCATTATGTGTTTCAAATATTTCCCTTAGACAATTTATGGCGTCTAGGGCTTCAATAGCCTTAGCTTTCAGCCGATTTATTTCAGCATTTATTTTAGAGTTTTCTTCCTCCATTGTTTATGATTCTTCAGTGAATTCTATATTCCTAGATAAAAAATCTGCAATATAATTGTCAGAACCTTTTGTATAATTTACTTTAAAAGTATATAAAGACAAAAATTCTTGCCATCTATGGATTCTTCTATACTGAGGTTCATTTGGTAATTTATTAAATATTAATGATTTAACTTGAGTATTATCAGTTTCTACTGTAAATTCTTTAGCAATTAAAAACAATGAAAATTTTTTAATTCCTTTTAATATTGTTAATAATTCTTTTTCATGTGTTGTATAATTTTGTTCTGCTGAATTTAATGTTCCACTTGTATATCTACATATTTAATTTAAATCAGTTTTGAGTATTGCTGCCCAATACAAATCACGAGCATCTGTTTGTAGGATCAAGTTATCTGTTGGTTCTGGTAATCTTAGTTTTGGTAAATTTTTACATTCTTCTTTTAGTTGTTTAACTGTGTTTGTATGTTCTTCTTTCAATCTTTGAAGATTATTTTTCTTTAATAATTTTGTAAATGATTTCTCTTTTTAGCTAAATTGTCTATAAATCCTTCTGCATGATTTAAACATCCTAAGAATTTTTGTATTTGTTTTTTGTTTTCTAATTTATCAGAAAACTGTTTTATTTTTTCACTTATATGAGATTGTAATTTTATACCTGTATTATTGAGTATTATTCCTAAAAATTCTATTTCATTTTGACATATGTTAGTTTTTTTCTCACTTAATACTATTCCTTTTTCTTTATACGTTTGTGCAAAATCTTTTAAATGTTCAATATGTTCTTTATATGTTTTTGAACTTATTAGAATATCATCTACATAAACTATTAAATATGTTTTATTCCTTAATAAATTATTCATTCTTCTTTGATATATTTGCGGTGCATTTTTTAATCCAAATGACATTACTAACCATTCGTAATGTCCTTGAGGTGTACTAAAAGCTGTATATTTTATACTATCTTCTTCCATTTTTATTTGCCAAAATCCTGATTTACAGTCAAATTTAGAGTAGTAGGTATTTCCTTTTACTAAATTAATTAACACTTCTTTCTTTGGTAAAAAATATCAATCAAATTTAGTTTATTTATTTAATTCCTTATAATTTATAACCATTCTAGCTTTTCCTCTAACTTGTTCACTATGCTTCATTACCATGAAGGCTGGACTTGAATGAGGACTAAAATTTTGTCTTATTAAATTTAAATTTAATAATTCTTTTAGTTGTACTTTAAATTCTGTTATATCTTCTTGGGTATATACCATTGGTCTTACTCTAATGGTTACTCGTTCTATCAATTCTATTTTAGCTCTTAAATTTTTTGGGTTCCATAAGGCTAAAGGATTTTTATGATATGCTTTTTGTAATTGTTTCTTAATTTCATCTATAGATATCAAATTATTTTGTAATTGTCGTTTATCAAAAAAGATCTTATAAGTATAATCATCACGCTCAGCTGCAACTCTGTAAGGTTTAAATATACGAGGCAGTCTAAGGATATGGCCACATGGTGTTTTAAGATTTATATTATATAAGGTTTGTTGATAACTTTGGAATTGACTAAGAAAATCATTTCCTATAAGTAAATCTTGTTTTAAAGTATTATATTGAATAATATGTTTTAATAATATTATTTTATTTCCAAGAATAATTGGAACTTGTGATTTATAGTATAATAAAGGTGCTTGAGTATTCGTTATTTCTATAAGTTTTATTCCCGATCCTGAGAACTTATTCCATTCTTTTAGTAAAAATGATTTACCTAATGTAATTTCACTTCCTGTGTCTATTATTGCACATGTAGTTATATTGGTTTCAGAGAACGTTAATTCTATATAAGTACCTAAAGGGAACTTTATAGTATTCATTTATTCATTTTTCCACATTGCTATTTTAGGGCAAAATTCTGTTGTTTCATTATCCATTTTTATATAAATTCCTTCAGATGTAATATTATAATTTATATGTTTTAAGAAACTCATTCCTAATATGATATCATATATCTCATTTTGAGCAAATCCTGAATTTATAAAACATGGTATTCTAAATAGTAATCTTCTTATGTATGTTGGTACAATTACTTCTTTTGTACAAATTCTTATATTTCCATTAAAGTCTTTATATTTATATTCATTAGTTGTAATGTGTTCTGTTAATCCTTTATTTTTTAATATATTTAAGTGATTATGACTTAATCCTGTATCTATTAATATTTTTGGACATTCTATGAATTCTATTCTATTAAAATATTTTCCTATTATTACTAAGCTTCCATTAGATGTGTTATCAAGTATTAATATTTCTTTATATATGCTATAATCTGGTTTTCCTTTTCCTTTGTTTTTTATTCCTTTAATAAGCTGTTTATTACTAAATTGAATTGCTACCATTTGGTTCTTAATATCTTCTTCTAATTCAGGTTTATCATCTTTTATATCCAAATTATATGTTCTAGATAAGTTAGGGATTTGTAATATTGGTTTTATACTTTGTCCTAAATCTTGAAATTCTTTTCCTATCTCTATATATGATTTACTACTATATATTTCTCCGTTATTACTATTACAAAATGAGTATAAAACAGAGTAATAAAATGTCATAATTTTATTTCCAGATTTCATTATATCTTTTCTTTTTAATTCGAAATGTAGACTTAAAGTATCATTTATATTTCTATCTTTTATATGAACACAATATCTAGGGTAACATGTAAATAAAAAATTTTTATAACATAAATTTCCTTCTATGGTTTCTAAATGTGCTAATTCAGGGTTTATAAAACTTTGATAATGTAAACTAAGTATTATAGGTGAATTTATTCCTTCCGTAAATAAGGATTTTACTAATATTTGTATTCCAACTAAGTATACATATTGTATTTTATCTCTAATCCTATCACTTTTAATTTTATTTAAAGTAGCTTCTATACCTCTAGAATTTAATAAACTTAATTTAATATTTCCTCTACTTTGTATTATATCTATAGTTTTTTCTTGTTCTTGATATTCATGAATAACTATATTCTTTCTTTTAAAGAATTGTTGTATGTTCCTTAGAATTGTATTATCTGGATTTCTTAGATTTAAAGATATTCTTGAAATTTCTTTTAATTTTTTCTGATTTAATTGTATAATTAATTGATATCCATCTCTATTTTCTTGTTGTTCTATTTCTTTATCTATTTCTATGTCTTCTATATTTTCTATTTCAGAATTCTGATTCTGATTCATCTGAGTCTAGGCTTTCTAAAGAACTTGTACTTATGGATTCTATATCACTATAACTTTCATATATTTCAATATTAAAACAATTTATAGCTTCATTGTCAGATAATAATTCTAAATCTGGTTTTATTTTTTGATATTCTATTTCTGCTATTCTAACCTTTTTCTGTTTACATTCAGGGCTTATATGTTATTTTTGCCCACAATTCCAATATTTACATTCTTTATGGTCTTTTTTAATTTCTTTATTATGTTTTCTTTTATAATATCTCTTATAAAATTTTCTTTTAAATGCTTTATTTTTCCAATATTTTCTGTAGTGTTTTTTATATCTCCTTTTGTTTTTATATTTTCCTTTATACCATTGTTTACGTTTTTATGTTTTTTATAATATAGTTTACATCCCCATTGATTAGGTACATCTACTTGATCACAGCAAATCATCATTGCATTCTTTGATTTTTTATATAACTATCTTTCTATACATATATATTTTAATTTTCTTATGACAAATTCTATTCTAGATCCTAACGTGTTTGGTATTAATTTTCCTAATTCTGTTGATCTATATGAATTCCATTCTTTTAAAAAGTAAGTATTCCATGGTGATGGTAACTTATTTATATACATATCATAATAAATTGTTTGATCATCATTACTATACAATTGTTTATAATAATATTTCTGAAATTCATATGTATAATTTTTTATGTTGCATAAATTACATATTTGAAGGCTCATTAAATGTTGTCCTGCTAAAAGTTTTTCCTTTTCTATTTCTCTTTATTTGAGATCTTCTCAATTTTCTCCTAAAAATTCATCTCTTATGTAATTTGTAAATTTATCTAATTCTTCATTAATTTCTTTTCTGAACTCTTGTTTAGTTGCCAATCTTATTAAGGTTTTTGTTTCTTCAGTTATTCCATCCCACCAATTTTGTACATTACCAATAAAACTCATTATTAGTAATTCTATCAATATATCAAATTTTTCTTCTATATTATTTACATCCCAATCACTATTTTGTTTATTAAATAAAAACATTATTTTCATATCATTTGACCAACTTGTTAATGTTTTACTTGGGTCTTTTCTACAGTTTATATCTAATTTATTTTCCATAGGTTTAATAGGTTCATTTTCAGTTCTATATTCAGGTATATATTCTCCAGAGTACATTTTATAATAAGGTTTTTTAGATGCTAATACTTGATGATGTGCTCTTGTCCCTTTATAATTGAAAATTATATCAGGATTTTCGGTTTTTATATTTGGTTCAGTAGATTGTGCTCCAACATTCATATTTACATCAAATCCTAGTGCTTCTAGGTCTAAATCTTCTAATGATAATTTATCAAATTATTCTTCTAAATTATCCATTATTCACTATCACTTGAACTTGATTCTTTAGGTTCATCAATTTTTATCCCTTTTGATTTTATATCAGTTTTTTCTTTTGATTTATTTTTTGGTGTCTTTTCTTTTGATCTTTTTATTATTTCTTCTAATTGTTTTTGATATTCTTCTTCTCTTCTTAATATTTCTGGCATAACAGTAGTTCTTTTTCTTTCATCAAATAATCTTTTGACTACATCTCCAAATTATATTTTTTCTTTATATCTAATTGATTCTTTTAATTCTCTTTGTGCTTCTAAAATTGTTGATTTCTTTTCTAACTTAGTTTTTATTTCAAATACTTCTATTTTGAGAAGTTTTATTTCTTCTATTATAGTCTTAATATATATTATCATTTGTTTATTTAACTCATTAATTTCTACAATATTCTTATCTATTTTGTACTTTTATGATTTTCCTGGACCTTATTGATATTTTTATAAGAAGGGTGGTTTAATTATTTTAATATGTTTTGGTTAGTTTTGAAAGAAATAAATTTAAAAGGTAATTTTCAAAAATTACAAAATTTTTATGGTTATTAATGTAGATTTCCCTATTTCTAAATACACTTTTATTTATATTTATTATAAATGAAATAAATCATATGAATGAAAATTAAAATAAAAAAATTAGGTATTAAAAATAAAAAATATATGTTTTGATGTGAACAAAAAATAAAATATTTTTCTCGTATTTTTTACATTTAATTTTAAAATATTATAAAATATTTATTATAAGAAAATACCTATAAAATAAAAAGATATACCAGAAAAATATTTATAAAAAAATTAAGTATTAAAAATAAAAAAATATATTTTTTGATGTATAAAAAAATATTTTTCTCATATTTTTTACATTTAATTTTAAAATATTGTAAAATATTTATCATAAGAAAATACCTATAAAATAAAAAGATGTACCAAAAAAATATTTAATTATTAATTTTTTGTTCACATCAAAACATATATTTTTTGTTTTTAATACCTAATTTTTTATTTTAATTTTTATTCATATAATTTATTTAATTAATAATAAATATAAATAAGAGAATATTTAAAAATAAAAATAATATCATAAACTTACTGTTAAAGGAATTATTGATTATTATAAAAATTACAAAAGAGTAAATGATATATATCAAATACAGTACGAGAAAAAATTAACATTCTTCCTTTTACTCTTTATTACTTTGTGTGTGTAGCTAACACTCATACTCTACCTTATAACAACTCTAAAGTAGCCATAGCCTTATTAAATATTTACATTCTCCCGCTTAGGGCTAAGATACTCGGAGTGAGATTTTCTTCAGGCATTATGATATAGATCTAGGTTCCGGTTAACTTTTGTGAAGAAACAGAACCAGCTCACTCTGCAATAATAGTCAACAGCTCAAATAAATGCTTGGGTTTCATCAATGCAGACACATAAGTAAATAACAATTCTTGAAACATTTCCGTACACCGTACAGCTTACACACAAAGATTAATGTGAATAAAATGATGTGCATTACCAAGTACAAAAACAGAAAGCATTGTGGGAAGGGGAAGAGTAAATCACCCATAGCCATTGGAAATAGAAAAGTTAAGCAGAATGCCAGCATTTGGAAACTTAATTAATCCATACCAGTTGCTTCTGGTATGCATATTTTCATCCAATATAGCACGGAACCCTAGTTCATCAGTCATCTTATCTGTGACAAGTAGTATCATACAAGGTGAAGCAAAATAGGGAGAGAAATGTTTAGCTAGCTTTGTAAGAATACATATAGCCTCGAAGTTTTCTCACATCTTCTCTTGACTCATTCAGTGCAAGATCAACATAGAGACAGATTCCAGCTCCACTGCAATTCAATCAAACAGATAAATTTCTAAATGATCTTATCGATAACAATCAGGAGGAGAGAAGTACAACTTAATTTTGAAAACATACCTAACTGGTCCAAATGGAAGCCAGATAACATCCCACCGAAATTTTGGCATTCTGACACATTGATTAGCATCACATAAACAGAATCTAATATGTTATAACTTCCAGAAAATCAAAGCACTGGACACATTTTATGGTCAGAGAAATAAACAAGGCAACAATCAACAGAGTTGAAGACACACTCAAACAGAAAAGGAATGCAACCCCCAAGCAAATACAAAATGAAAAAATTCATTTTTTTAAAAGAAAAAAAAAAAGAGAAATTAGGAAAAACAGAAAGCAAAAACCTCAACAATATGAGGTCTGCCACTTTCCATTTCTCCCTAACCCCACTACCATTTCTCCCTAACCCCCAAACAAATACAAAATGAAAAATTCATATTTTTTTTAAAGAAAAAAAATGAGAAATTAGGAAAAACAGAAAGCAAAAACCTCAACAATATCAAGTCTGCCATTTTCCATTTCTCCCTAACCCCGAATACCCATTTCTTTCCCTAGTGGAGAAGAAACTTATTTGTGATTTACCTTTTTATGTTAATTTCATGATTTAGAAATTGACGTTGATTATACAGTGTTCACATACTCAGCATCAATCATAAAGGTAAGAGGTTCATGTACCTCAGCATGTAATATAACCAGAAAACAGCAAGTATCACGCCGGCAAAGCATGAGTACCAAATCCATTGCCTGCGGTTATGAAGAAGCCCTATGATGGTCATGGAGCATGCTAAAACAGCTATCCAATCTGTTCAATACTTAAATTAGTGTACCCATCTAAAACATATGTAACCATCGGAATTCAAGGTATTTGGAACTATGAATAACTCACATATCAAGCATACATAACAGCCATGCAATCATCATTCATACAAAATTATTTGAGCGAATCAAATCAGTTAAATCAATAATCAAGACTTATTTCATCTACTCAGTTTCATTCACTGATGATGCTGAACATTTAAATAAATTAAAAAATAAAATAAAATAAATTCTTATTGGAACATTTAAATAAATTAAAAAATAAAATAAAATAAATTCTTATTACACTTCCTCTCTCCACGTTCAATATCAAACACATCTTTATATTTCTGGACATTGACATTCCTCAAAGACAGATCTTGATTTTTCAAATCAAGCGCATCCATTAGCTGCTATGTAAAATGCGAGTATGACCAACTATAAGCTGGTTTGATTCTTCGATTGGAAAAAGAACCATTACTAGCTTTGTCACACTTATTTTAAGTATCAGTTATATATCAACAGAGGAATAAATTTGTCACGGGAAAAAAAAATGATGTCCAAAATTTAAATTTTAGAAAAGAATTACTCCACATAATTGTGGGAATGAACAACCGGGATGTTGGACATAGTAAATACCAGAATGAAGGCAGGATGAAACAGGACAATACTTCAATCATGGTGAATTTAAAAGTGTATATATTTCACTGAGTTCTGTATGAAGCAACCACAGAGAAAATCAAGGAACAAAGAAAGAAGTAACTATAAACTAGTTTTTGCTGATAACGGGTATTGCTTTCATGGGTAGAGCCTGATATCTCTACCAGCGGGGGCATTTGCCCAAAATTATCTTATAGGGACAATGAAAACCGTTAAAATCAATAATGTTTTGTCAAGTGAGATAACTAATGATTTATAATATTCTCAGAGTCTCATCTCTTTTATTTTCCCTTGAAAACTCAATGCTAAAAAGCACATGTATAATATAAGTTTCAAGTTAAAATTTAAGGGATAAATTAGATAACAGGAAAAAAAAAGTTTACTGACTAACAACTCAAGTAGTTTCGAATCATAGCAATCAATTAGAAAGCAAAATAGATAGAAATTCATAAGCAAATGAAGAGAGAGAGAGAGAGAGAGAGATTTTCAAGATGATAAAGAGAAATAATCAAAGCTAAGGGATATGAAATTAATTAAGAAAGAGATAATATAGAGTAGAAAATATGGACAACTGCAGTGACAACTTCTTACAAGGTCTAATGGGTGCAAACAAATAAAACTATACAATAATTTAAGGGATAGGATGCAAATAAACTTACAAGGTCTAATGGATGGTTTAAAATTTTCCAAGGTGGTTTCCTTTTGATTCCACAAATTCGGCAAGACAACTATTTACATAAGAGCCCAGCATTTCCCTCTTCATCCAGGTGACAACATTATTTACTTAATTGTCATGGATAAGGCACACCGTTCATAAATATCATCTGATCAGTGAATCAAAACTGAGGAAGACAGAAACAGAAATCCCCTTCTTAGAAGCTATATTTTTTTATTTTTCTACTTTTAAATAAATTCGCTAAATGAAATAACTTTGAATTTCAAGCATGAGACTCAATCATCCTTACACGAACATAGGCCAAACAGGTATGTCTAATGAAAATGGAACAAAAAGAAGACAGCAGAATAGGATATTTAGTTGAATTGCTTTAATAATATCATAATGAATGATACAAAATATGCAAATATTAAGCAAATGATGAAAAGTGAAATAGACGAGAACAAGCAAAGACGGACCTGCAACTATGATCATCCATGAGTTGATCTCCTCCATGAAGTAAGCATGATAACGCTACTTAAAAGAGCACAAAAAACACTTGCTCAGAAATGACAATATCATTCAGCAATGACAGAATCCAAATCATTCGAAATGCAATGCATATACTTGCTCAAATCCAAGGTATCAAGATCATGTGCATCTCCTACCATCAATTCTCATTAAACCACCATTGAGATTAAATCAATGTTTTCACAAAATTCAATTTAGTAACAGAATTGCCCACCACTTGATAGCACTCTGAAAAGTAAAACAACAACCATTTTGAAAATTTTACTCTAACGCGTATACTATTAAGAGAGCTATCACCTTACCCTTTGTAAAAGTCCACAGCTTATGAGTTAGGAGGATGCCCAAATTTTGATCAAACCATCATGGCCGAATTAATTAGCAATTTGGATAAAACTCTTTGTTTCTGAAAACAAAGGATACCAAAATCTTAAACATTTTTTAGGGTAATTCCAGAAAAATTTTTAGGACAAAATCTTAAAATCTAGTTTAAAATCTAAAAACTGATTTTCCTATTTCCTGTGAGGTTCCAAAAAACTTCGAATTGTAACCTAAATTTTTACAAGTATTTACAGAAGCCTATTTGAGTTTATTGCTCCCCATCTAGCAATTCAGAAAATTCGTAAATTAATTAAAAAAACACAGTTAGCAATAGAGATTGATTATACCAGTTCCCACGGAGATAAAGCCTGCTGAAAGATCGAGTAAACAAGAAAGGCAGCGAAGCAAAAGAGAAATGTTGCGAATACACTCTATTTAAAAAAAAAAGTAAAAATAAATCAAGTTAATGTTTTAAAAAAATAAAATTAAATAAATTAAACTAAGAAATATTCTTCAATGGAAATTTATAATACCCGCCAAACTAAACTCTGCTGAGCTTGACGCCTTTCAAATAAGCGAACCAACTCCTCTTGTTCTGATAATTTAAAAAAACAATAATGATAAAACCAAAAAACTAAATTGCTTAAATATTTCATTAATTAAAAAAGAGCAACGAAAATAAAATGAAGTATTATATAAGAGGAAGGGATGGGAGACCTTGAGTGTCCATAGGACGAGTGTCGTCGAGAGTTGGGAGAGAGAACTTCTCGTCATCACGAGATTTTTGCCATTTTCTCGCCAGCTGCTTTATCGTCGTCATCATTTCATCCCTATTAAGCAAATTTGGTTTGATGAAGTCGTTTGAGATCCTGGCAAATCCAGATGGAACTGTTTAAAATGTTCAAAACTTCTCAACTGGTCAGCGTTTTGGAAAAGAAAATAACACGCACACTGACACACACACAAAAGACTCAAAACGCAGCGTCTCAAAGGAACTTCACAAAACGCAAACCTCATGACCGTTTTCGCAAATATCATGATATAATGCTCTCTCCGTTTCTCTTGCCACCTTTTTGCGATAATTTATATGCATTTAACAACAAACTCTGCTCATTGCTAGCACCGCTTAGAAAATTAATCTTTGACAAGATTAAAATGATTTTGTTATAAATTTATGTATCCAAATGAATGATTAACTGCATCCAGTAACAAAATCAATATTCAAAATATTGAAGTTTCAGTTTTTGCTGTGTTTGTGTAAAAGGACTGGAAAGAGAAAAATGAAATTGAATACGAAACAAAGGTCAAAATGCAAAGCTCTTGTTTCGCGTTACTGATGGAAATATCAATTACAGAGAAATCCGTCACCTATTTATATTAAGCCTGTACCATATAGATATCAATAAGTGGCGAGAGTTTATTGTAACTTGGGTGTTTGGGTGATATCGGACAGGTCTTCTCAAGGTCCTTTAGCTCGAATAAAGCACTCTGAGGACACCTTAGCTCGAACAGAAGGCCCGACTACTCGCATAAAGACGACATCACCAGACGTCTCTCATAGGTGAGGTTGTGGAATTCAGAGCCGAGCGAGCCCCGAGCACTCCTCAGCCTACTCGAGGTCGTCCACCCGGTCAAGGTCGGGGGCTGGGCACTCCTTTCGCTTTCATGAGACGGTGAGCTCCAGAGCACTAGCTGGGTTGTCCGGTCACAAGGCAGAAGGAAAAGCAAGACCCGGCCAGGCGGCCAGAGCCCATTTACTCGGAATCACGGCACACTTTTAATGTCGACCGGGGCCCCACGGTATGGTGGCGATACTATTGCTAGATGGTCGGCACATGCCCGTGGCGTCATCATTCCTAGCGCACACTCCAGAGCATGGTGGTGCAGCCACGTGAACCAGGATTAAGGAGGCGACTACGCATCCGCGGGGAATATTCGCCGATCCGTGTGTCGGAGGGACCCGGACACCACCGACATGGGAGTGAACGGCACTGGAAATGGAAAGAGCGGGAAAAATGAGTATAAAAGGAAGCGAAGGGGAGCGTTACGAGGGGTGGTTGGGGAAAATTCTAATTCGAGAAAGAATCAAGTAAACTTCATACGAGGTTCTTCACTATTCTAATTACACTTATCCGGATTCTTTGAAAACACAATATTCATTCAAAGGGAGGCGAAAAATATCCCTTTTATCTTTCCGGTCTCCTTCATTAAAGGAGATACCAAAAAGAACAACCGATTCTTGACTTGGCGTCGGAGGGTTTTCAGCGGAGCTGCGCCGGCGACCACGACCACTGTTTTACGTGAAATGCAGTGCAGGAGATCATCGTTCTGGAGAAGGCAATAGAAACGAGGAAGAAGAAAGCGGACACTGCTCGAGCTTGAGCTAAC